>VSDK01011733.1:434572-493694 GCA_009767595.1 Symbiodinium kawagutii | reverse complement strand
GGTGGTGCTGGTGGTTGTGGTGGTAGTGGTGGTGGTCGTGGTGGTGGTGGTGGTGGTGGTGATGGTGATGGTGATGATGATTATGATGCTGATGGTGATGGTGATCATTTCTTCCTAACGCTGTCGGCAATGGTCCGTCTCGTTTGGGACAAAAAATGTTGCGCTGCTCAGTCTTTTGCGAGTTTGATTTGCAAACCTGCTTCTCAGCACAGCACCGTTTACTTTTTGCAGATCTCAACTTCCAAAAATGGCGCAACATCTCCATTATCCTTCGATGTGACTTGCAAATGCACTCCTGGCGAAAGCACCATGCAATTTTTTGCTCTCCGCTTGGCCACACTCGCTGCCTTACCGAGCCTATTTTTCGACTATCCCGGAGCACCAAACTGTTGAAACACAGCATCTTGCTCGATTCCTATAAGTCATACACACACGCACGCTCACACGCACATTTCTTCTCTGGCATCGGCTCTCACAAACTACCAGCTGCAACTTTCCACAAGTGGAAGTGTGACTTCCAAACTCCTTGCGAATAAACAATAGATAAATCAACTATTGACCCAAGGGCACCCACAGAAACCAAAGGGAAAACATTTCAAAAAAAAAAGCCTAAGGAAACCACTACAAGTCTAAAGAAGCCTAAGGAAACCCTAAGGAAACCACTCCCAGGGTCAGACCCCTGGTACCTTGCGGGACAGGTCCACGGTTGACGTCGTCTTCCCCAGGTTATCGCCTCCCAGGTTCCAGCACGTTGACGTCTGCCTGGTGCTTCAGCAACAGCTTCGTTGTCTCCCGGGCACCTGCGCCTGTGGCACTTGCCACCTGGATGTCGCGCATGGCGGGGTGGTGAAGTGGGGGTTCAGCTACCCTTAGGTAGCCTTACCATAACTAACCATAACTAGTAGGATAGGCTAAGAATAGGATAGACCTTTAAGAACCGAAGGATGATTTTTTTTTTAAAGTTGGTTATTCGGAAGTAGCTTATATGGGTTAACAATAGGTAAACTATGGTTTTTTCAAAGGTCGCCTGTTCAAAGCAGGTTGATAATAAGGTAACTGGCTGGTGATTTCAACCCCTAAAAAGGATAGCAGTCAACCAACCATTACTTAATGATCATTAGCTGATGGTTAATTGCGTGCCTATATGCTAATCATAAATCTTGAGAAATTGGGTGACATACATCAGTGAGCGGCATACCAATTTAACCAACCTCAAACATGGAGGGTACTCATTCATACGAATCTCCCATCAATAGGATATCATCAACCTTGCGAAATCAAACCGCAAAACCTATGGCCAAAAATCCCCTTTGATGCTTGATAGGATACTCATAAATAATCAACCAAATCACTGCCAGCAACAATAGTAGGAAAGTAAGGCACAGCAACAACAACAACAACAACACCAACAACAACAACCGCCGCCACCACCACCACCAACAACAACAACAACACGGAGCTGATGCTTAGTGATGGTTGACAACCAGCAATGACCAACAATTAGGAAGCATAACAATCTAACCAAGAATCATAGAGATGCAAGGGATGGATAACCCTCCTCATTTAACCCATATACAGTATCAACTAGAATCAAAGAGATTACCTTTATTAACTACAATGTTGGCTGATATATGTTGGCATGCCAAGGATGGCAAACTGCCGAGCGAAACCCTCCTGTCACAGGTCATGTTCACAAGGTGTGATGTGACTGACCTTGCCCATAAAGCACGTACCGAACGCTCTCAAAGTTGGTCCATTGGTAGCGAACGGGTGCTGCAAAGGGGAACCCTCTATTCAAATGAGTTGCTCCTGAATGCCTGATCGTTCATTCTTCTTGCACAAACACTACAAAGAAAATTCCCTCAGGCAAGTTAATATCACATACACATAGCTAGGGCAGCTGCATGTAACTGCCAGTAATCCAGTCATAGCTGTGCTAAATGGCTGACAGCCCCGCTTCTACCAGTGATAATGTTTTGGGACGTTGGTTTAAGCCTGGGTTGCCAATGAATTGGACATCCAGGTAGCTGCTACTCCCGGATCCTGGAAATTCTACAGACCATGTCGACAGCAGAGCATCCCTTGTTGGGATCTTGAGTTCCCAGGTAGGCTTTTAAATATGTGTCAACTTGACTTGGAGACTTGAAGATCCTTATTGATTGCCAGGGAGACTTAATCTTTTTATTCCAAACAATAAGCAACATTGTCTTAAAACTCTTTATGGGGCTCTACCAGTTTTAACATAAATCTTTAAGACATAAATCTCCTTATTGGGCTATGTTTATGTTTTTATATGTTGGGAGACTTGACCGTCGACCTCCAAGTAGCGGCCAAAAGCCCAAAGCCCTTGGACTTTCCTCAAATCCCGGCTGCTCACAGAGTTTCAGCAGCCAGGACACCGTGTGCAAGGCAGTTCTGCCGTTGTGATCCTTGTAGTTCACATCCTCAGCCAGGCTGAGCTTCTGGCAGAGAGGCTCTAAATTGACGAGCAACCAATGTTCAGTATACTAACTAACTATACAAGGGGGGCCCTCCTAGTTATAACTGGGTTTATAAGGCCACTTAACTATAGTTATATCTACTAGAACTGGTAGTTACCCTAGGTATAACCCAACTTAGCTGACTAAGGGGGCCCACCTTGTAGGGGTTTTAACCATTTGTAGGTGTTCATAACAGATGATGATAGGAGGCAACAACCAACTATCTGTTTACTCCGTTTTTTCAGGGATCTTAACCAGTACCATTTGGATCCATTTGGTTAGGCCACTCCTGGGGGCCGCTCCTGACTTGCGACGCTTCGAGAGCACTGCAATGCTGAAGCTCACCCCACGATTCAGGGGAGATGGAACAACCAAGAATATATCCTCAAAGCTTGCCCGGCGCAATTACAGAAAGCCTCCATGCCGGTGGGTTGCCTGCTCAAGTCGTGGTAGCTCCAAATCGCTCCCCTTTTCAGGGCCATAGGGATACCCCTGGCTCCGAATCGCTCCCTCCCGGCCAGAAGCTCCACAATGCCGTCAAAGTGTGTGTGTGTGACCTTGAAGAAACTCGTTGGGGTACCCTCAACCGTTGCCGGCCGCCAAGCAACCAGGTCCTTTGCCAAATCTAGATTTCTTCAACAAATTTTACAGCAATATAAACGACAATGTGGTGACCTACCTTCAAATATGATTTGGCCAGATTCAAATAATAAAGAAGTAAATAAATAAATAAATAAATAGATAGATCAATAAACAAACAAACAAATAAATGAATGAATAAGAATATAGATAAATAGAGAAATAAATACATACATCTTTATATACAAAATATTTTCATATGGGAGTGGGTCAAAACCCTGTACCCTTGGTTCCCCATCATTAACCATTGTTTTCCCTTATTATTGTTGGATATTATCCCCATTAGTTGGCTGATTAATATTGACCCATAGCCATATGGATCTCCCATCCTTTCCTGCCAAAGCATCCGTTGTCTCAAGGAGACTTTTGGCATTCACCGGATCACCCGCGGCACAGGCATGAAGCAAGCGCATCTGCCAGCCGGGGCCGGGCCCCATCGCCCTTAACGCGCCTGTGCTTCAACAATCCTTGGAGCCAACCATTACCAATTTTAATGACCATGGTTAGCAAAACCATGGATAACCAGTAGCCAACCAATAACCAACAGTAGCTAGCCAGTAGCTAAAACCAGTAGCTAACCAGTAGTCAACCTACCCTCTGGTAAACTAACATGGCTGGCTGGAAAATCCACCATTTGCAGCTGGTTTCCAAGCGGGTTTCTCTTGAAACGTGGTGATTCTCCATTGCTATGTTAGTTTACCAGAGGGTAGCACTTGAATGACCATGGTTAACAAAACCCCATGGATAACCATGACTAACCCATTAGCTAACCAGTAGCTAACCAGTAGCCAAAACATCAACGATTTCAAGACAAAACAAGGGCAAGTTCCACGGGTACCAGGCACTTCCAGTACTTGAAAGATTTAGAGATTCTAAACATCAACCTCCCATGGCTACAAGTGTTTAAAGCACCGTTTTGGTCACAACGGCGCGCCGGGTTGGTCGAGGGCGGTCGCCCACTGAGGCGCGAGCCACAAGTTCATTACTGGCTGTGAAGACCTATCAGGGAGACAGCCAAATATGTTGATGATCGCTTGTTACAAGTGATTGATCAAATTGAGATTGGTTAATGCACGTTGGCTCTTGATGCTCGTCATCATGGCCATCATCATCATCATCATCATCATCATCATCATCATCATCATCATCATCATCCCCATCATCATCATCATCAACATTGTCATCATCATCATCAGCCATCATCATCATCCCCACCATCCCCATCATCAACATCAACATCATCATCCCCATCATCATCATCATCATCATCATCATCATCATCATCATCATCATCATCATCATCATCAAGCATCATCACTAACCATCACCATCAACCATCATCATCAACCATCATCACCCATCATGATCACCATCATGATCACCATTATGCATCATCACCCATCATCACCCATCATCATGATCCTCATGATCACCTCCCACAACAACAGCAAAGTGCCCAGCCGCAGCCTGGTCCAAAAAGGAGTCGTTCGAAAGCTTCCCATCACTCAGGGGCTTCCCCTTCTGCCCAAGCAGCACAGGGAGTGCCCCAGCATCCTGGCGGCCGTGGCTCGGTGTCGACCATGGAATTCATCCATTGGTTCAGGCAGAATCTGTAGTGCAAAAATGTGTTTTTTATATGATTCATCTATTCAATTCCATTTATTTTTTCGACATCTTTCGAAAATGTGTTTTTTTAGAAAGTATTCTCTCTCTCAATCTCCATCTATTCATATATGTCTTCATTAAGTTACTTTCTTATTTATTAATCTATTTTCATTTGAAGAAATTATTGCAATAAAGAGTAAGAAAGCAAGAAATGGTTCATCCCACTGCCAGCAGACCACCAACCGTAAGCCAACCGCACCTGTGAGCGCCAAGCTGAGCTGTTCCCACCGACTGCACCACCAACAACATCAAGGGATCATCAAGTTTGACCACGAGGCAGTTTTATCAAGTTCAAATTGGATCAAATTGAATGATTGGTTGGTTGGCTGGCTGGTTGTGTCTAGTTCAACGTTGAAAAATGTGAAAAAAACATAGCACGCTATACACTACTGGAACCTACGATCCATGGAGCAAAGCAACCCAGCAAGCCCTCGCAAGCCCATGCAACCAATGAAGCACCGGTCACCAACACCTCCTGCCTTGGTTGCTGTGTCAGCCATGGCTGGGAAGTCGCAACCGGATTTGTTCGAGGCTGAGATGGCCGTCGCGGGGGTAGAGGATAACCACCGGCAGCAGGCTGATCCAGATGTCAATCCCGCCATTGCTGTTAAGAGGTGGTGATCTATCTACCTATCTACCCATCTACCTATCTACCTACTTATCTATATATCTATCCATCTATCTCCGTACCTACCTATCTGTCTATGTATCTATGTGCGTGTACATCATTCGCATATACTTCTAGACTAAATAATCAAAAAGGATCTCCCGTTGTGTGCCTCGGAGGTTCACCCACAGAGCAATGGGTTTACCAGAGCCACTGAAGCAATAAGCAAAGTCCGAAATCAGCCAAGCATGAAGAAAGTCTCACCCATTGTGGCATGGGTTCACATTACAGGATATGTGTAAAAAAACTGGTAGCACATGCTGGAAAAAGGATCATGCATACACACACACACACGAGCACAAACGCACACATAAACACAGGCGCACACACAGAGAGAGGGAGAGGCAAAGAGGGAGAGAGAGATATATATATATATATGGGGGGTTCTCAATATTGGGAGGACAGCCAAGATTAGCAGAAAACTGATGGTTTCGGCCTTCACTCTCTGCAACCTTGGGGTTGGGGTCATGACTAAGTGCCGCAAAAAACATGACCCTTGGTGAAACCCTTGAAGAGACCCTGAACCCAAGCACTTAATTCCATCGTTGCGCATGGTGATCCCCGACAGGTTCCCGCCACCCAGCCCCCCCCGGTAGGTCTGCTTTTGGATGCCAGCAATTCTCTTCGAAGTTGACCCAGCCGTGCAAGCAGCTTGGGCCGGTCTTGACGCCTCCTTGGGCAGTGCGAACAAGGGGTGGGATGGGAAGTAAATGAAGCAAGAACCCATGGTTGATACCCTCTAGCAAACTAACATGGCTGGCTGGAAAATCCACCATTTTGTTTGAAAACCCTAAGAAATCATCCATTTATGGATTTTCCATTGCCATGTTACTTTGCTAGAGGGTAGTGATGATGAATGGCCGAGTTGGCTAAGATGCTAACGGATAATCAAACAGCGACAGCGACAACATCAGCATCGACCTCAACCACAACAACTGCAACCAAGACCATGCCAGTGACAACGACAACTGCCACATCTACATCCGCGCCCAACGACTAAGGCTCAATGACCTATAGGGTAGCCTACTATGGCTATGGCACGTGTACTACAATGCACTATATATATGTGTATGATTTTGTATGTGTCTGTGTGGCATTTTGGCAGTGTCGCTTTGATGTGTTTGAATCCATTCAATGGTAGATGTTCGAAGGTCATCTTTAACCAGGCATAACCAAGTGAAAGCGTGACAGAAATCATCAGGTGTTCGGGGCATAGATGATACAACATGATACTACCTTTAGTTGGGTTCTTGTTTGCAGGTTGTTTTACCTATGGTTCATGTTTTCATATTTGTTTTCTGTATTGCTCTTTCGGTCATTCATTCCTCAACAGGGTTCACAGCCGAATGGTTATACAATTGGATGACTATGTGCCGTTACTGGATGTTGCTGCTTTACTAAACAGGTAGTCCCTGTATGGCAGAAAATTGAACAACCGGCCCATTCCCAGCTGATAGGTTGACGATAATTCGCACTGGTATCCAAGGTGGCCAACAGGATTCCAAAAAGTCTTAAGGGACCACAAGGAAATGTTGATGACCAGACCGCTTCAGGGTGCCCTCACCTGGTTGAATTTGTGCAGCACGCAGCATCATACAATCACATCCCGGTTGATGCAGAGCGAGGACTTTCTGCAGGCAAGCTAAGTCTACATCGGTCCACCCTGGGCTCCCGAAACCACACCTAATTCCTTCGGGCGTACGAACGTCAACGCAGGAGTGAGAGATCCCTGAACGACTGGGGGATGTCTCCCCAGCAGCAACCAAGTCCCAAACCGCAAACATGGCGGCAGCTCATGTCAGCCGTCCAGGATTCTATGAAGCCTGTGAGTGTTGAAAACTATATGCATCACAGGTCGATCGCAAAGACCAAGGCTCTCCGAGAGCAGTGTAGCTTCGTTGTAGGTCATGAGATTGGGTCGAATCCCCAGATTTCTTTGCAAAACCTCAGGATCCAACACTTCCAAGGTCTCTTCCTCCCAGAGACTTTCGCGGGAAACTTCGCCGCCCAAGCAGGGCAGCACCGTGTTGACCTCGGCAGAAGCGGCGGCACCGCCTGCAGCTGCTTCGCCTTGGCCACGGCGCTGAGTGCGGCGTTGAAGGCCACCAGGTGCGACGAGCCGCAGGGAAGGATGGCCAAAGCACAGGGCCAGGCATAGGAGGCCTTGGAAGGCTTGGACTTGGACGGGTTTCAGTGGTTGGTGCTGGTTGGTTGGTTGGATGGTTGGGTGGTCAAGGTTGGTTGGATGGATGGTTGGTTGGATGGATGGTTGGATGGTTGGATGCTTGGTTGGATGGATGGACTGGTTTCAGTTGAGACTTGAAAACTCCGAGCATTTGGTGAGGCGGGTAGCTTGACCCCCTCCCAACAGCACTTCCAACGCTAGCGACGGATGTCGGATGATGAGGCGCCTCGCACGCCTTGACGGCCGCGCCCAAGCTGACCTCGCTACTCCGAATCTGCCGCTGCTGCAGCGGGTCCCAGAGATCCAGCGAGACCTGCGGGGCAGCGCGGCTGGTGGGTGGTCCAGGGGCCCAGCCCAAGCAGCGGGGTAACCGGGGAGCTACGCAGCAAACCAGGGGGGTGGCAGCATCCTGGGCAGAAATGATGGATGATACGGCAGAAACCATCAATCCACCCACCATGAATCGTCAACAATCACAACTAAACCCATTCATAGTTCGCTTGTGGCGGAGCATTCACCAACATCAATGATCAGTTTCATTCAGTTTACCACTATCATTGACTTGACTGACCATGAACCAACCACCAACCAACCACCAACCAACCACCAACCATCAACCCACCACGGCCGTGCTCCTCCCAGGGCGTTCGGTCGCAGCCCATGATGGCATTGAAGGCGAAATCGCTGAGGCGCAAACCCCCACCCAGCGATGCCAAGAAAACGCCTGGAGCACGCGGCTGGATGTGCAGCTGGGGTCAGCTCACTATGGTTATGAACCTTCTAAGGTGGCTGGGCTAACCCCTGTAACTTGTAACCCATGGCAGAACCCTCTAGGGTAGCTGGGCTAACCCCTGTAACCATGGTTAGTTCCCAGGTACTAACTGGGAATGCAGATCCAAGTAGGGAAGGCACTCCAAGTTTGCAACAGTTCCGAGGGAACCCCGACTTCGGAGGTAGGTGATGACGAGGATAACACACCTTCAGGAAGAAATTGCTCTGAAATGGAGGGAAAAACAAACTTTGTAATCTTTGGAGAAAAAGCATGGAGAATGAATTGCAAGTGACTTAATTATCTATTTGGAGTTGTGGTGATTGACAAGGCCAATGCCACTGCTCAAGCGACAACTCACTCAAATAACCAACACCCAGAGGGTTTGCTGCTGGAGAGTGTTCCACAAGTATAGTGATAGTGGTCTCCGAACAAACTGCAACATGCTGCAACGAAAATCGTTCGGGACCTGTTTCGGAAGTAAAGTAGTCACCACGGGGGTTAAACGGTTTGTCATTGCTCCAGGCGGAGGACTATGATGCAATGTGGAGCATTTTCGGCCCCATTCATCAACGAAACAGCCCGCCACCATCCAAATCGATCCAATCCTGGCATACATCCCTGAAAAAAGGCATCATTTCCAGCTAGCTTAGGGATCTAAATGCCCTCATTCACCATCATTTCCTATCATTTCCCTACGTTTTCACAGGTTTTCAGCCCTCCATGGCCCCCCCACCATGGCCATCCCATGGCCCCCCCGGCCATCCCCACCTGCAGCTTGCCACTGCTGCCCCCGCTCCAGGCCGCTGCACAGGGCGCTGCTTCCCACATCGCCCACGACCAGACACCGCGCCGCGCCCTGCGCCACGAGCTCCGCGCACCGCTCCCAGGCCGCAGCGTTGGCGCCTGGGGGTCAAGCTCCCTGGGGATCAACTCCTCACCAAAAACCAGCATTTCTATATTGATATTGTCATTGACCCTATTAATAATGGTTTATGATAGTTTTTGGGAAGGATCAATTATAACTATCATGTTTAATAACCAGAATGCCTGATAACCATCCTTTGGGGATGGATCTATAGACTAATATCGATTTACACCGTGTTATAGCCATATGCTCCCCAAAAAGAAGATCGGTTCAAAAATCTCGGAGTCATCAAGTCTCCAAAGAATGAAACCTTTGAGTTAAAATCCCTAAGTTCACCATTTCAATGCGTTTCAAATCTCCAGGTTCACCATGCCATCTGCCCATGCCGCCCATGCCATGCCATCCCCCAGCCCCCGCCCGCGGTGATGGCGGCGCCGGCGCTGACCACCATGGCGTCGGCGCGGGCGCGGCCCACCGTGGCTCGGACCCGCCGCGCTGCCAAGCTGCACAGCAGCTGCAGGGCGCTTGCCCAGCGACCGAACGCCGCCAGGGCGGCTACTAAGGCGCTGGCGCCGTTCCTGGGGCAGTTGGGCGGTTGCCCAGCTAGTGTAACTAGCTTATAGTTATAGCTAGTTGGGCTTATAATAGTAGTTGCTTGGGCTTATAGTTACTATAACTATGGCTAGCTTATAGTAGTTATAGTTTTAGTAACTATTACTTGCTATAGCAGGTAATACTATCTGGGTAGAGTAGTCATATAGTTATAGTAGTAGTTGCACGGCTAGGTAGTACCATTACAGCTAGGAATAGTTTACAGTAGGAAATTGCTGGGGTTGTAGTAACTATTACTCGGGTATCAGTAACTATTGCTGGGGTTGTAATCACTTAATTAATATCATTTCAAATGATTAAAACATAAATACAACTCAGTGATGGGCGGTTCCCCAGTATAATTAAGTTGGGCTAGTTAAAACAAGTAATAGTTTCTCGGTAGCCCATAATATAGCCCCAGTAATAACTAGCCCAAGTAGAACGACCAGCTAGTTTAACCCAGCATTTTTAGCAAGAACCCAGGAAACAGCAGTATGAACTGGGAAATGATTGATATAGTACTCCAGCTTTCATATGATTGATATTTCCATCAATTTGTGGCATTAGTATAGATTAACCCTTCAGATTAATGAAATTTCTATAGATTCCCAGGGTGATAATTGAACAATCATAATGGCAATATTACTACTAATAACCAGCAATTTCCCAACTAGTAATCATCGAGTAGTTGGCACTATCATCATTAGAGTAAGAACCAGTATAACCAGCTATATTGAATGGCCAACTAGGACTAGTTAGTTTTGTTAGGGTAATATCAACGAAATTGTGGGTAATCATTGTTCTCGGCCAGTTTCCCAACTAGTATCATTTAGATTGGGACGATATCAAGCAATTAGTTGAACTAGTTTCCTAAAAATGACGTCTTCGAACTAGTATTAGTTGCATCATGTAGGGTAACAATATCAACCATCATAACCATTAGGGTAATATTTCACTAAATCAGCGGCTAATCATTCATCGATGTTTTCAAATCAGCTAGTGCCAGCTATTGACTCACGATCTCTCCATCGCTATCAGGTCACCCTGCCCTAACCAAGCTAGGAAGTATTGATTCATGGTGCCAACAAATCAGATTTTCCAAGCAGCTAAGCTTAACCAGCTGATTCATGATAGTATCACTAGTTTCCTAGACATCTGGGCGAACCAACGCCACCCGCCGGGGCAAATCCCCAGCCGCTGATCTCACCTGACAGGGTCGCCAGGTGCGCTCCAAGGGTCACGTTGATGGCCATGGATTCCAGCTGAAGCACCGAGAGCAACTGGGCGCCCACCTGCCACTCCTCTTCAGGCGCGCAGGGGCATTCTTGCGGTGCCAGGTGAAGCGGATGATGATGATGATGATGATGATGATGATGATGATGATGATGATGATGATGATGATGATGATGATGATGATGATGAAGATGAAGATGATGAACAGCTACTGATCATAGATTCAGCTATTGATGACTGGAAAGTGTTCATCAACTAGTTATTGTTGACTGCTAGTTGCTTTCCTAGCTGGCGTGGTTGCCTGCATTGTGGATTAACCAGCTATTGTTGATTTACTAGCTATCAGCGTGCTGTTTATTTGTAGCTACTATTGAGCTGATGTACGGTATTCATTACTAAGCTCTGATGACATCCTCTAACTTTAACCAATTTGTGTAGATTGACTACTTGCTATTCATCAACCAATTTTTCCATCATTTTTCACCCTGAACATCACTCACCAGCAGCAACCCACCATTATCGATCAGCGACCGCTCACCAACCCACCAGTCATTACCACCCATGAGATGATGAAGCATGATCAAATGACTAGTTCACCATCCAACGAACCATCTGGATCATCTCGTGAACCAGGTCACCATTTAGTCAACCAATTAATCATCAAATCATCAACTATCTAATGGTTAACTAGTATCACCAACTAAATCTAATGGTTAACTAATCATTAATAAATATCAAGTACCAGATGGATCAAAAAAATCATCAAATTGCTAGTTAACCATCTAGTTCATCATCTAAGTAACCATCTAATCAACCATGCAACTCACCATTGAAGGAATCACCATTGTCAAACTACAGTGCTCATTCACCATCTATCTGGGGAAATTACTTTAATTCTTACCTCGCCTCCCTCGTTTGTCAAATTGGGATGGAGCATGTAGCACCTCGCCTCGTAAAATACGGTTTGCAAAATAGCACCTCGCCTCCTTAGATCTACATTGGCAAAATAGCTCCTCGTCAACCTTGAGAATTATTGGCAATGTAAGGATAAACCAATACTGTTGTCAGGGAGTCTGACTTGTGCCCCTGGCAAGTCCGAGCAGGAAGCTTTGGAAAGCAGATTGGGCGGTGTTTTTTCTCCTAAAGAAAAGACGCTTCGCGACTGCCAGCCCAGTCTAACAAGGTTGTTACAAGGAGCCCAGGTCTATGTAGTCTAGTGGTCTTCGTTCCCCTCGGCATGCGGGAGGTCAAGGGCTCACCTCCTCGCGTGGTTCTGGTCAAGAAAATTCAAGTTTTCAAACCCGGAAAAATTGTATTTCTTGCTTTCCTCTCCTGGCTTGCTGCAAAAACCAAAATTCAACTTTTCGGGCCCTGAAAAATTGTTTTTCTTCCGTCCCTATCTAAACTAGCCGCGATGACAAAAAACAACTTTTCAAGCCCGGAAAGGAGCAATTGAGTTACTTCAAAACTACTAGTTCAACATCTAGCTACAAGGTGGGCCCCCAATCACTTATAACTTGCTTTGTAAGTGCCTTAACTAGGGTGATTTCTACCAGTTATAACCCAACTTATAGCTGCTGGGGGCCCACCTTGTAGTTGGCCTTAGCTCCTGGAAGGTAACTCGGGGAAAGAACGAACTCATTCAGTTACCTTAAACCACCAGCCAGTAAACATCTAGCTAATCATATAGCTGGATATAGCTGGTATATCCCATATTATTGTTGGCTGTTATCTCGTATTCCTAACTATTCACCATTGGTTGGTTGGTCGCTATCTCCTAAAAATAACCATCCGATTCACCACTTCATGGTCTATCATGGGCCTGGCACTTCTCGCAGCAGCTCAAGGCCGCGTTGAAGCTCACCACGTTGCCGCGCATCATCCGTAACGCCCAGGGCCAGAGCCCTCACCACGACCCCACGTTACACCGATGCTGGACGTGGCTAGTGCTAGTGAAATGGTAACAGCTAATTCATACACCACTTCACTAGCATTAACCACGTACAGCATTTCACAACGAAGGTAATATTCGTTAAATGAATTATGTGTTAATGTACAGTTATTAACAGTTAATAGCAGTTCCATCACTGGTGTGTAATCGTGTGAATAACTGGTTAATGAATAAACCAAAAATGACTAACACTTAGTTAATTGGCTAATGAATAATCAGTCATTATTGGATCACAATTGGTCATAATAACCAACAATGACTAACCCATAATGGCTAATACTGGTTAATATATCAGTTAATCAATCAGTAACAGTTAATCAATTATTGTTTAATCTATAGTAACAATTAGTTCATTGAACCAACAAAGGCTAAGCTAGATATCCTCGCCAATAATGCTATCCATGGCTGATAACTGGCTAAGAGTGCTCGATCATTGCTTCAGAATGGTGAATATTGAAGTAATATCAAAAATGTACTATATTAAGAGTTGGTTTCAAACTAATGATGCTACAGGTGGATAGTAACATGAATATAAAATGGCTGATCATGGTTGACAATGGTTGACAATCGTATGTCAATGGTTCACCACGACTAGCTTTCACTTTCACTTTCACTTTCGCATCCTGCGCCGTAAATGCCCTCGAGGGCAACTCGGCGCAAACATCTCAATTCTTTACAATATTGACGTGTGACAAAATACATTGAAATGTGAAACTAATTAAGCAAAATCAAACGAAAAAATGGGGTGATACGTACCGCGGCTAACTCTCAGAAGATCTTAGGGACAAGGAAAAGCAAGCACAAAAAAGAAAGACATCAATTCAAAATTTCCACGTCATCCGAATCGTCAGAAAGAATTATTGTGGCAGGACAAGTCAGGGGCAACTGTGGCATATTGCGTTGTTGTTTCCGGATGCGTTTGGCAAAATATCGTTCAGCAGCTTTCGCAACAGATTTCACCAACATGTTCATGTGGAATTCTCTCCACCGGTTGGGGATGCATTCTTGAGTAGCTATTTCATGGCGGATATCTTGTTCCACTGCGTGAGTCACTCCTGCAAGTTGTTTCCACGCCAAGTTCTGAGCAGGTTTGGGGAGAATATGCAACATATGTACCAAATCGAAAAGGTTGCCTTGCCGCAAGTCATGCAGCGAACTTTCGGGGAAATGACCGAGCACAGTAGTGTATGCACGCTCTCGTCGTTCGGATGCCCGTATGCAACGTGACAAGGTATGGGTTTCATCCCCCAGAGCGTTGATGCCGTAAGCTCGCCTGCATGCCTGACAAAACCTCTGCCCACGCTCTGACTAGCTAATGATGCGTAAGTGGCTAATGATGGTGGAAAACAATGCCTAATGCGCAATATGCTGTAATGTGGTTTCAATAACAATGCTGATAAATAACAATGCCTAGTAAGGTTTACGTATAATGGATAATGATGCTGCTTGTGGCGAATAATTTGTTACTTACTTGGTTAGTTCATGGGTTAATCAATTTTTCACCTGTTGGTTTTATAATGGTGAAGAATTGCTCAACATTAATACTGAAATTATACTCAATGGTCAAAAACTTTGGATGACCATTAAGAATTGTTGATAGTTGATACTACTTCTTCTTATTATATCTTATTATTAGGGATAGAATGGTGAGGTACTCATTGATGATGGTTTTTTGGACACTTTACCCGGAAAAACAACAACTAACCAGTACCATATACTCTCTGCGTCGTCGTGGGGGCAAGCTCTGTCTCAGCCAGGCTGAGGGACGAGGAGAGGAGCTGACAACAGTTTATCAGCAGGGATAGCTATGGCGCTTGTCACGCGTATGCTTCGTAATGAATAGTTGAGGAAACGATCATTTAATAGCAGCAATGAATAGTTGGGCTTAATTGACAATTCCCTACCTATCAGTCTATGTAATAACTTCATGAATGGTTGTGGCACAATGGCACCCATACGAATAGTTGTAGTAATCAGCAATCAGTATATAGTTGGGTAAACGGTAAATAATGCTGTGACAGTTGATGATTTGCGGGAAAGATCAATAGTGGTGATGACTAGCTGCTTGCTATTGAGGTAATTGACCATGACAATTGTTGATCGTATTCAAACTGACTTATACTAGTCAAAAATGTGACCAGCAGTCGTCAATACGCATGAATGATGTTTACTGATGACAACCCTTGAGATGTTCACCGGTTCTCTTTTTGAAGGGGATGCCCATTGGACCCTCAATCATTATATGGTGGTTTCTTGAAATGGGGGGGCCCCAAAAAGGCTGGTTCATTACTGTAAATTTGAATGGACAATATTAATTAGATGATTTGAGGGTACCCCGATTTTGAGAAACAACCATATCTCAATTTGGTCCTACAATTCTTGCTGCTAAAAATTTATCAATTCCACCCGGATCCGCTGCAAAAAACATCAATGAATCATTGCAGTTCACGATGTGCTTAACTTATCAATGCTTCTGAATGTCATTGCCAAACCGTCTTTTGCTCGTGAATAGCCACATCGCCAATGACTCCATACCCAGTAGTTGACCATTGAATGACGACCGGTGGACCACGCATGGTCAACATCATTGACTTGCTAACCACCATTAACTCGCTCGCAGTTGACCAGTCAACAAGTCATTCACCATCATCTACCAGCCTCATCAACCATGAATTCCACTAGTTAGCCATCAAGTAGTCATCAATTCGCATTCATCAACCATCATGGTGACTACCATAAACCATCATGATGGTCATACACCACCACTAGTTGACCATCACAAACCACCATGGTGACAATCAACTTCCGAGTCATTCACTCGGTGCTTCCCGGCGCTTCCGGCACCGCCTGCATCCTCCGCCGCTCCCAAGGCCGCAATGGCTGCGCTTTTTCCGAAGGCGTCCACGCGCGGCTGGGCCCAGCGAGTCATCCAAAGGACACGCGACCAGCTGGCAGTCCTGCCGGGCGGACTGAAGGTGCTTAGGCTTAACCCCCGTGGTTGATGATTACTTGATGATTATAATATAGTGGTTGGCCGATCCATTATTCGATCACCATCAGGTGGTTGATTATATAGTGGTTGATGATTACTTGATGATTGCCGTGGTTAATGGTGATTGCTGAAAAGTACCTATGGGCTATAGTGATTATGGGTAACATTGAGCATGATTATGGTTGAAGATTCTTTGATGATTATAATACAGTATATGGTGGTTTCCTAAAATAGGGGACCCCCAAAATGGTTGGTTGATTCCTATAATGGTTCATAAACTGGATGATGTAGGGGTACCCTATTTTGAGAAACCCCCTATATGGTTTCTGATGGTTGATGGATGATCATAACCATGCGAGGCTGATCGTTGATGCTTACTTGGTGATCAATATGGATGATGATTCATGATAATTACCCATATACATATATACCATAGTGTAAGTACCAAGGTTAATGTGAAATAGGTTGCTTTATTTTGGGGGCTAGCATATATGTACGTATGTACGGATGTATGCATGTGCGTGTGCAGAGAAACTTACTGTATTATTATAGTGATTGGCCGATCCATTATTCGATCACCATCAGGTGGTTGATTACTGGTTGATGATTGCTTGATCGCTAACCACGATTAATGGTGATTGCTGATAAATATCTATGGGCTAGTTATCATGGTTGTGGGCAACATTGAGCATGATTATGGTTAATGATTGCAAAGTATCTATCCTGGTTGGTGGCTTCAAGCCCTGTGAAAATAGTCAACCAACCATCTGTTCATAATGACTAGGGAAAATAAAACCTGTTTAGAAGCACCGACCGGTATCGGTAATATGATGACAATACGAATGACGGCTAATGATTACTGATAACCAAGCTTGACCAATGAAGTTCATTGATGTTTCACCATGGCCGGTTGACAATGATTATTCCTAGGCATGGCTTGGCTTGGTTGGGGATGGCCTAGATGGCTTACATCTTATGGCAAACGACCACCATGAATCATCAACCCTTCAACGATGCATTCAGCACAATAGCAATCAAATCAATCGAAGCAACAACTTGCCATGATTTGATAGACCATCATAGTTGACCAATCAGTCAATACCATGATAAATCAAATGATCAACCATGATGGTCAAATGATCGCCCGTTGATCATTCACCAACGATAGGACCCCCATCATCCACCACGCATTCTTCCCCCGGCTCGGCGCCACGCATGCGCTCCGCCCACCACGCACCGCTCCTGTGCACGGACAACGGTGCCCCCCCCCTGCCTCTGCGGCAGTGAAGCCAAGAGCTGCTGCGAGTGTCGCCAGCTGGAGCAGCTCAGGAGGCCTGACGAGGCTCGGAGGGCCAGGAGCAACGGTTGGATCTTGGAAGGGAAGAGTTCGGGGGTTCTAGTGGCGAATGATGGTTAATGATTGGTTAAATATAATGGTAACTTGTGGTTATGAAATTGCCAGTGATGGTTTGAGAATGGTTGGTGATGGTTCATATTGTCATTAGGCTTTTATGGGAACTGTCCATTTAGATATGGTTTAAAAAGACATGATGGCCTGATGGTTTTGGCACGTGGTAGAATCACCATTGAGAATGGCTCATCATATATGGCCATTCACTTGCCATTCCTAATCACAGTCAAAAAGTCTAGTTGATGCTTTTTTGGTGCTGTCCTTCATGCAAAAAAGTTGGCAACAAACTGAGCATATAGATGTATATAAGAGCTACTGTTGCTGCTATCATTACCCTCCCTGGATGATTTCGCGCCAAGAAAAAAAAAAACGAGTCATCGAACCCTTGCTCTTGAATCAACCGAGGTATGACCATGCTCACTACACTAGGCCCATAGCAGCTTAATCTACCAGTTCGATCCAGCTCCTGGTAGCGGCCTCGGTCCCCCTTTCAAGGCATCTAGGGATACCCCTGGTGCCGCCTGCGTTGCACACCATGGTGTTGCAGGCCACCCGTTGCATTGCCATTTCGTCCAGCACGGCCAGGCTGTGGCCCCAGCGGGCGGCACCCAGCAGCAGATTGAAGGACACCAGGCTGGGCTGAAGAGAACGACTCCTGAGCTGCGCAAGGTCCTGGTTCATCAGTTAAGCTTCGCCTGGTTCAGGGACTGTTGGTTACCTCCTGGTAGTTAGGTTCCCCTGGTTCAGGGACTGATGGTTCGAAGCCTCCTGGTAGCTCCTGGCCTCCCCCATATTTTACAGCTCCTTTAGAGGTCTACTCCTGGGTAGGCCTGGGCTTTCCCCTGCCTTCCTAGCTCCCTCCCAAACAGCCAGTTGGTTGAAGGTTACTTGGTGGTTGATGGTGAACTGATGCCTAGTTGATGGTCAATTGATGGTTAGTTGATGCTTCAATAATTGTGAGTTGGTGGTTCACCCATGGTTCAGCAGTGGTAAATTGATGGTTGACTGATGGCCAACAATGGCTATTTGATTCGGCAAACTGTCTGAACTGTACACCTACAGCTCTTGTTTGCGGTGAGAATTGTTTGTTGGCGGTGTATATCCACCAACAGAGAGAAAGGGCGTCGTCAGCTGACCATTACCCCATACCCTGATGAACCACCGTTAATGAGAGCTAATGGTTCATAAAGGCTCATAGATGTTCATAAACAATAAAGGCTACCAACAGTCCCTGAGAACAGCCATTATACACTCTGGCAAATTAACCTGGTGTTGAAAATCCACCATAGAAATAGCTGGCTTACCTATTAAAACTGGTGATTCTCTTAGCTTCCAGGTGAGTTTCCGGAAAAAACTAAGCCTACAAGGCTGACTCGTTCAGCATTCACGCAACATCTTGGCTCCAGCTTTAACCCAGCATCTGAAACGTTCGCATCACTTGCAGCACCTGTGACCACTGAGAGGCCCCAGCGCAGCCTGAAGGCTGACACAATGATGGCGTTTTTCCATCGCCACATGCTGTATAGCGTATGGTCTGCCTTCGTTGTTTGACGTTTGGGGGGGTGCTTGCGTGCTGTGCTAAATCAGGAAAATCTGGTGGACGGTGCTGTGACTGTTTATTCTGAATGCAAGGTAGCGCAACAAGAAGAAGAACAACAAAAACAACCACAACACATCACAACACCACCGCCAACATGAACAACCACTGACCAACCACGAACCAACCAAACAAACAAAACCACAACCCAAACCAACAACACCAACAGAAGCAGCCTCATCAGCAACCCCATCCAAACCCTCGACATTCAGCTCCATTGAAAACACTTCTCACAGCTGGGCCCTGTGCCACTGCTGGGTGGCTTTCCAAATTTGAGGCATGGTTCGAGTTTCAGAAATGCTTTAGAAACAATTATGAATGATATTGATAATCGATAATTGATAATCAACATGTTCATCAAGAACTATTCGTTATTATATCTGATATGATCACCAACCACATCTGGGTGACAAGTGACAATTCACCAGTTCTAGCGGTCAAAAAGAACCGTTCACCGTGGGCAAGCACTGCTGGTGGTTTAGCCCTCCAGGTCTGGGTTGTCGCCAGCAGCCCTGATGGGGAAGCCACTAGTAACACATGATATTGGCGACCTTTCCCCAGGGGTATCCCCGCCTCAAAAGAATCGTTAAGACAGGAGATACGGGTGTTTCTCAAAATAGGGGTACCCCCATATCATCCATTATTGACCATTTATAGTAGTAAACCAATCATTTTTTGGGTCCCCTATTTTGAGAAACCACCGAACATGACCCAGCATAGATACTGGGTGTTGCTGGGCTTCCTTTTTGAGACGGCCGATGTAAGCACTAAATTTCATAGGTTGCTGGGGGGACCCGTTTTTCAGTTGCCCTGGCAGAACCAAATTGAACTACCATGAATAACACAAATCACTAACTAATTTGTAGACAGGGCTACTGATATGAATAACTACCATCAATGAATAACTAATAATTATCAACCATCAATTAACCATCAGCCATCAACAAACCATCCAACTAGCCAACCAATTCATGAAAACCAGCCCTGAACGAATCAATCATACCTTGGGTCAATACCAATGAACCATCAACTAGGCACATTTTTTCACTACAAGCTTCAAACCCATGGTACCAACCAGCCACCAATCATGAGCCACTCATGGCGCCCACCAACGGCCCCCAACCCACCGCGCCGCGGCACCCGCCCGTCCCCGGGGTAGCCTCCTGCGCTGCGAGGTGCAGCAGCAAGGGCGCCAGGCGCCACTGTTGTCGCGAGAGCTCACGAAGCAACTGCGAGGCGAGCACCGACGGTGGGTGATGGTGGATGAAAGGTTTAGTTGTTAGCCAGTTAATGCTGATTAATAATGGCCATTAATGTTGTTTAATTGTTAATAATCATAATGGTTCAATGGTTGATAATTAGTTAATAATGGTTTAGTTGAGATGGTTATAATGGTTATTGGTTCGTATTTAGTTATGATTTGGTTAGATGGTTGATAATTAGTTGATGGCTAATGGATGGTTAATGATGAATGGTTAATATTATTGGTTAGTAATTTATCAAGGTTTAGTTATTGGTTAATGGAATCATGACTCAACCAGTTGACTGGCTAATGGATGATGAATGTTTAGTTGTTAGCCAGTTAATGGTGCTAATGAATGGTGATGGTTTAGTTATTGGTTAAGTGGCTAATGAATGGATGATTAGCCATGGTTTAATAACCAGCCAGTTGATTGTTTAGTTATGATGGTTGATATTGAGCCAATGGTTAATGGTGTAACTGATGGCTGATAAATGTTGAGTTAATATTGATGGTTTTTAATAATTTATGTTGATGAATGTTTGGTTATTGGTTACAATGGCTATGGGTCAATATTAACCAACCAATTTCAATTTCATGGGGGATAATAACCAACAAAACTAATGGTTAATGGCTGATAACTAGTTGATGGCTAATAAATGGTTAAGTGTTGGCTAATGGATGCTTAGTTGTTGGTTAATGGATGGTTAATGAATGGTTGGTTAAGTTAATAATTGATGGTGATTTAGCCACTTACCCATTCATGGTTGCTATTTAGTCAAGAGTTAATAATTGATTATGGCTTTGGGTTATTTGATTGCCAATGGTCAATGGTGTAGTTGATGGTTCGTTAGTGGTTGACTAAGAATTGGTTGATGCTTGGTGATGATGATGGTGATGGTGATGGTGATGGTGATGGCTGGTTTGGGGTTGATTCATGCTTGCAGTTCCTTCATTTCAAACAAACAATTAATCAACTCATTTGCTATCATTAAGGAACCAGTGAATAGCCGACTGTAGTCACGATATAGCTACCGCCAAACATGGTTAACCAACAGTAGCATAAATTCATGTAACTCTAAGCTCCCCCCCCCACAGCTCCCCCCCGTTTGGCTGTTTTTAAGCATTTAAGCTAAAATACAACTATTTGTATACAAATAGATGCTTAATAGGGACAAATACTTGCTTATTAGGGATTGACCTATTAGCTGCTTAATAGATGCTCTATTAAATGCCTAATAGGGCTCCAAAAAAATGATTGTCTAATCTTTGTTTATTAGGGGTCCAGTTGCTTATTCCGCAAGCATGCATGCGGTTTAAGCTAATCTTATGTTAATAGGTGTTCAGATGCTTAAAAACCATATCTGAATGCGTGGGTGGAACCAAAACACAAATAGTGCTATATTAGGTATGAATGTGGCAATCAACAAATCATCCATATGCGATTGTGAGTCATCCAAATCTGATTCTGCAAATAAAACCCATAAGCAACAATTATTAGCCCTCATTAGCAACCACCATTTGCTATCAAATCCACCATTTCGAACAACCAGATGGTTTTTAGGGCTACTTTTGATATCACATTACTTCGAAGAATGGCCATGAGTAAAGGACCCTGGTACCCTGGTGAACATGCCGTCACCAAAATTTGCGGATCCTTCGGATCTGGATAACGATGGCTCAGTTTCTGCGGTTCTTTCCTTTTTCAACAACAGCTTCGCCTTTAGCGAATTGTGTCCAAATGCATTCGTTCTTGATGTTTTGACTTCGTCGTGGGCAACAGATACAAACTTGGATGCGATGCTGGAATCGATCACCTGAATCACTATTAAGTGCAAATTAGCATTCCAGATGTTTAATCCCAAACAAAAATATCACCTTTGCAAATTCATCCACATTTCCTCAATCATATCCCTATTAAGATTTTATTAGCATTCCAGATGCCCAATCTAAGGACAGATGTCACTGATGCACGTTTTCCCCACTGAAACGACTATTAAGCACATATTAGCCTTGCAGATGCTTAATCACAATCCCAAATGTCATTTAAGCATTTTTTCCTCTATTAAGCAAAGAATAGCTTAATCCTCGCCAAATCATCGTTTTTAAGCAAATCCCTTAATCAGCAGACATTTGCGATGGGGGGGGGGGCACAGGGGGGGGGCATAGCATTACATGATAAATTAGCCATCATTCATGACGGTCATCATCCACTAACTAGTGGATACCATCAATAATCATCATTATTCTCCAATGGTGGTCATTCACAAATTATTTACTATGACTATTCAACCGCCAATCATCGTTCGATCCGCCCTTGCCAAAACATCGAATAACCATCAATTGACGAATTGACCGTTGATTGATAGTTGTTGGATCACTACCATGCACTACCACTATCAACCACAACGACTATAAACCATTGAACAACCAACTATGGTTCGTAGTGGGTCCAACCCCCACTACCATAGCAATTCCAAGAAATTGCTGTTGATACTAACCCCCAACCAGTTGGAAACCACAACAACTAATGGCTCACTATCAACCACAACGACTATAAACCATTGAACAACCAACTATGGTTCGTAGTGGGTCCAACCCCCACTACCATAGCAATTCCAAGAAATTGCTGTTGATACTAACCCCCAACCAGTTGGAAACCACAACAACTAATGGCTGGTTGTTCAGTTGTTGATATCAACCACCACCAACCCCCAGTAACCAACTCACCCGCAGCCGCTCCGGTCGCGCCGAGTTGAAGCGGCGCAGGTCGCCATTGGCAAGGCGCCGATAATTGGCCAGCCGCAGATCTGCCGCAGGGTGGTCAGCTGCGTCTATGGGCAATCTTTATTTTGATATCTAGTGATGGTACCAATGTACAGATATATTTATATATGTATATATGTTTAAAGTAATATATACCAATAAAAATATTGTTACATAAAAATCGCTATATACATGTGTATATACAAAGATCCAATGGATATATTGTTACATAAAAATCACCATATACATACATAAATATGTGTATAGATCTTAATTTGTTTGTTTTTTCAATTTATATGTAAATCTACAGGTCTTTAAGCATATACCTGTATATATACATATATATCTATAGCTATATATCCATTTGTGCCTGCATTTACATGTGTGTGTGTGTGTCACGTTGGCACAACTCTATGATATTAAAAACAAATGTATGGATCACATTCGTATAGACAGGTCTGGGTCAATATTGAACAGGCAGTACTGTAACCATCCCAAAGCCACTAGTAGTTGCAAACATCGCAAAAATTGGACTGGCACAGGGTTATCAACGCGATGCCAACAAACGGGGTACAGGAACTCACAAACAGATTGATATGTACAACTTAAATGCAGAAATTTATCTAATTTAATGATGATTCAGATTCATCCTAGCCGATCAGAACCCCCACTGCCCCCAGTTCATGAATCCTTTTTGCAGATGAAAGGGTGATGGCCGTCCTAGCATGGCTACCACAAATAGCTGGTGACCTACCTTTGAGACTGGCTGGTTTATAAATATGGACCTCACCGGGTGCTCAAATGGATGGCTCAAATGATCAACTTAAAGTCAACAAAGTTTACACATAGTGGACAGTCGAGCAGTTGAGCAAATCATTTACCGCGTCATAGCGCCAACATCGCCGATATGAACGATCGGTCCTAGCGACTTGTGACCGTACAATGAACAAGCCAGGCACCGTGAGATGAGCCATGGTGACATGTTGCTTGGTGACACTTCGTTTAGGTCTACCATTGAGGCACTCCTGGTAGCTCCCAACTGGCTTTGGCGCAGGAGCCGCCACAGGGCCAGGGGAACGAGATATCTCCAAATCGCTCCCTCCAAACGACCAGCCAACGAAGTGATCACCATAAGCCGCGGGATAGCTATAGCTATGGCTATGGATCACTAGCAGTGCCCTCATTCTCGTTGGTTCTTCGCCCCACGAATTCACCGTGACCATCGTTCAATAGCACCGGGATGGTCGTCCCATCGGCGCCTTCCACAGCCCCAACAGAATCAGAGCCATCCATGGCAGATCCGGCATCGCAAAGCTAGGACTGATCACCGGGGTGGCAATGGCTGCTGGTGGTTTCAAACCCTATGACAAACATTCGTCAACCAACCAACCATTTGTTACTACTAGGGCCTAGTGTTACTAGGGAAGATGTTTAAAAGGTTTGACGCCAACAGCTAGGAATATTGTTTCTTAATGATTGCATTTGTTTGGTTAACTCATGAAAAAGTGAGTAACAGAGTTTGATTTCTGGATATTTCTGGTAATGATGGTTAAGCTATTGTTCATGAATGGGCAGCAACGGTCAATACGATGGTTGATTCGCGTTTTTTAAATGTTTCATGCCGTCGCTTTTGGTGGTAAACCTGCATATTATGGGGGCTGATAAGTTTGAGCCATGTGACTAATCCATGCTGCTTAGGAATTCCAAGATGCATAGTATTTTGGTTTCTCAAAATTATTGGGAACTCCCAAAATGGTTGGTCGATTACTAGAAGCGATTGATATAACAGGATGATTTGCGGGAACTCCTATTGCCTTTGGTGCAGCAGCACAGCATCTGAACCTTTCTGCAAACTAGCCACACCTTAAGACCCGGCTTGAGCTCTTGAGATAACCGTTGGGAGCATCTTCCCTCCACATCCATGTATTTCTGCAAGTGTGCTCTGTCAGACTGTCAGTCATGGACATGACATCGCTGCCAAATCAAGTCTAGAATAGAAGTTGGATACCACGTGCTACCAGCAACATTCTTGCGAATGCCTAGGAAATCTTCAGAGTTCAGATTACAACTCAATGGCAATGGCACGTGCAACTTTGACTTTTTTCTCAGTTCGTTCCGGTAAATGCAGTATGTGTGAGACATGTGGAGCTATGCCAGGCCAAAGATGATCTGGAAAGAAAACATGAAAGAACAATGAAAACAAGTGCTGACACATCTTGATATCAAAAAAGCAGGACAAGGTGGTTGCCATATTTTGCTCCGTGAGCAAACTTTCATCTCTGTTGCGTAGCAAAGAGTTTGAAAGCCTCTCAGCGACGAAGTCGAGTCAGAAGTTGTAGTGGAGAACTTCAAGTTGGACTTCTTCGGGAGCTGTGCCCAGCACATCAACCAGCGCCGCTGGTGATCCATTCTTGGAGTTGATGCTGATAATGCGATCGTGTGGGGCGATTGCAAGCTCTGGCATATGAGCGTTCCATTCTGCCACTCGGCCATCATTGATGGCAACAATCCAAGGTTTCACTGATGGTTTCCACTGCCCTGTCCCAGCCTTGGTGAAACTTAGATCCAGACCCATCTTACCGCCCTGCGTCTGCCTCAAATAAACCAAACGCTTCAATGGCCTTTCCAGGGTAAGCTCCACTGCACCGGTGTCCTTTGAAATGCCCACAATGTCTTGCGCTTCGCAAATCTTGCCATTGATCTTCACAATACGGTCAAAGGGGAAAATCTGCTGAGCATTCTGCCCGTTCCACTCGGCAGTCGCCCGTCGCAACTAGCGAGGATCACACACTTTGGGTCAGTGAGATCAAGGTCCAAACGCTTCAAGTCATCTGAGCTTTTCAACTGCACCACTGTTTCCTCACAACCTGAGAGCACAGGGGGTCTTTGCCGGTCTTTGTCTAAAGGGTTACTTCAGTGCTGCCGGCGAAGCAAGAAACATTCTTACGTTAACAAAAGCACGTGAGGGATCCTGATTCAGTGCGATTCGCAAGACTGTGACTGAGTCATTACAAGAGACACGTGCATAAGCAAATGCACATACACACAATCTCACACGTGAACAACTGAGCCATGATACAGGGTTATCACAGTCCCAAAATGTCCCAAAGGTTGTTTTCAAATTCGGGCGCGCCAAAACCCGGCCATTGGATGTCACTGGCGCTTTCAAAGTGCAGCTATGAGAAACTATTCGGATGACAGGGCTCTTGTGTTTTGAAACTAGTCTTGTGATGGCCAGTATGCAGCCGCAAACAGCCACGTAATTTGTGATGCCACGATTTGCAAATTGATATGCTGACCAAGTCCAAGTCACTTGGGGCAGCTGGCAAACTGCGAGCGGCGGCACCATCGTTGCTGGCGCAGCAGGACAGCATTCGAACACATGCAAACTAGCAAATTAGCCACACTTTCAGACCCGGCTTGAGCTCTTGAGATTGCAGGTTGGAACATATTCCCTCCACATCCAGGTATTTCTGCAAGTGTGCTCTGTCAGTCTGCAAGGTCTAGACTAGAAGTTGGACACCACATGCTACCAGTAACATTCTTGCAAATGCCTAGGAAATTTTCAAAGTTCAGATTGCGACTCAAAGGCAATGGCACCGACTCAAAGGCAATGGCACTTGCAACTTTCTGATACTTTTCGCTATCAACTCTAAGTTCGTATTGGGAGATGTGACACGTGTGAGACATGTGAAGCTATGCCAGGTCAGGAAGATAACATGAAAAAACAATAATAATGAAGCAAGTGCGGAAACATCCTGATTCAAAAAGTAGCGTGACAGAGTGGTTGTCATGTTTCCCTCGCCGACTTTCATCTTTGTTGCTAAGCAAAGAGTTTGGAAGCCTCTCAGAAGGTGTGGTTCTCTGTGTAGAAGTCGTAGTGGAGAACTTCCAGTTCGACTTCTTCGGGTGCTGTGCCCAGGACATAAAGCAGGTCAGCAGGTGAGCCATCTGTGGAGTTGATGCTGATGATGCGATCGTGTGGGGCGATTGCAAGCTCTGGCATCTGGGCATTCCATTCTGCCACTCTGCCTTTGATCGCAACGATCCAAGGTTTTACCGACCCAGCTTTGGTGAAGGTTTCACTGATGGTTTCCACTGCCCTGTCCCAGCCTTGGTGAAACTTAGATCCAGACCCATCTTACCGCCCTGCGTCTGCCTCAAATAAACCAAACGCTTCAATGGCCTTTCCAGGGTAAGCTCCACTGCACCGGTGTCCTTTGAAATGCCCACAATGTCTTGCGCCTGGCAAATCTTGCCATTGATCTTCACAATACGGTCAAAGGGGAAAATCTGCTGAGCATTCTGCGTGTTCCACTCAGCAGCTGCTCCGTCGCAACTGGCGAAGATCAGACACTTTGGGTCAGTGAGATCAAGGTCCAAACGCTGCAAGTCATCTGAGCTTTTCAACTGTATCACAATCTCCGCATGTCCTGAAAGCACAGGGGGTCTTTGACGGTCTTTGTCTAAAGGGTTACTTCACTGCTTCTGACGTTGCAAAAATAATCCTACTGGTAACGAATTCACGGAGCCTGATTGAGTGCGATTCGCAAGACTGTGACTGAGTCATTACAAGAGACATGCGCAGAAGCAAATGCACATACACACAATCTCACACGTGAACAACTGAGCCATGATACAGGGTTATCACAGTCCCAAAATGTCCCAAAGGCTGTTTTTCAAATTTGGGCGTGCCAAAACCCGGCCATTGGATGTCACTGGCGCTTTCAAATCTTTCAAAGTGCAGCTATGAGAAACTATTCGAATGACAGGGCTCTTGTGTTTTGAAACTAGTCTTGTGATGGCCAGTATGCAGCCGCAAACAGCCACATAATTTGTGATGCCACGATTTGCAAATCGATATGCTGACCAAGCCCAAGTCACGTGGGGCAGCTGGCAAACTGCGAGCGACGGCACCATCGTTGCTCGTACAGCAGCACAGCATTCCAACATATGCAAACTAGCAGACCAACCACGCTTTCAGACCCGGCTCAAGCTCTTGAGATTGCAGGTTAGAACATATTCCCTCCACATCCATGTATTTCTGCAAGTGTGCTCTGTCAGACTGTCAGTCATGGACATGACATCGCTGCCAAATCAAGTCCAGAATAGAAGTTGGATACCACGTGCTACCAGCAACATTCTTGCGAATGCCTAGGAAATCTTCAAAGTTCAGATTACAACTCGCAGAACCCTTTTTTGTCCAGTGAAATGCTTCAGGAGCACTCTATCAGAGAGGATCAATGGAAGGGCCGCCAAGTGCTTGACCGCGATCTGTTGGCGCGCCTGGACGGCACCAATGAACAGCTACTCTTAACCGATGCAGCAGTAAACATGCTCGACTTCAAGCAAAGGAGGTATGAATCATAACTCTAATCCGTCCTCTTTTCTTCGGCCAGCAACTTTTTCTTGTCTTATGACCCTTCCTTTCCGAACCAAAGGCAAAGGAACACTTCTGACTTCAACCTTAACAACCAATATGTATAGGCCTCACAGATTCTCACAAAACTGGGCACACATCAGGGCAGTCCAGCGTCGGGGATGGCATCATGAGTCAAGTGCTGAAAATTGTCGATGTTTGGATTTCTTCCACTACACTCTTGATGCTTGATACTGAGCTGGTGGTAGTGATGGTTGGTGATGACTAATGATGGTTTATGATGGTTAGTGATGGTGAATAAGAAAGCTCCGTGGTCCACTGCCGCCGGAGTCCTTGTGCTCTACATGTTGGTGTTGTCCATGGTCGCAACTTGGTCCCATCGATTCGCCTGGACAGAGGTTAGTGCTGTGCACCAGCAGCTGATCTCGTGTCCGGCTGCAGGAACTTAGGTCATAGATGTGTCAACAGATGTGTGCAAACAAGATCAAGCAGACCCCCAGTGAAAACCCGAACCCCCCCAGAACATCTTTCCATTGGCTTGAGTCCCTTCTTGCATTTTTTTCGCAAAAGCTTCCTTGTCACAGCTGGATATATCAACATATTTCCACAGTTGCAGTGAAGAACGCTAGCATTTTATTTCCAAATAAATGTTTTTCTCAGAAGGGGGGGACCCCAAAAAATGCAGGCTGGAATTTAGCAAGCTACACACGGTGAACAAGCCCGATTTACCGGTTGATTAAGCATTGCTATGTTGAGAACCCATTGTTATTGACCATTAACCATCAGTAACCATTCCTATGGCTTAAGAAGATTGACCTATTGGCTATTATTAGCCATTGTTATTGACCATTGATTGACCATTGTTATTAACCATTCCCTATGGTTGATACCTAGATGATTTCGGGGCACCCCTATGGCTCAAGAAACCACCACCTGCTGCTTGGAACCTCGCAGACCTACACGGCGTCCAGCAGCTGGCGCAAGTCCAGCCATTCCGCAGACCTTGGGGCCGCAGGCGCAACGAGACCCATGGGGAAGCCACCTGCCATGAACCACAGGGAAATATGGCTATGGGTCAAGCAGTTAACCATGGTTAAACCCATTAATAATGGTTAACAATAGGGTATAACCAACAAAATAAGGAGTATACCAGCTATGTATGGCTATGGGTTAAGCAGTTCACCAACCAATAGTGGGGGATAATGACCAACCAGTAAGAAAGAAAACAATGATTAATGATAGGGGAAATGACCCACTGCCTTATAGAGAAACCAGGTATCCAAGCATGACAAGCCAATGAGGAAACCATCGGTTGGCCATGAAACACCGGGAAATGGCCATCTCTTTGAAGATTTCCATGGAAAAAACATGTCAAATGTCGGTTGCTTGCTATTGTGTGCTATTGTGCATTCTTGGAGCTTCGTTTCTAACCAGGGCTCTCGCCCGTCCTGTCTCTTCACAACATGGGTGCGAAGCGAAATGACATGCATCACATCATCCCCAACTATTGATTACTGCTACTGCGGCTTGTTTTTGCCTTTACTTATTAAGCACGACATCATTAAATCATTGATTGCTGGATACTGTTGGCTGTTGGCTTTTGTGGGCAAATTCAAAGTTGAGTTGATTGTGTAAACTAGTTACTGCTGATTGGTAATCCCCAAAACCTTTGGTAAAGTTGACCCGGTCATGGAAAAACACAATTTTGCGGGGGAAAGCCTGGAAGGGAAACCGGTTACAAATGGGTGTTTCCGAAAATAGGGGGTAGCCCGAAATCATCCAATTTCACCATTTGTAGCCATAAAACCAGCCATAACTTTGGGGTTCCCAAACTGGCCTGAGAAACCTCCAGCAGTTCCAGTTCCACCTGGGTCTCCCGGACCTTTTCAGGCGCCCTGGCGCCACGTTGGCGCCAACGGCCGTGACCCCAACTGATGGGTTCTAACCGATGGGTCATTGTGAACAGAATGACTGAGAATCATTGATGTTATCATGGGGATCAATATACTTGATTTTAATAGTTATTAGCTGATATGACAATAATCAAGGTGTTACAATGAACACGCATTGATAAAATACTTAAATCACTGATTCAATGTTATCATAAAAATCGATGAATGAGAATCATAGGCGCTACTGTTGATGGAGGAAATCCTGCAACACCTGGGATGGTTTAAACCCTATAAATGATGGGGTAAACAACCAACCAGCTGGTGCGGGATTTCCTCCACCAACAATATCAGGATAATCAATATACATGATTTTAAAACCTCATATGCTTGATGTTAATAACTCATTAATATACGTGATGTTAATAATCAATAGTTGATATGATAATAATCACCATGCTTTATGATAGTAATTAGCTAATAGTTGATATGAAAAGAATCACGGTGTTATAATGAACACTCATTGATGAAATGATTAAATCACTGATTCAATGTTATCATAATAATCAATATACTTGATGTCAACAATTAATTAGTATACTTGATGATGATAATAATAGCTGGTATGATAATAATCACAGTGTTATGATGAACACTCATTGGCATTATATCGATAACTAGTAGTAGTAAATCATACTAAATACCAACAATAGTTTCATAGGACTTCATAATGACTACTTAACCCGAATGAGCCATTCGTTTGACGATTGTTCATTACTCATTCGTTACTGATAACCAGTAATTACACAACCGTTCATGAGTTGTTTAATCAGAATGATTTTGGGAAATAGTGGATAATTCATGGTGCATTGATGCTTAATTGATGTCTGAGTAACAGTTGGATGACCGATAACTAATGGCCTTATGGATCCTTAGTGGTTAATACTAGCTCACAATGGTTGATGATTAACATATATCTAGTTCAGAATGCTAGTTCCTAGATCATCCATGGCCAATACTAGTGCAAAATGAACGTACACTAATGGTTTCATGTGCTAGCTACTGGTTTATGATATTCTTGATGACTGACACTAACCTGGTTGGAAACCAAGAATCATGAAGGATGTGGTCATTATCTTTGAGATATTTGCAATCCAACCCGGTAGTGGCGAATAGTAACCCAACAATAATGACTGTGCCTGGGGCATTTTCACAAACATCGCCAAAGTGTGATCGAATAATTGATCAACAGCTACGAAGAATGTTGACATGAGAGTCAATCAACGACGGAGTAGTTCTTGGAGTTTGTCATCAATATCTACCCAGTAATATCTACCATGAAAGTCTCCAGTGGTTCATGGTAGTTCAATTGCTACTTAGACTAATCGTCATGATATCATGAACCATTGGGAATCCACGAGCCAGTTCGCTCGCCGTTTAACGCAAGAAAATATTGATCATTGTTAGCTAGTCCGGTGAATGTTCTCACAATTCTTCCCTGGTATCTGATTAGTTCACTGGTATCACCTGGTATCTCATTAGCTCATGGGGTCACAACATCATTCTTCACTGGTTGGATCTTCCCCATAGTTCATAATTCCGCGCTGGTTAGATCATGGTGATTCATCAATGTGCCCATCCGATGCTGCTCCATAGGATGGCACGTTGCCCAGCCCCAAGCGTCAACTGATGTTGTTAAGCAAGGTTCCGTTAAGCTTAAAACTAAGGATAACTGAGGTTAACTGCAACCGGACATGTTGGTTTGAACTACTAAGGGTTATAACTAAAGTTTAAGGATCGATGCTCAATAATGCTTACCCAGGATTAACAAGCTGTTTCTTGAAACACATGATGGTTTCCAAACTCTCAGGGTTTGGATTCGCCACGGCCGGTGGCTTCACGGTCGCTTCACCCACCTGCTTGCCGTTGCCACAACTGCCGTGGCAAAGTGCCAAAAAGCAGCATCAGGTTGCCGCCCCCTGAGGCTCTGCGGCGATCCCCAGCGCTGGTCACATCCCTGGCTGCTAGGTGAATCGCTGGCAATGCTGGGGTGAAGTAGGTGAATCCTTGGCTGAAAATAACACTTTTGAAACTTGAAACTGCTGAAAAATGCTGAAAATAACAGTTTGAAACTGCTGACACTGCTAAAAAAAAGCAGCGGACTGGTTCCCATCAACCAAAAGAAGCCGAGGTTGCCACCACCAGTGGTTTCCTGCTCTGCGATTCCCTCCTCATAGGGAAACTGCCAGCTTTGGAGGCACATGATTTATGGACAACCCGTCAACTTGCCGCAGCCGGCACTGCCATCCTTTTAGTCGACAAGACTTGCTTGGGGTCTATCTTCGAAGGGAGTCGAGGAGATAAGTATCTTGCTTTCAGCATAGACCGTGGAAGCTACCACAAAGACATCAAGGTCCTTGGGTACTTCAAAAGGAATCACCAAATCTTCACTGTGTCCCGGGAAAGTCGCCAGCATTTTCCCCGCTTCCGTGATCAGAAAGGAGATGGAGAGGGATTTCTGCCAGTTGGGAACCGCGTCGGCCGGGGTGCCGTTGAGATCTTGCATGGCATAAGATTGACCCTTGTGTTGAGCCAGCACGCCTTCAGATTGCTGTCCGAAGCATAATGCCCATGAGTTGTCATCCTGGCCATAAAGGTATTGATACTTGCTAGCACCCAACTTGCAACTCGCAGTTGCGACACCCACCGAAGCATGGGTGCCAATTTTGTCGAAGCGGATGTAGCATCGCGCCTCTCGGGGGAGCGCTGCAGAAGTTCGAACCCCATCTGTATGGTCAGCTCGGCAACCGCGCTGGAACGTATGTGGGTCCAAAATCCGGTTGTCAAAGGTCGGATCGTGAGCACTCCACTCAAAACAAGGGCGCAAACTGTCTAACATGGTCACTTCAATGGATGCACCTGCACAAACCCCCAGCTTTTCCAAGGACCAATCCTCTTCAATGACCAGCGTTCCTAACGCAAAAACGAAGAGTCCCTTGGCTTCTTTGCCATTGGATCGCAACGCTTTCCTCATGGCCTCGACAGCTCCTGGCAGACGAATTGGAAGCTGCATCTCTAGGACACTGCCACTGGGACCTACGATCTGCACCTCCGCAAAATCCCCGGGACCCACCGGTAACGACATGGTTAAACCAGGTGCCGGTGCTTGAGCCAAACTGCCGTGTGAAATCTGATGCTTTCATATTGCTATGGGTCAAGCAGTTGACCAACCAATTTCACGGGGGATAATAACCAACAATAGTATATAATAGGAAAAATAGGAAAAACAATGGTCAATGGTGGGAAACCCTCCGTACGGATTTTGACCCACTGCCGTGTGGTTTCTGGTTGAAGCATGGTGAAATGTGAAATGATGTGGTTGATCATGATCTTAAGCACCAAGTTGGAACATCGCCATCATTCAACGGCGATGTTGCAGAAAATGATGGGGGGGATTTCCCAGCGGTTCCCAGTTTCACCGGAAATTCCGAAATTCGCTAAGATTCAATCAACGTGATGCGTGCAAGAGCACCCAGTGCAATCAATTCTCTGCTGATCACTTCTCCAGCCCTAGCAACAATAGCTATACAGATCAATGAATACAACGTGGACATGACCCAAAAAATTGCTGAAACACGTGCCCATAAGCCAATGTGCTTCAGATCTGTTGAAATTCCGTTGGTGATTAAGCAGGATGTACAGCTAAGCCTATGATCATGCTTGAGCCCTATAAGGTATCAAGCATAACCCCTAGAAACCATGGGAATTGTGAACCCCGTACTGAGTGGTGTTTATGGTGCACATCAAGCGGGAGCCGCAGGACTGCCAGAACAGCAACCCTTGGGCAGTCCCTGAAGCGGTAGTTCCACCTTTAGAAGCCAGACCAGCATAAATGGTAGAAGCTAGTCCAATTGCTAGGTTGGGTTTTAGAAAAAACATTTTTAGAAGCCAAACCGGCATAAATGGTAGATGTTCCACGCTTCCAGGTTGGTTTTCCACAGTGTCGTTACATAATCGTTCTGAGCCACTAGTAAATATGAATTGGCCATCATTCACCATTCATTGTCTAGCCGCATTTGTACGCGCTATTGTAACCATCAGTAAGAATTAGTAAAGATTACCAACCATGCTCAAATGTCAACCGAACCCCAGAACTCTTTCACCGAGTGGGGAAATCAACCGCAGAGAAAAGAGACAGATCCTGCACACCCAATCAACGTAAAGATACGTAAAGTACATATACATGTGTGCAATGATCTCTAATTACATGTTTTCATGCTTGCATGCTGCAAACACGGAAACGTATACATATGGGTGTTTCTCAAAATAGGGGTACCCCTAAATCATCCATTAATAGTCATTTATAGTAATAAACTAACCATTTTTGGGGGGTCCCTATTTTGATAAACCACCATATAGACTAAAAATGCTAATAATTACTCATACCATGTATTGGGCGGATGTGCTTTGGTTGCACCAATGTTTCGGGAGATTGAATGTCGTGTTGGGCTTTAACTCTGCCGTCCTTCTTGAAACAGCAATGCGATGAACGATTCCTCTCAAACACTTGGAAAATGCAGCCTTACTTATGACTTATGGCCAATCACAGAACATCCATAAATGGGCTATGCGACCATATCATGATGAGTCGCACCAAATCATACTTGCATCAAAGTAGGCCAAGAATAAAGTCGCAAATCATCCAAGATCATACCAGTGTGTCATGCTTCTCAATGGTTGGTCCAAAAAACGAATGATTTTTACATATGGATTACAATCACTAACACCATGTGGATCTACCATTGCTAGCCATCATCATCCATCATCCACCACAGCTGTTGATCATCCCTAGCCATCATCCACTACTAAGCCATGTGCTTAGTGCCCGACTGGCCGCTCCTGGCACCGCTCCCTCCCAACCAGGGCCTGGTTCCAGGCTCTCCGCCGTGCCCTGGGAGCGGAAACCCGCGAAGTGGCGACCAGCAGGGTGCGTGGCGACCAGGATGTGCCATGGATTTGCCGTGGGTTTTTTGCTACATATCTTGGTGGCTTATGGTCGATCCCTTGCTAAAAATATATATTTTTTTTAATGGTTATTAATGGTAAATCAATCATATCCCAAAAACACAACAAAAACCTAAGTTAGTGGGTATAAGCCACCCAGATATGGTAGTTTCTCAAGCCATAGGGGTACCCCCAAATCATCCTTCTATAGTAGTAAGACTAAACCCACCTTTTTTGGGGGTCCCCTATGGTTTGAGAAACCACCATATGGTAGTTTCTCAAGCCATAGGGGTACCCCCAAATCATCCTTCTATAGTAATAAGACTAAACCCACCTTTTTTGGGGGTACCCCTATGGTTTGAGAAACCACCATATGGTAGTTTCTCAAGCCATAGGGGTACCCCCAAATCATCCTTCTATAGTAATAAGACTAAACCCACCTTTTTTGGGGGTCCCCTATGGTTTGAGAAACCGCCATATGGTAGTTTCTCAAGCCATAGGGGTACCCCCAAATCATCCTTCTATAGTAATAAGACTAAACCCACCTTTTTTGGGGGTACCCCTATGGTTTGAGAAACCACCATATGGTAGTTTCTCAAGCCATAGGGGTACCCCCAAATCATCCTTCTATAGTAATAAGACTAAACCCACCTTTTTTGGGGGTCCCCTATGGTTTGAGAAACCACCATATGGTAAACCATGGTTAATGGTGGGAAACCTTGGTACAGGGTTTTGACCCGCAGCCACATATGTGCTATATTTGCGCGGTGTATTTACGCGATGTATTTGCCAGGTATTTGCCATATATGTGCAATCTATTTGCTATATATTTGCTATCTTCTTGCTGTTACGTTCAGGTACACTAAGGAATCAACCAGTCGATTTACGGGAAAATATAGGAAAATGAATTCACGACTTTCCTGGATAGTTTTCTGTAACCAAATCCTTTGAATAACCATCATGAACTTTCATTGAACACACTGTTCGTCATGACTATTTATGAGTAGTAATGAAACATGATTAATTGTTGCGTGCTGCGATCTCAACAATTTGATGGCAATCACAAACATCTATTGCCAGGTTGGCTTGCCCACAAGATAGCAGGTTCATCCAGTTCATCCATCTATAGTGGTATGAATCGCCAACAATCAAAATCACATCCAACATGCTTCGTCCATGGAACCCAAATCAAACTTCCAGGTGGAGCAATCTTTCTGATGCATCAACTCCTTTGAAATATTCACACGACGGGTGCATCATACCAGCGGATGTTGATGAATCAAAGCACGTGATCGCATCACCGGGGAGGGCAAGATTGACAGGAATCTGCGCAGCGGTTCAACGAGATAAACTGGAGAGATACATGGATAAGTGTACAGACAGCTGGCTAACTAGATATACGAGCTTGCAAGAGAGATGGATGGATGGATGGATGGATGGATGGATGGATGGATGGATCGAATTTTTGCTCGTGTTCGATGCAGATACTTTGGCTTCTGCTGAGATAGATAGATAGATAGATAGATAGATAGATAGATAGATAGATAGATAGATAGATAGATAGGTAGGTAGGTAGGTAGATAGCTAGGTAGGTAGGTAGATAGACAAATAGACAGACAGACAGACAGACAGACAGACAGACAGACAGACAGACAGACAGACAGACAGACAGACAGACAGACAGACAGACAGACAGACAGACAGACCGACAGACAGACAGACAGACAGACAGACCGACAGACAGACAGACAGACAGACCGACAGACAGACAGACAGACAGACAGACAGACAGACAGACAGACAGACAGACAGACAGACAGACAGACAGACAGACAGACAGACAGACAGACAGACAGATAGATAGATAGATAGATACATAAATACATACTGTAGTTGGATGGTTAAATAGGCAGGTGGGTAAGTAGATAGACAGAGAGCTGGATGGATAGGTAGTTAGAAGGCAGATAGACACACAGACAGACAAGCAGAGAGAGAGAGAGAGAGTGATTGAGAACAAGCTAGCCCATGGATAGAGAAGTTGCCAGATTGCTACAGTAGACAAACAGACCGAGAGGAAGAAAACCATAGACAGCCAAACGGACAAACTGAGAAGAAAATGTGCAAATGACGGCCGCCTGTGGCTCTTTGAGTGGATTGCTCCGTCATCCACGCATCGCCAGCAGACTCCCCCTTCGATGGGTTTCTGATTCTGGAAACTTCGCCGGCCAACGTGCGGCACAGGCATTCGCAAATCATCGAAGAAAATGCGGATTGCGATTCTGGTCATGATATTCCCGCATGCGCTACTGAGATTAGTTGACATGCTCTCCAATCAAAGTTCGCGAGCTAACAGTTACAACTGCAAATGGTGGTGTCTCAAGTCATAGGGGTCCCAAAAAATCATCCAGTTGATTATTCATTCATAGCGATTTATAGTAACAAACCATCGATTTTTGGGGCCGCCTATGACTTGACAAACCCCCCAATGATGCCCCGGGAGTTCACCCCTCGAGTCACAGCTATCGGGATCGCTCAGGTGACGAGTTGATGCGATCCCAATCAGATACCCAGGGAGATCCCTGCTGTCGTGAGCTCAACTCGTTTTCCAAACATTTCTGGGATCTTCCCGTGACCTTATAGTTGCTAGTCCCATGTTGTGTCTTGCGATGATGGTTTGCTGAAAACCCCTCTTTTAAATAGGTCTGATAGTGCGACAATAAGCCGAATTAAACCTTCCGCCATACATCTGTCAGCCTTTGAGACTGAAATCACGACTCGAAGCCCCACCTTCTTTGGGACATTGGCATAAATCGTAGCCCAAACCTGCGGCTGGAAATTGGTGGTGAAGCTCTCCAAGGACAAGCGATGTGACCTTACGGATAACTACTTGGATGCGTAGCCGGGGTTACCCGTGGTAAGGAGCCTTAAAAGGTAGGGTATAATCCTTATAACCCTGGTTGGGAAGCAAGATGTCATGCGGAAAAATCGGACCCGATACAACCTACATGAACAGGGTATTTTCTGAAACAAATGCCTGATGGCCAAAAATCCTGAGACCATACGGCACACACAAACACTCCAAAGCTGCTAACTCCACAAAATCAACAAAGAAAGTGCAGAAATGGACCAAGTATCCTGCGCAATGGGGACCTTTTGAAGATCCAAGAGCTCGGCATCATTGCAACCACCAACGAACCATTAACTACATCCATCATTGACCATGGTAAACCAGGACATTCCATGACTCTTGTCGTTAGGTCCCCAGGGAAACCAGGACTCAATGATGGTTCTCGTCAGGCCCGCCTGGAGCCTCAGCTCGTCCGCCGCATCTTGAGCTGCCATCAATGCGTTGACAAAAGCGTGTACGCCTGGGATGGTTTGCCATGTGAATCTATGAAGCCTGTGATGATGATGATGATGATGATGATGATGATGATGATGACGAGGATGATGATGATGATGATGATGATGATGGTGGTGGTGGTGATGATGATGATAATGATGGTGGTTAATTCTGCTTAATTTGATGGTCATTAGCGTCCTGAACTAAACAGTGAGCAGCGAATCATTAGTTGATACAGACTATCAGACTCTCAATAATGCTGAATCATTATCAATGGTCAGTAGTCGATACTTCATGATGGTTAGTACTGCAGCACTCAATAACGGTCATGTGACACTGATTTCTCTTTGCCGAACAGTGGTCTAGCCAATGCTGCTACAATTGGTATAGTGGCGCAATAGTGGTGAACAGTGGCTTGTAGCCCAGGTTGATGAGTTCGCTATGCACCAGGCAGTCCATCTCCTGCGCCTCCTCTCTAGCGCTGATAGCGCGGCAGCTCCCCCGCGTCCCGGAATACTCATCCCAGACCTTCCCGAATTCAACAGGCAAATTTTGACGACTCCGTCTACATAAATACACACATATATACATATAAATAAATTTGAAAAACAAAAAAATATAGATGTAGATTAGATTTGTGTGTGAATATGTAAATACAAAATCTAACATAGAAAATCACGTAAACTGGGGAAAGAAGAGATATTCAAAAAAGACACCAACGAGTTAACTAATCATAAGTCATCAATTCTCCCCCGTTGTCAACTACTATTAATGCTTATAGCATGTTATTACCTAGAACCCCTACATAACCTATGTTAACTACAATTTGCTGGTTCTAAAAAACGGGGTAACCCTCCCAATCAACCTATATTGATAATTGTTTATTAAGGGATTCCCTACGTCCATCTGTCAGTTCACCCTGTACCCTTGGTTCCCCATCATTGCCCATTGTTTTCCCTATGAAATTGCTGGTGATTATCTCCCATTAGTTGGTTGGTTAATATCGACCCAACTCGTCATATAAATCTTTGATTCACCACCATCACGATTTGCTGGGACCCCATCGTCACCCCTGCCCCCCGCCACCGCCACCGGTCCCCCCGCCTCGACTGGTGGACCCCAGGTTCACCACCAAACGGCCGCCTAGTGGCAGAGACATTGGGCAAGGAAAACCTGGTACCCACATTGCTTGTAGGAAACGCCTGGCAGGCGTAACCAGCAGCAGTTATGGTAGTAGATAACCAACGATACTAGGGGAATAACAATAGCAATTATGGTAGTCGAGAACTAACCATACGAGGGGAATAACAATAGTAGTCAAGCAATAGTAGTGGCTGCTTAATGGTTGGTGAATGATGGCTAAATGGTTCAAGGTTTCCAGCAAAAGTGATGATTCTTGTCACTATGGTTGCCATTCATTAACCAACCTTGATGAAGATAACCATCAACCATAGGGCCATAGGGAATGCTTAATGGTGGGAATAATTTGCTGAATTTTACAGAGATTCGCAATTTCAGCTAAAACAGTTTTTGACTGCTGAATCATGATTCATTCAGGGTAAAAATCTTGGTGGTGCTTCAGGGCTTGCGTAAGCAAACAAGTGTATCATGAGATAATGATGGTCAGCATTGGTCAATATGATAATGATAAATGACAATGAAACAATGGTGAAAGCTACTGAGGAATTATGATGGTGAACAATGGCCAACAGCTAATGACCGCTGCTCATGGTTGGCAAGCGCTACATCCAATGTTTGCCGGCAGCAAGGAGATCAAAAACATGATACAGCTAATAATCAATCAAGATGAACCGTAACTGCCCAAAAGGATCAGACATGGTGCCTGAATAATTGGTGATAATTTACTGCAGGCGACCATGACCAATCACTATCGCCATTGTAGATTTCCCGGCACAGCTGGTCTTCCTGTAAAGCGGTTCCCATGGTTTAAGTGAAAACCAACGAGCAGTGTCACTAACAACGATCGACACCAGGTGTTGGAAATGGCAGATCTCCAGCGTCAAGAATTCCAACATCCTGATATGGCTATGGGTCAATATTAATCGACCAACTAATGGGGGATAACCACCAGCAACACTAGGGAAAACAGTGGTTAATGAAGGGGAAATGACTGGAAATGGTCTGAAGATCAAACATCTCACAGGGTGATTTCTCAAAATGGAGGTGCCCAAAAAATGAATGGTTGAATACCACTCAATGATGAATATTGGATGATTTGGGGGTACGCCTATGCTGAAAACACCGATATGTATATGAACCATCCTAAAAATAGTAGTCACATTATCAAAATAGTCACATTATTGTTGGTAATTGCTGGTTGCTGGTCCTTGTGAACATTGTGAACCAGCATGAGCCATTACCATGTGTCAAAGCACACCCAACCACAAAAAACAGCTTTGCTGGCTAGTCTTCCCATCACGGAAAAAAATCCCATACTCCTACTCACACACACACACACGCAGCTATATATATGTATGTATATATGTGTGTGTGTATGCATATTGACATACACATGTACATATACGGATATATTTATCTACATATTTGTTTTCGCATATGGCTACAGCACAGGGAGCGGCTAGAATTAGAATCCCTCGTACTCTTTTGTGCGCCAAGGTCTGTCACCTGATTCTTTGGCTGGTAGTTGACCAAACCGGTGCATTTCTGAGTAGATCTTTGCAGTTTTGATGGTGGAATCTGGTGATGATTTTAAACGGAATAATGGAGTCTCTGCACCGTCGACATCATGGTTGTCTGCAGGTGTAAGTCGGCTAATGTTAAACCCGGATCAATAAACCCCTGATTGATTAAAACGGTACCCCTCCAATTAATCAACCTATACCAATCCAGGGTTAATATTAGCTGACTGTGAATATTCCAGGGTTAATATTAAGTCTAAATGTCCTATGATATATCAATCTGTCACAGTCAAAAGCTACAAGTCAGCTGTTGCAAAAACGGTCACGCAACTTTTTGGATCTCCCAGCCCAGGTTGCTGCCTGCGGCCAGCCGCGCGAGCAAACCTCGCAGCACACACCACCCTTCGCTGTTGGAATTACATTTTTGCAGGGGCCCAGGCATGGCCCAGAGAGGGTTGCTTCACCAGGATTCAAGAATCAAAGCGAAGACTTCTGTTGGTCTTCAGCGATGTTATATCCCAACATGACGAAGTTCGAGGATGTTCCGATGCTCTTGGGTGAAGTTATACCTGCTCGGTGATGTTTAAATCCATGTTGGTTTAAGTGTTGTGTTTATCCATGGTGCCCTGTCGGTGAGCGAACCTGGAACCATCACTGGCTAGCCTCTGGTAAACAGCTTGCTGGAACCCACCATTTCTGGACTACCAAGCTTGGGATTGGGGACCGGTCCATCAATTTTCATCCGTTTTCCATTGATTTCTAGCCACATTTCGACTACCGGCTACTTCATTCGGCAACTTTTTATGAAAACAGAACTCTCCAAAAATCAGGATACCCTTTGGATACCCTTTGGATACTTTTGTTTGCGACAAGAAAACCATCGAATCGAACCCTCCAAATATCCGGATGCCCCGTGGCTGATGCCACCACCATGTCCCCACCTGCGGCCCCCCCGAGGTGCCAACTTCTCCACACCTCACGATCTTCCAATTCCTGGACGCGACGCGCCAAGCCGTGCCCAACAGCACTTCATAGCTGCCAGGCTTCGATCTATTCGTCATTGGAACACGTGCAGAAATTGGTTTGAAAAAAAATCATCTATAAAAATTTGTCCAGTTTTATCTGCGTATACTTATAAACATATATCTATGTACTCACAGATTTGGAACTTTATAGATATAATATATATATATTTAAATAAATAAATAAATATATAAATAAATGAATAAATAAATAAATAAAAAATATATATATATATACAATGTATGTAAATATACATGTGCAACCCATCTCGGATTTGACCACCTGCCACCGCCTGCGTATGCCGGGGGTCCTCTGGTAGCCGACCATCGCCCCAATCACCACCATCCACGTGGACGTCCACCAGCAACATGGCCAAGCTCTCCCAACCTGCACCAGGGACTTGGAACCCAGGGAATTCCTCCAGCAAGTTCCCACCTTCGAGCGTGTCAAGGACAGTGTCCCTCAGCCCATAAAATCAAGTCCAAAATAAAATGTCCAATGTTCAATTAGTTTTAGTTAAGTAGAATTAAGTCCATTAGTTATTTAATTAAGAAGAATCAAGTCCAAACTGACATTTTGGAAACTTTGTTCCCGCAAATTGCATGATCGCTTTGAGATGTGGAGGCTTTATGGGTAGGCTCAAGTGCGTGCCTCCGGTGATTTCCGTGGTCTTTTTGAGGATGTCGTCGGTTCTGACCTGGCTTCACTTGAAAAGAGTTATGTTTGACGCTATGTGGTCACTGCAACCGTTTCGCCTTTGCAGCAGCACCATAGAAGGAAAAAAACTGGATGAATGATCGGTATGATTGATCACTTCAGCCAAAACGATCAAGCATCATGTTGATTAAGCATCCAGGTTCATAGGGATAGCTGGCAGACGTGGACATGCTTGATCAAACGAGAGGTCCATAATTCCATTCTAAGTACCGTAGCCATGGGAGCACCCAAAACAAATGAACAATACTGCGCTTGTGAATGCTGTTGTTGTTGCTGTTGTTGTTGCTGTTGTTGTTGTTGCTGTTGTCATTATTGTTGTTGTCCTCCTCGTCGTCGTCGTCGTCGTCGTTGTTGTTATTGTTGCTGTTGTTAGTGACTGTTACTGCTGTTGTTGTTGCTGTTGCTGTTGCTGTTGCTGCTACTGTTGCTGTTGCTGTTGCTGTTGCTGTTGCTGTTGCTGTTGCTGTTGCTGTTGCTGTTGCTGTTGCTGTTGCTGTTGCTGTTGCTGTTGTTGTTGTTGTTGTTGTTGTTGTTGCTGTTGTTGTTGCTGTTGTTGTGGTTGCTGGTGTGCTTCTTCTTGCTGTTCTTGTTGGAGGACACAAAGACAAAGCCCGCATGGATCGTTGTTGTTGCATGTTCCTGCTTTGTTGCTGCCACTGTAATTGCCATTGCTCCAACACAGCAGAACCTTTTTCCATCCGATTCAGGGACAAAGCCGTGCTCTGCATCAGTTCAGTGGGCGAAACAACACAACGGAGAGCGCCTTGTTGCACGCGGCTGCTGCTGTAGCTGCGGCAAACTGGTGCTCATTCCGCCGCAAAGATCAGGTAAACAACCCAGAAATGCGGTTGTCCATAATGGGTGCACACTCCAAGCTCGCTCATCCCCTATGATTCCCGGCTTCCAGTGCATGGTGGACAAACCCATTGAATCCCATTGATGGACCAGGGGTTGCATTCGTCCATGTGAGCAATGGCCAATTTCTTTCAAATTCAAATCACTCACCATAAAGCAACTTCGATGACGACCAACAGCACCACCATCACCAGCAACAACAACAGCAGTTTTGGTTTTGGATTGAGGTACCCACCGGGCAAATGGAGATAGAATTTGTAGATCCTCCATGGAATTGACAAACAATACAAACTCATCTAGAACTCGTAGAAGTAACAAACTATAAAATAGACTCGTATAGATGCGATGGATTCCATGCCGGGCTACCATAGCTCCACAAGCTTCGTAGATTTCCCCATCTGTTCGTTTGTAGATTCGCCATCTTGTGAAACACCATTAGCCTTTTGAAATATAGACCATCATGACTAACCACCATAGGCATCGTGCTTGTACCAACCTTTTCCTACCAGTCAAATAGCCTCCTGTGCGACCACTATGGGATGGCTACCATGGGGCAAAAGCTCATGGCTACAACAGAAGATCGACGACGACTTGATGGTGATTGATGGTTGGTCATGACCACCTAATGAAAAGCTGTCAAGAGGACATCCGAGCAGTTAGACTAGTTTGGTTATTTATGGGATGTCCATCAGGGGTACAGGGGCGACCCGCAGCCATATAAGCTGCACCAAAGCATAATCAACCAATAAGAACAACAACCCAGCGGTAAAGAGTGGTATGAGGTTGCTAGCGGTTGCTCCTGATGATGAAATACTAGTCTTTATTGCTTAAGAAGTCTTCATAATATAATTGATCATCCAAGTTCTCACCAGAGGGTAGTCCAACAGTATTGGTAGCCACTCATATCTGTGCAGGTCAATGACCTTCAATTTACGGTGAAACTGATGGTTGTTCATTCATCTGGCATTGATGCACGCGTGTCTACAATGAGCCACAAGACTTGGGGACTTCATTGGCCACTGCTCATTTCTACCCGATTCTCCGGTCAACTGCTGTCAAAAGTGCAATGCCGGAAATCAGCACGATTCACCGGCCAGAGTCGGCCGGGTAGCACGCTGCAAGCACAAGTGGAAGCACGCTGTTTTCAGCTACCGTGCCAAGCCCTCGGTATAGGAAGCGCATTCCCCAGATACACCAACCGTGCTGCTTGCAACGAAAGGCTTGCAACGTCGCCATGTTGGTGATTTCACCACCCTTTTTTGGCTGCACCAGAGAAGGTACCCGCCACTGAGCTGTAGTCGAAACCCACTCGTTCAAAAATCCTCCTGGCAGCCAGGTGTTACATGATGTTGGTGGTTCAGAGAAGTAATACACAGTAACCCCCCAGTTAGTTAACTTAGGTCATAACAAGGGTAACTACCAGTTAGGGTAGACACAACTATGATTAGGTTGGCTCGAAACTCTCTTATATACAGACGGGTACCACTGTGTAATTAATGAGTCATGACCACAAAGGCAGACCTGGTGCAATAACAATGTGAGACCTGCACCAATCTAAGACCTCCACTGATTCTCCACCAACCCTAGTTATGGGACTTCATCTGTTCAGAGCGCAGCCATCACAACTACCAGCTGAACCGCGAAATCCCCAGATTTGCCATACCATGAACCCCATCAGTACTGCTTGACGTTGATCAAAAAAATATGCGCAACTTGATCCACCAACCATCCTTGCCAGGGCTTCACTGAGGACCCCAAAAAGCTGGCAACGCCAAGATCGAAATGGAGGTTTCTCAAGCCATAGGGGTACCCCTAAATCATCCACTATCAATAATCAGTGATAGCACGAACTAAACCAACCAATCATCCATTACTAATCATTGATGGTAAAAAACCAGAGCTTCGGGAGTTCCCTATGACTTGAGAACCACCCGAGGGCCCCAACTCATTCGCAGGCACGAGTTGACCATGAAGAGCGGGCACCATCAATTCTAAGGGCACTCGTATGGTCTGGACCTCCCATCGTTATAGTTATCCCATGTCATCCCACCCTTCTCACTGGCTCAGAGATGTCCATGTCACCGGGCGATGTTCATCTGTTTCGACACCTGGCTCAGTTGATGCGCTAAGCATTTAAAAACTCCTCGTGCTGCTCAGTCCGGTTCGGCCTCTTGAGAGTCAAGGCGCTGGTCAAAATCATCCGGTGCCGGCACTTATGGCTTGAGCCAAGGCTGATAGTTGTTAAACCCCATGACTGGTTGGTGGTTACAGTTAGTTAGTGTTCAATAATGGTTTTGATGGTTGATACTTGGTACTGTTCATTACTGGTTGGTGGCTTTGATAAGCATCCACAGAATGCACTTGGATCCAAAAAAACAAATTGGCACACCTACGCTCCAAAGTTTTGACCAGCGCCCGTTTAAAAGGGCAGCATGAAGACGTCCCAGTCCGACCTCTACCTGACTTTTCGGCAAGCCCCATTTTCGTCAGCTGGCTTTTGAAAAGCATTGCATATGGACCATCAAAATTTCCGTCAAAACTGTTGAATTTTCAGTTAGAATAGCATGTTTGACCACTGCATTCTGACTCTGTACTGCTTTCATCAGCTTGTCCATCATACCTCCGTCTGCCGCAATGCTGGCGAAAAATCTACCCGCCAGTAGCAATGTCTGTTTTTTGCAGGGTTTCTCCAAACAACTCACATGAAGGATCACCGGTGGTATCTCCATGGGTCTCCCTTTAACGAGCACCCACTGGGCATGTCGTTGGTCCCAACTCGCCTGCTGCGTGCTGGAGCACCGATCAGTCGTCGCCGTCGCTCACAGAGCCACCACGAGGTGCTCGGATTCGATATGCCCTCAGCGACGAACTCGAAGCGGTGGGTGGCGGTTGGCGGTTGGGATGGTTGGAATGGTGGTTGGAATGGTGGTTGGAATGGTGGTTGGAAATAATGGTTGATGATACTGGCTTATAATGGCTTACAACTGCTAATGTATAATGGTGAACAAATGATTAACCATGATTATCAGTAATCCTTACTAACATCGTTGAACCACCCCGTCATGAAAAATATGAGTCAATCAACCAAGGGTTAATAAGTACTAGGGAAAATTAAAGTGTTTGAAACCACCAACCAGTGGCTAGGTTTGCTAACATCTAAGTGATGGTGAAGGGTTAGTGTCGCTAAATTGCTACCGGTTGGTGGTGTGATGACTAACCAATGGTGACTAGTAATGGTTGCGAGGGGGTCACGGTAGCCAGTGGTGCGAGATGATGAGTAGCAATTGCCGATGTTCAATAACAATTCTCAATGGTGGTTATCAGTGGTTGGTACTGGTGTGCATCCACATGAAAATGGTGGCTTATAGCGGTAGACGAAAATCTGTCATAAAAAAACGAACCACTGGCCTCTCAAAGTGTACAGCACCACAGCCCGCCGGTAGGGAAGTGGCACGAACAACAAGCAACAAATAACATGATATCAATGACCTCATCATCCATGCACGACCATCCCTTTATTGATGATGCTGTTGCGAAGGGTGCGTACCCGCAGGTTCTTGGCCAACAATCCCCCCTCATAAGCGACCGTTATATGGCGGTTTCTCAACAAAGGGGATCCCCCAAATCATTCAATCTTAACCATTTTTAGCAGGAAACCAACCATAACTTTAGAGCTCCCTATGGCTTGAGAAGCCACCTCTACCATATGCGCTACAGCCCCCCCTGATGTCTCGCATCGCCATCCCTGCAGGGGCCACGTCCTGCAGTCCCTGGTGCCACGAGCGCCTGAAGCCGAAGGACGCACGGCCCCTGCCTTATGCGCTTCCGGGACTTCCTCGGTCTCAGGTACCTGGAAGGGTCGGTGCGAAATGAATTGGGGATTGATGCTGGTTAATGAATGGTTAACAATCGGGGATGCTTATATAACCAATGGTTAATGAGCTGGATGATGGTTGACAATCGTTGATGACTACAGTAACAGTCAGTCATAGATTTGATGGCTAATAGTGGTCAATAATTGTTAATCATAAGGGGTAATCACCAACCATAGTGGTTCACAACTTCTCTAAAGGTGTTTATATTGTTGATATTGCCAATGAGCCATGGTCAACCAATGGTTAATGCTTACTAGGGGATAATCAGCAGCGATAGAAGGGAATAGACAAATTATAGATAGGGAATGCACCAACTCTAGATGGTGGTTTCTGAAACCGTTGGGAACCCCCAAAGCTATGGTCGGCTTATCATCTATAACGATTCTGAATGGATGATCTGGGGGGTCCCCTATTTTGAAAATAACAATTTCTCATTTTCTCTGTTCAATGTTTTTTTCTGGGGGGAGCCTGTTCGGAATGATATTTAAAAGGATTTGACAATGAAAATAAATGAAGCAGTGATGATGATGATGATGATGATGATGATCATAACGGTGATGCTTGTTGGTTCTCATGTTACTTTAAAATATTGCATGGTTTTTGTCGTTGCTTTGCGTCTGCAACACTCTGTTTTCGAAATTGTGTTGTCCTATATCTTGCGTTTTGCATGGTCCTTGTACTGCCTTTAGGATTGATGGGTTTATGGTTTTGAGCTTTATGGTTCAAGCATTTAGGTTTACTGCATGGTTTCGGGTTGTCAATTTTAGAGTTTGAAGGTGTATGGTTTTGGGGGCTTGGGGTGTATGGCTTTGGGGCGTAAGGTTGGTAGTGCTATGGTTTAGGTTTTATGTTTTCAGGCGTATGGTTTTAGGGACAATGGATCTACGGTTTCAAGGTCTTTGGATTGTGCTTTTGGGGTGTATAGCTTTAAGGTTGATGAGTTTCGAGATAAGCACTGCAAATGGTACTTTTTCCACACAACCAGGTTAATTTGCCAGAGTTCAGCTCAGCCCTGATGACCAGCAAACATCCGGCTCAAACATCTTCCAGTGTTTCTTTCAATCAAAAACCATCAAAGCCACTGCTATTGGTTACTGATGGTGGCTATGATCGACAAGCATCCGCCCCGAATAGCCCTTGATTATTGTCTGCCTTGGTGGCACCTATTGTTCCAGTCCTCAACTTATCGGCATTTCAATCTTGCTGGAACCGGGTGACTCCATTTCGTGGTCGATGATCATTGGTTGGTTGTTGACTAGGGGGTCACTATAGGTGCTTGATGGCTGGCTCTGAGTAGTTGATGGCCTTATTAGTCCTACCCTGTGATGAACGGGCACTTCTGGTAACTCCTGGCCTGGCTCTCGCATCAAAGGGCCAGCCGGGGTACCCCAACGGCATCACTCATGGCTCCCACCCATCATGGCCACCCGCCATCCATGGCAGCCATGGCCGCGCACTGGGGCAGCTTCCTCCACCGCCGCACTCAACGTGAAGTCTCGACGGAATTGCTCCAGCGATGGGTCGGTGGTAGGCACCGGCGCCTGCCAAGGCGCTGATTTCCAGGTGCTGCGCGACCAAAATGCAGGTTTTCATGGAGGTTAAACGATGCTTACTGCTGCTTACCAGGCAAGAATGGCTGTGTTTGATACTTTGTATCAAAAATGGCTGGGTTCACAACAAATTGTTGATTTCGATAGTTGGCTGCTAGATTGAAATGTATTTGATGGGTTTGATACTGTACACCAGCAATAATTGGCAAGGGATGGTTGACGTTTAGTTCATGGTTCATCATTTCAGTACACTTCTAAGGATTAGCAATCAGAATGCTTAAGTGATGGCTCGTGATGGTTGATCGATTGTTCAACAAATATATGATGCAATGGCTCAATGGCATAAATATGAACATGTTGATCATGGTTGATGATGCGCTCAACGATGGTTGATGATGATTAAAACGGTTGATAATAAGCTTAATGATGGTCTGCATCACCCGTAACAAGCAGCTCCAGCTCACTCTTTCCTGGGATTTCAGGGTGCAAGTCAACCAGGGAACATGATACCTTGATGCTCAACAATGTTGATCTAATGTTGCTTAATCACTGGTACTGAGGGTAAGTGAATGATGGTCAATGATCTCTAATGATGACTAATGTTGGTAAATACGTACGATCATCTATGATATAGTTATATGATCTACCAACCACTGTCACTGCGCTATGCTGATGGCATCACTGGGTTGGCAGTGATGGAAACAATGATCAATGATGGAATCACAATGAAAATCAAGGCTGATGGTAATATCTAGTAATGCTTAACAAATGATATCTAATAATGGTTGATGATAAATAGCACATAATGGTATTTACTAATTATAGTTATAATGGAAATAATGGCTGATGTTATTTTGCAATGGTAGAGAATAGTTGTAGTGATTGCATCATGATTTATACCAGTTATGTATAATATCTGTGATGGAAAAAACCAGTATTGGTTGATACTGATGATCAAGTACTATTATATGTTAGTGTGAAACTCATTTATTGCTGTGATGATTTGAGAATGAGCATCATCGACCATGTCAAGAATCATGATGGTCAATTCATTTACTCTCTCAACAGGGAAGGTTCTAATGGCCAATGACAGTCATTTGCGCAAGATCAATCATTCGGAAATATGATGTTCAATAATGAACAACGTTGCTTGGAACATTGCTCCAAGCGTGAAGGATGGTTGTGCAACTATTCCTGACCGATAGATGAAATGGAAAACCACAAGTGTTCACGGTTAACAAGTCATCCATGGCTGTGAGTTACCATGAGGCCCCGGGCGCTGATCTATGGTGTCGCTGACTACTGGTGTAGCCAGTGGGTTTGGCGTAGATGTAGAGTTGGATCAAATGATTAACGACTCGTGGTTACAACTAGTTGGAAAAATTGATGGATACTATTGGTCATTGACTGAATGGTTGGACATCATTGCGCAAACCATCTTTAATCTCGAAAAGACATGAAAAGACCAAGTCGATTGGATATCTATCCATGTGTTGATGAAGCTTTTTTGTGATCTCATGCCCGGCATTGAGCAACGTGGAGCAACCATTGATTGGATGCTCAGAATGGTCAGTTAGTAGTAGTGGAATAGTGGTCTATAAATTAGTGATGTTAGACAATATTGCAATACTGTTTGGTCACAGTGCCAGAAAATTCCATGTCAACAATTAACATGAATTACAAAATGGCTACTATTGTTGGCAATTGCTAACGCTACCTAATGATGATTACTGTTTGTTGATGGTCAATTGATCATGTTTAGTAACGATTGGCGAGGGTTGACGATGGATCACACTTCATATCTGGAGCTGTTTTCCAACGATGCACAATCAACAAGGCAACCAGTTTACGGCTTTCAGTCAGAGAATGCCCATTGAAACATTAGCAATCAGCAGTTGGGGTTGGATCAAGTTGCCTCGTTCACCGGATTGACAAAAAAATCATGTCTAGGTTTTCCCATCAACCATTCCTGCAAAGGTGGGCTCCTGCAGTTCGAAGTTGTTGAAGATTCGCCAATGAACAAGCTAGTTACATCTACCATTGCCTGGTAGCTACCCCAGCTACAGAGTGGTACTCCCCCCGCTTCTAAGTTGGTTTGGATTCGCCGCCATCCAGTACGGTATCTTCAATTTGCCACCCAAACGTGAACCAAAGCCAACCATTCATAACCCACATAATCAATCTATTAATCAATGAATCATTAACAATGGCTATCTTCTATGCTATTAATCAAGCACTAACCACTATTCATCAATCATCGTGAACCATGGCTTATAACTTATAGTGGTTAATCATCCTTCATTGTTCCTTAACCATCCTTATAACTTACAACCTAAGTTCACCACCCCAGGGGGTTCCCACGTTCCCGACGCGTCGCTTCACCAACGGTTGCGGTGCGCCCAACGGCCGCCCAACGGCCGGCCTCCAGAAGGTCTAAGAGCAGCGCCAGCATGTCGTTCTTCATATCGCCTAGTCGTGGGGCAGGCTTCCACGACCCGGTAGCAATGGAAAGCCCTCGGAAAACCATGAGAAAACCATGGGAAAACCATGGGGAAACTATGGAAAGCCCTGGGAAAACCCTGGAAAAACATTGGGAAAACCATGGAGAGCCGCAGGAAACGGTAGGAGCATTGGGAGAACTATGGGAAAACCCTGGTAACAATGAAAAACCACCATATCTTGTGGAGAAATTCCTGGGAAATCATCAATGCTGGATTTTCTATTTCCAGGTTAGTCTGCCAGAGAATAGTAATGGCGAGCTTTGTTGGGGAAAATTCTCAACAATAACAGGATTTATCAGGATCTAGCGTGATATTCATTACCATGGTTTTGTGAGTTGGTGCTTGGATATGTGATTAATATTGATTAATTAACTACTGGTTGATGGTTGAATCTACCCCTATGAACAATTTACGCAAGTCAACCAACCTGCGAAGCTACAAAGTACTCTAAAGTACTACCAACCTAAGACCCGGCCACACCGAAGTAACTGGCAAAGTCTTTTGTCTCCAGGCACTTGAGCCAAAGTGCAAGTAGCACAGAGGCAAAGTAAGTACGGAGTACGCGCAGGGCAAAAGTGCTGTATGTTTCGCACGCCCCCTTGGACTATAAAGTCTTACTTTTAGTCCACAACCAATGACTTCAAAGTTCAAACTACTAGTGGAACATTCCAGGAAAGTTGCATCCTGACTCAGAAAAGTTCTTTTCTATTCCACAGTGCAAAGTCATGCAAGAAAGTTTGGATGGCTTCAAAAGTTGAATCGTGGTGCATTCTTGAAAGAAAAATGTGGCCAATACCGAATTCAAAAGTGTGACGTAAATTGATTCAAAGTGTGATGCATGAATCTGTCCCATGCAAAGTTCAAAGTTGCAAGGATCATGCTATCACTGAAAGTGTACAAAGTTCAACATGAGTCTGTACCATGGAAAGTGAATCCAAGTATCATGTTGACAGAAGTGCAAAACGTGTCACTGCAAACATTCACAAAAAGTGCAAGTGACAAAACTCGATGCCAAACTGAATGCAAAAGTGTACTGGACATGCAACTGACAAAGTGTCGATCTATGCAAAGTTCCAAACGAATTCAACTCAAACTAATTCCAAACGAAAAGTTGTCAAACGAATTCAAACTAAAAAAGTTGCAATGCCAACTGATGTCATAAACTTCTGAAGCAAAACAGCCACAAACAGAACAGAAAAAGAAAAAACCAAAGGTGTTATGACATCAAAGTAAGCTGAGCACTCAAAGTCGGGCTCTGAGAAAAGGTCTCATCAAGTCCCTTGGAATCCAACCATCATAGTTGGAAATTTCCGTAAGTAGATCTCTACGCACGATCAAGTGGCCAACGCGAGTCAAAAGTGGCATCTGCTGAGGATGACGCTGATGCTCATTAAAGTTCGCGTTCAGATACAAGTTCAAATGGTGGGCCAAAAAGTTGTGAGAGCACGCAAGTTGTGCTATTCCACAAACTGAAAGTGCTGAGATCGGCAAAGTGACCGGAGTCAAAGGTGTGGACCCTATTGCCATAAAGTGGTCCAAAAACTGACGATTCCATATGTGGAGAGAGTTGTTCTCCACCATGGAGGAAAGTAAATTCAACTCAAGGTTGACCGCCAAAAGTGTTATCCGCTGATGGCCTGAGTCAACAAAAGTGCCGGTGCGGTTATGCAGCATACTATACGAGTAAGTGCAAAGTAAGACCGCTGACCGTGGGCACAAACAAAGTTGCAAGTAATGCAAACAAAAGTGAAGATCTCCATGTGAAAGTCTTCCAGTCCTCAAAAGTTGGGTTGCCAAACCCTCTGGAAGTGAGATCCAAAAAGTAGTTCTACAAAAAGTAGGTGGCAAAGTTGCCAACTGGTGACGAAGCACCTTCACCGACCGGTACGCCAAAGTTTCCGGCGGATGTAAAAGTTGGGATTCAAGTCCCAGAAAAAGTGACTCTGACGTCACACCAGGCAAAAGTCGAGGTGTAGCCTGGCGGCCATCCAAAACATACTGGATAAAGTCCTGAGACCTCAGCCAGCGATTGTAAAGTGGATTGTCAGCCGTACCGCCAAAGTACTCTTCTCCATAGTCGTTCATTGACGACTGAAAGAAAAAACTGATCACACCTCAAAGTTTCGACCTTGGTGGTAACTCTGGGATTCTACCTGTCACAAAGTCTCCCTCGCCTGATGTCAGCCAGCTAAAGTGCGCCTCCACGCACTCAGCAAGAAGTTGATTGCCCTCTGGAGCCACCCCAAAGTAGTATTCACGCAGATCCCAAAGTTCGTTCTTTGTGATCAAAGCAATGAGGTAGCGAAGTTCTGCAATCCTTCGATCAGGGGCGAGATTGAATAAAGTGAGCTTGTGCTTTTCTGCGTAGCTCAAAAGTTCCTCGTCGCTCCCGTAGATCACTGCAAAGTAGCGATCCAAAGTTGGCTGAGTCACCTGACGCCAAAGTTCTCGCCGACCCTCGTCGGTCTGAGGGATCAAAGTCGCAATGACATTTGGATCAGCATGAAGTCCGGCAGCACGCCGACAAAGGTGATAAAGTTGAACAAGTCGAAAGAACAAGCCAACCATCACCAAGTCAAAGTCAAGGACAATGATCAAAAGTATACCAGGCACAAGAAAAAGTTTGTGCTCAATCCGGTGTCAAAGTTCGATTCACGAAGAAAAAGTTCATCAGATTTCCGCGTACGCGGGTCCGGTGTGTAGAAAAGTGAGGATGTGTCCAGCGACAAAGTGCGGTGGATCGTGAACACAAAACGTAAAAGTGCAAACGGCACATGTTTGAGCAAAGTATGCATGAGCACTCCTCTGAAGTTCATGCCGACAAAGTCAAGTCGTCAGCTTCTCAACGGAAAGTGACTACCGTGGCAAAAGTGACCAAGGGTTCAACAACACTAGTCGTTTTGACAAAAGTGAAGTTACCTTAAAACTCTTAAAGTTAAGGGTTATCACCGACTTGGCCAAAAAGTTAGTACAGTCCTAAAGTGGGCAAATGCCTAAAAAGTACATCCTTGGAAACATCCTTGGTGAAAATGTCAGCAGGGTTCAAAGTACCTAGGACCTTCTTTAAACAAACCAAACCAGATGAAACAAGTTCCTGCATGTACAAGTATCGAAGTGAAACATGTTTTGTTTTCCTAGAAGTACCAAATCTCCCTGCCATTGATTTACCAGCCGTGGAATCGGTAAGTACGGTCAAGTTCACCTTGTCAAACAAGTGGGCCTCCAAAACAAGTGATCTGATAAACAAAGCATCAGCAGTTCCTGACCCGACGGCGTAAAGTTCGGCTTCACCAGAACTCAACGCAACAGTGGACTGTGTGCGGCTGTGCGAAAGTACGCATACGCCAAGTATGTGCACGCTTACGCCAGAAGTTGACCGCCTGGTGGCGTGACAACCAGCCCAATCGGAATCAACATAGACCCGAACATCAAGTGACGCTTGTTTGGGGTGAAGTTGCAAAGTGGGACGCAGGTGTTGTGTGAAGTGCTTGGTTCCTTGAAGGTACCTCAGTAAGTGTTTCAACCTGGCCAAGTGTTCTTCGTTTGGTGCAGAAAGTCCACGGGAAAGTTCCTTTACCGTGTACATGATGTCATTTCTGACATTGCAAAGCCACAAAAGTTGTCCTACTGCTCTCCTGTAAAGTTTGTGTTGTTGTTGGTCAAGTGGTTGAGGGGTTCCCTTGGTTTTGAAAGTTCCTCCTGGCAAGTTCGTTGGTTTGCATCCTTTCATCTCAAAGTCCTCCAGGATCTGATCAATGTACTCAGGCTTCATGAAAAGTTGGATTGACTCAGTGTCACGTTTGATCTGTCTCCCAAGAAAAGTGACAGTGTTTCCTTCGGTAAGTTCTCCAGTCTGTTTCACCAAAAGATCTTTTGACAAATCAGTAACAAGTTGTTTCACATCATCATCACTACCAAAAACCATTAAGTCATCAACATAAGCCAAAACGTAAAGTTTCTTGGTACTATGAACATACAAGTTGGGATCACTCTTACATCGAACAAAGTTGTTTGACTGCATCACACTCGCAAAGTGGTCTTGCCAAAGTCTTGGTGCATTCCTCAGTCCGTAGAGTGCACGACGGAGTTTCCAAAGTACTCCACCTTGAGGATAGAACTCAAGTGGTGGGATGACAAAAATGTCTTCCCCAGTCACAAGTGCGTGAAGGAATGCTGTCGAGATATCCAAAGTGGTTATCTTCCATCCAAAAGCAACAGCAAGGGTCAACAAAAGCTTCAAAGTGGTAAGAGAAGGTGTGCTTGCAAAAGTGTCGTCCAAGTCTTCCACAACCTGGTCATAACCTCTAACAACAAGTCTACACCTAACAGAACCATCGTGTTTTCTTACCTTGACCCAACGTGTTGAGATGGCTGAAGCAAGTTGTTCTTCAGAAAGTTTGGAATCAGATACCTCTTCGAAAACCTGAAAGTCCATCATCGATTGCATTTCCTTCTTCATTCCTGCAACCTCCAAGTCACGAGGGAAAGTGGTGTCATACCACAATTCTGGATTCTCAAAAGATTTCATCAGTAAAAGTTCATTTTCATCCTCGTTGACTGCAACAGGAACTTCAAGTTCTGTTTTGGGCGTTGTAACAGCTGAAACACGGTTCTCAAAAAGTGGAACGCTGACTTCAGAAAAGTCAGGCGTAACAACAGCTGAAATACGTTGATGTTTGGTCAAAGTCTCGTCTTCAACTTCTAAAGTACGTTTCTCTTCAACCTCAACTTCTTCGTTCAAACGTTGCCTATGTGGAAGTGGCATCTCATCAGCACCTACAGAAAGTGAACGCCTGGATGCCGCCGGTCTAGGCGTTTCTTGAAAAGTCTGGGTGCTCTGCGAAGTGACCTGAGTGGCCTCAGTCGGTTGTACCTCAGTCGTCGAAGTTTGTTCCTCAGCTAAAGCTGGTTCGGCTTCAGGGGGGGAAGTCGCCCCCTGGGGGGGTGACTTCTCAAGTGAAGGATCTGATGGAAGAATAAAGTGATCTGTCTCACCATGCTTGGAACCAGTTGGATCCCATGGTGTCGCCTTGACTGAAAGCAAAAGTGACTGATCACGTTGTTTCTCCGGAACAAGTCTCCTTACTGACCTTGTTTTGAAAACTCCTGAACCATCAGCAACAAAGTGAACATCAGATTCCGTGCAACGACCCAACCAAATACCAAAAGTAAAAGGTGGTTCGGCTTTGGGTGTGCCATGTTTTCGGAACTGAACTGTCTCACCAAAGTTACAAAGTGAACCAACATACTTTCTACCCCATCGCTTCTCATAGGCTGAAAGTCCATCGGCTTTCTGCAAGTAACGATTCATCAGCCATTGAGCATGCCTAAGCAACCAAGAATAAAGTGGCGAAGTCACTGACAAAGTGAAATTGTACCTTTGTTCGAGGTCAAGTTTCAGCGTACGCGCTTGGGCATACAAAGTGGCTTTTAAGTTACCTACAGCACCTTGGGCTTGTTTCCAGCCTTTGGGGCTTTTCCTCAGTGAAAGTCCACCTACCTCACCTGTGACTGACTCTGCAAGTGCAACAAGTGAAGCCTCCGGATCACATTGAAGAATCCCAAAAGTTCGTCCAGTCTCAAGTACAAACCTCCGAAGTTCACAGGAAGAGTACACTGAACGACCTTTCGTAGGAATCACTACCGAAAGTCCTAAACCTGAAAGTACGTCCACAGCATTAAGACAAGTTACCTCAAGTCCTTCCTTGTCCTTGATGAACGAAAAGTCCATTTGTATGACAGGTTGACGAGTGGAAAGTTTCTTGCTGTGACTTTGTTTAGACTTACTTTGAACACAAAGTGGACACCAGCTCCTGAACGGCAAGTGTGTCAAGTTGTGTTCAAGTATCTCGGTTTCAGTGGGTCCCTTGGGAATTGGTAATCCTTTGGGCTTTTGTCCAGCAAAGTCATGTTCACCTTCTGGTGGAATCTCATCAATTTCAACTTCAGCCTTGGTGAAGAAAGTTGCTCCTTTGAATGGTGTCTTCGAAAGTTGATACAACCTCTTCGTTCTCCAAAGTTCTTGCTCTTGAACAGTCACCTCAAAAGTTTCGGGGTGAACCATGACGGTAACCCTTTCATCCGGTACAAAAGTCAAGTTCAGGGGATTGGTCTTCATACGGTAACCCTTTCATCCTTGAACAGTCACCAAGTTCAGGGGATTGGTCTTCATCCGGTACAAAAGTCAAGTCCCTCAGCTCATTGTGGATTCTAACCCAGTAAGTTGGGAGTTCAATCCAAAAGTCATGGATGAAAGGTTTACCCGTGGTAGGGGCATTAACCGAAAGTTGTTGAGCAACAGCCTTCTTGTGAGCTTCAAGTGCTGAAGCTTCATCATCCTTGTCACCAGCAGCTTCCAAAAGTAAACGGCGAAAGTTTCTCTGAACATCTTCAGTGGCAAAGTCATCTCCCACCGGTTTACTGGATTTGGCCGGCTTGGATGGCAAAGTGACTTGTGGCTTCAAAGTCTCTTCAACCTTCTTGGGTTCAACCTTGACAGGAAAAGTAGACTGTTTACCACTAAGTCTAAAACCAGTTGGGTTGGAGACAAGTTTGAACACGGTTTTTCCTCTGAAGTACTTCGAAGTCTTTCGACAAGGATCAGCCAAAGTTCTCCAGTTTTCAACAACGTGCTCAGTGGTACCATCATCATATTCTAAGAAAGTTTCCCTTTCATCAGCCAACTTGTCAAGTGAAAGTGGTCTATCACTGGTACCATGTGGTGAAAAGAAAGTCTTCCTAGCTCTCTTGTGATGCCTCACCAAAGTGTCTCCACGAAGTTCCCATTTGTCAGTGTGATAAAGTATCGGCTTCTTGAAAGTTCCAGGGAGTGGTGCAACCACTATATCATCTTTACCACCTGGTGCATAGTATGAGTGAAAGTGTTCACACATGCCAGCAAAAATCTCGGGGTCAAACTGCTTCAAAGTTGGACAAATGAACAAAAGTGAACCCTGACGAGTCACAGTCATGCACTGTCCAAGTGGTGATGTCATGGTTGAAAGTTCTCTTCCAAGTTCAACCTTGTAACCCTGCAACAAAAGTCGAGAAACTGACAAAACACTGTAAGGAACATCACAAACATAAAAATGCAACCAAAGTGAAAAACCATCAAGTTCAAACTCAACCAATTTTCGACCATAAACGTTCAAAGGTTGACCAGAAATAGATTTCAAAGGTGGTGGTTCCCCTGACAACGGAAAAAGTGGCCAGTCTGGTGCAAAGTCCCGAGGGCAGCAACTGGCGGCTGCACCTGAATCGAAAAGTATCCA
>VSDK01011733.1:392943-432775 GCA_009767595.1 Symbiodinium kawagutii | reverse complement strand
CTAAAGTACTAACAACCTAAGACCGTGCCACACCGAAGTAACTGGCAAAGTCTTTTGTCTCCAGGCACTTGAGCCAAAGTGCAAGTAGCACAGAGGCAAAGTAAGTACGGAGTACGCGCAGGGCAAAAGTGCTGTATGTTTCGCACAACCAACCAACCAACCAACCAACCAACCAACCAACCAACCAACCAACCAACCAACCAATTGTGAATACATTGGCGAAAACCAAAAATGTTTGAAACCACCCACCAGGGAATATCGTGCTTAGTTGTGGCCAGATTTCGTTTCTTCTGCTACTTCCAACTAGCTGTTTACAATGGTGGGTAAAAATGGCAGATGAGAGTTAATACCAGGGGTTACTGTAAAAAGTACAAATCAATAACAACATGGCCATGATCCAAATGGTTAATGATGGTTGAACAACGGGAAATCACGAAATAATAAGGGTGAATATACTTGATAATAACCCACAATATCAAAGCGAAAATAATGGATAAAAGCGGATAATGATCCATCTCAACGGTGGTTTGTAAGGGCCAATGTTGGTTGATAATAGGGATGATCAACAACAATGACTGATGATGACTAGCAATGTTAGATTCATATGGTTGATGATGGTTAACACTGGTCACTAGGGGAGAACACCAAGAATAGTGGTTGATGATCGTTGTGAATGGTAGGTCTTTTTGTTCAGAATCACCCCTACCAATTTACCTGCTAGCTGGTGCTTTAGATCGAAAATAGGGTTATGAATTTCGGATCTAACAGCACCAACGCACTGAATACACATGCTATACTTACTATAATTTGAAGGGAGTGTAAAAGTCCCACTGCTGTAACTGTGCAAAAATGTGGGTGGGAAAAGGTCTGAATCATGCCTGGGACTAAATCATGCAAGATGATGCAGTAAAAAAAAGATGCACATGTAGAATTTATATGAAAACAACCTCGGTGCATCCATCCACGAAGTCATCAAAATTCAACAGTCCACCCATAATTCAGGTGATGGAATGACATCAACCACTACAACTGGCTATTATGCCCCAGCATTCACCATTGTTTACAATCACTAACCATATGGATCTACCATTGCTAGCCATCATCCGCCACAGTTGTTGATCATCCCAATGATTTACCACTGCTGCCATTTGGTTACACCACCCCTGGTAGCTCCTTCGCTCCCCCATTAGAAGTGTATGGGGATACGCTCCTTAGCTCCCTCCCCAGCAACAGCCAAACTATTTACCATCATTTGGCAGTGGGTCAAAACCCTGTACCCCTGGTTCCCCTATCATTAACCATTGTTTTCCGTAAAGTTTTGTTGCTGATTATCCCCCATTGTCGATTGGTTAATATTGACCCATAGCCATTTCATTGCAAATGCTGAGAACTGGTTGGTGAAATCTCAAGCGCCATTGTGATGTTCGCACTGCGCCGCCCCGCACCTTCATTGGCCACGCCTGCGAGGGTTTTAAACCATGCATCAAGCCTGGCTAGCCGACCGATCTCGGTGGTGCTTGGCTCAGTGCAGCCGACCCCTTTGACAAAGGAATCACGAGCATCAGCGGAAGCATCAAGAATCGTCCAAGTACCTAAGTGAATTTAAGTGATCCATCTCCAGAACAATCAAGAAAGGTTGGCATTAACTGGTTGTTAATTAATCAATAAAGGATTGTTAAGTGCTTAAGGATTGGTCCTTAATAGATCGTGTCAGAAACGAATTGTTGATGGCACCGATACTTCTGCACCCTGATGCGGCCACACGTCTCTGCCAAGCAAGCTATGACCGTGCGTCGTTTAGATGTTTCGTTGTTCTAGAAATGCTCAGCTTGTGGATTTTGGAAGAACAGTTGGTACATATTTAATATATAAGCATACATGTGCGTGTGCGCTGTTAATCGTCGAGAAGCAGCCGTACTCATGATCCATGATGTTGATAATAGCCGTTCTGCATTGGTTATCTTTTATGAGGGATCGATATTAATTGATCCGAAAAGAAAGTCGCCAGCTACTTTATGGTACGAACAAAAAGTTGGGGGTGATTTACTAATATGGATCATCACCAACCATCACCAACCATCATCGACCGTCACCAACCATCATCAACCATCATTCATCATTGTAATAGGGAAGTATCCCCCAAAAGCAAACTGCTTTCCATTAAAATGGTATCCTCCGAACCCTATGGTTAATCGTTATCCTTGGTTTTTACCCCCTTAAACCAATCGTTAACCACATTTAAACACTACAGACCATTGGTTTTAAGGTGTGAATGAACCACATTTAAGCCGTATAAACCATTTACGGATTAATGTGACCTTAGAACCCTTACTAACCACATTTAACCACTTTAAGCCAATGGAACTCACCATTCTTGTTACTATCCCCTTTTGACCATGCTTATAACCACTAGTAAGCATCATAAACCCTTATAAACCACTATAAACCACTATAAACCCATCTTAGCCACTATAAAAGAACCATTTGACATCATGGACTATAACAGGGAATCTGCCCTCTAACCACTACAATACCACTGTAAACCCTTATTAACCACTATACACCTTTATTAACCACTATAACACCACTATAAACCCCGGGTTTTGCCTTCATCCAAGCTTCCCATTATGCCCGGTGGCAAACCCTCATCGGGGGACCATCGCATCCGAGAACGGCACCGCCTCTTCGTGGTCCCAGGAAGGCCGCCATGATGCGCGAAGCGCGTCTCCTGAGCCCGGGATGGGGGTGCGGTCATGTTTTAATAGGGGGAAGCATGGGATTTATATGGTTGATTTATCATGGAAACCATGTTATACTGGCGATTTATGGTCGATTTATAATGGAAACCATGGATTTTATGATGGATTTGTAGTGGAAACCATTATGCATTTATACTGGTGATTTATGGTTGATGATGATTCAGTGGATGATACATGGAAATGGAAACCATGTTATACTGGGTTTGCGATTTGAAATTGAAATGGGTTATTAGTGGAAATGTAGGTATTGTAATGTGGTTTCAATGGATATTGAGTTCATAATGTAGTTACAATGGTCATTTCTGTAAGGTGCGAACTGTTCTAATCAAGATATAATGTTGATAATCTTCAATGGGTATTCATATGAATATTGATTAGTAATAAAAAACAATAACAATACAGTCATGCAATCATCAATATTGATATTAGTTGATGAGTTTGGGATATGTGATTCTTGTCGATGGTTGGAACAAGATGGTTTATGCTACTGACAGCTAACTGATAGTGAATGAGCTTATGATTCAGCAAATGGCGGTTTATGGTTGATGATGATTCAGTGGACGATGTCTAAGAAGCAACGAAAAAGGCCATTGTATTGCTAATGGTGGCCGAGTGATGGAGAATGATAACCCAAAACTAGTGAGCGTAAGAATGACCAGCTATTTACATCATGGCTAATTAATGACGGTTGCTAGCATTTGTGGATGGCTGTTACCTCAGTTGATGATTACTTGGATGATCATCCTACTGCCAGTAGCTTGGTAACCAATTGGTACGCATCGAAGTCATTGGTTGCGGGTGAACATTGGGTGAATTATCAAAAAGGTAAGATCCCGGGCTGGAGATTAGCTCTTAGATCTCTTGGGCCGTTCAAATGAAAATCATGCTACCACGAACAGCAGCTCTGCCAACATCAGATTCCCCGCTGTTCTTTTATATTTTGATCATTACCCTCCCTTGCCTCAAATGACTGGACTCTTCTGGACCTGAAGCCCTTGCCAAATCAACACGGAAGAAATCTGGAAATTTCAAAGCTACAATTCGTTTATATCATCACCATCGTCACACCAGTTCCAATTTCAATCCACTACAAGGTCGGGCCCCAGCAGTTCTAAAATGGGTGATACCATGTGATACCATGTGATGCCTACCTAACTAAGGGGCCCACCTTGTAGATTCTGTTTCAGCGTTTTGTCATTTTGTCATTTCCATGTTGGATGCACTGCTCCGCCAAAATGACAACTGGCTGGGCGATGGTCCAGTGAGGCTGCACAGGTGTGACTTCAAGACATGGCAAAGGTCTACACCGATATGTGTATAAGTGCATGTAGATGTATAAACAACTATATACTTATTCATGTTTAATGTGTTCTATGTAATAAAACCAGGGGGAGCGAGAGAAAGACTCCACAGTGTGTGGCTGTGGGTCAACATGATCCATCCAAGAAAGGGGTAGGTGAACATCCCAACGAACACTAATTAGTCTGGCCATCTTGGGGATGTTCACCAGAGGTATTGACCCACAAGCATGTGTGTGTGCCTCAGGCTGAATGATAGATGTCACATAACTGGCTGTTGAATAGCCGCTTCATGGCTAACACATCTGATTGGGTGGCACCACTCTGCGGGACTTCTGGAGGGGCGCCCGCTTCTGTATACCTGCCAGCAGGCCCAGCCTGAAAATGTAGTTTGTAGTCGTTCCCCATCTCCTCCAAGCTAAGGACAAAGAGTAGAGATTTCAAAATGTATCCATTACTGGCTGAGGCCAAGTTAACAGCTACACTGATTTGTCAATGACGGTAAATACATTGGTATTCATCGATATTCATTGTGGTTGAAAAGGGGTGCCGCTTCGAGAGGCATCAACTGTTGAACAACTAGGGAGAGAACGGGTGTGAGATGTCCAGTCCCAACATAATCAAGCAAACAAAGCATGGCGTGGTTCATGTGACTGTCAACTAGTCACTAGTGGGTATCAGAAAATGCCGCAGGCACATGGAAAGAAGAACAGTCTTGAAACATATGCGTACGGATAAGCATATAAATAAACATGATGTGTTTACATCATTTTAAGATTTTGTACGATGAAATATAGTTATACAAGAATCATTGCCGCCATAAGCACCACAACCATCATCATTTCTCTCGGGATGCTTCATGTAGTTGCCATGATGGTTGACTCGGCAACTTCATTCAATACACTTGGCGTACAACTTGCACTGCTCGTCAGCTCAGCAGATTGCCCGCACAAGTCTCAGTTAGTTCAATCCCAACTGCCCTCCTCAAAGCTAATATAGACCTTCCCAGGGGGTCGGGGGATCAGTTTCCTATTGGCCAAGTTACACGCTCCCAGTGTCCAGTAGGGTACAAACATGATTAATGTGATTGACTACTATTGACACTGAATAAGTCTTGTTGTACTGACCTATTGCTACGCAATCAGTGCATGATTGATCAAAATTATACTGTGAAAGTCCATTCTGACATATAGCTGATGAAACGAAACTCCATCAGGGGTTTCCCAGGCCGATTTCCCCTACACCAACCCGGTGAATCAATCACCATGGCTACCATTCGCTTGCCCTCCTGGTAGCTCCTGGCAGCTCCACGCACTACCTTTCAATAGCGGCTATGGGGATACGCCTGGCCAGCCGCTCATGGCCCCTTCCGAACCACAAGCCGATGGTTCAATATACATCTCCCCTTGAACTAAATTACCATGATCAACTTAAAACTATCAACTAAAATACTATGATCAAAATCAATCAACTAACTTACCATGATATAAATCAATATAAGTCAATCAACTCACGATCTCAAAATCAATCGCCTAACTTAGCATGATATAAATCAATCAAAACTCACCCTCCAAATCAATGACCTATGGATCAGCCATGCATCACTAGCCGCGGCGGCGTCACGTCGTCCCACGGCGTCCCAGCGGTCCTTCTTGACGAAGTCGTGCAGCTTGGTGCGGAGGTCTCCCAGCGATTTGGTACAGGTCCACTCAGCCACCTGGCGACGGTCACCCTGGGTGAGGCCATGGCTTGGGTGGTGGTGGTTCTATGGGGGTTAGGGGGTTGGTACATGGGTAATACAACCACCAACGCATTGTTAACTATGGTTAATATGGTCAACTATGGTTAATGTTGATGGTTAATGAGGGTTTCAAAAATGGTGAACTATGTTTTTTTCAGGTTTTTTGTTGAAAGTTTTTTGCATTTTTTGGTTTACAAGGGATTTTCTACGGTGAACTGTGGTCAATACTGGCTATAGGGGTTTCATAGGGGTTACAACTATGGTTTTCAAGGGGTATATAAGGGCTATAGGGGTTTTCATCTATGGGTAACAAACCACAATAATGGTGATCAGGGTTAATGGGAGGGATAAACATTAGTTCAATGGCTCCTGATGGGGAAACCATGGGAATGTTCTCCATGTTGATCTAGGGATGGTGATGTACCAACCACCACTGTACTATAGTGGTACACAAGCATGGTCATGGCCAACATAGTAATCAATTTGGCAGTGGGTCAATATTAACCAACCAACGAATGGAGGATTTACCAACAATAATAAGGGAAACAGCCTGGTTACTGATAGGGGAACCAGGGGGACTAAGGGTGAACTGACCCACAGCCATTTGAACCATTTATCCATTAAGAATAGTCCAAGAACTGACCTCAACTCCAAGATCTTTATACATCGATCATTTTTCTACGTGTAAATCTGATGCTTGCTAGTTGGTAATCGCCAACTTACATCAGTACTTATGGCTACAATAGATATATCCAACTGATATGTGCGTGGTGGTTTCTCAAAATAGTTACCTACAAACTCTTGATTTTGTTGAATTTCCATACTCTTGATGGTTGCCAAGCGTAAGCATAAACAAACATGACTAACCATGCCGAACCAAACCTCAAGAAGTGCCAAAGCAATTGTGGCAACGGCTCAAACTCGGTTAAAAAAAAACATCAAGGTCCCAAATTGGCCAGCACACTCCTGCACAGACCCATGGTTGGTGGTTAGAAGCCGTCCCAACAATATTGGTCAATCGACCATCCCAAATATAGGGGAAAATGAAAAATGTCAATCAAACGACCAACAAGCAGTTGTTGAACCATTATTGTTGTTGACTATCCCCTATCAGCGACCATTAATCACCCTTGTTGATTGACCATTATCAAACTGGAAATTGTTAATCGCCATTATCAACCCACTAGCAGTGGCTGAACGATTTTTCAATCAGCCTTACCAGAGATCGTCATTATTGAGCTAATGTAACAGTTGTATTCCATATTGTTGGCTATTACCCACTACTAGCAACCATTATTTATGCTTATAACCGCTAAAACACACTATTCATCGCCTGTAGTATTAACCATCAACCGTCGAAAATCCCATGTTTTTCTTATATAAATCCCTATTCTTGACCCCAAAAAACCACCACCACCACCACCCAGATCTCCGTTTCCTCCCGGCCCAAGCGCACGCGTTCGCCACGCGAAAAGGTGGCTTTCAACTTACACTGGAGGTCGTACCTCGGTTCCGCCCAGCGCAACAGATCCCGACCGGAAATGTTCGACCGGAATGGGGCTACGCTGTTTTTTTGCTGCAAGGCGGGCCCCCCTACTTATAAGTTGATTAATCAGCCATTTAATTATAGCTATAACTACCATAACTGGTTACCCAGGATGAAGCTAAACCCCTGGTTGATTAATCGAGGGGGTCACCATTTTAAAGGGGGAAACCAAGGCTTTTGGAGGATACCCCCTATTAATCAACCAGGGGTTTATTAATCCTGGGTTACCAGCACTGGTTTGTTGATGGCTAACTCAATAAGAATAGGACCAAATGGACCCATCCATCTGGTTTGGCTCAAATGTTACCTAATCTATGAACAGATAGATCTTAATCGCTGGTTAAGTCAATGGTTGATACTGGCTAGTGAATGGTTATGAAGAGGGTAACATATCTAACAATAATGGTTGATGACTAGTAACTATTGACAATTGATGGTAGATCCAGATGTTAATAAACACCTGCTATTGAGCAGGCAAACTGGGGGCCGTCCAATAATGTGGATCTACCATTCATAAACTAACAACAACAAAGGTGATTAACAAGAGGGGGGCAATATGTCAGAATAGTAGGGATCTAGTAATTTCATGGCAATAACAATTCCAATACAATTCCTAATTAATATATGAACTTTAATTCAAAGACACAGTTATTTGCACCTTATTCATGCCAATAACATTCAATAACCCAATACTTCGGGTTATGTCGAGCTATGGATCCATAAGTCTCCAACGACGCGACGTATACGGCCGCCCAAAAAACTCGGCGCTCCGAGTGGCATCATCTCCTCGGACGAAGGCAACCTGGGGCAAGGCTGCTTTTGGGTGATGCTCTTAATGGGTATATGGGGGTTTCTCAAAATAGGGAGCCCCAACAATGATTGTTTTATTACTGTAAATGGTTAATCTTGGATGATTTGGGGGGGTACCCCTATTTTGAGGAACCACCAAATATAACTTATGGAGACCTACGGTTCTTGGTTGGTCATCCCAGTCAGTGACTATTTAGTCACCATGGTTATTAAGTAAAATTGGTGGAGGTTGAGATCAAGCATCTTTGCACTCCACTCACCTGGAAGCGTGGAAAATCTACCATTTAGGGCGCTGGTTTTGCCTTGTGTTTTTCAACTTCGAGGTTATAGACTGCCAGAGGGTAACAGATGTTCACAGGCATCCACATGTATCAACTATGGCTAAAAATGGTTGATGACCTAGTGGGTAAAGAAATGAAGCCATGGCTTTTTCAATGGTATTCTAAATGCTATATTTGATAAAATGAATACATCATCACTAGTACTCCTTAGATCTCACCTGTTTGTACTTATTGCTAATGGACATCAACTATAGCTACTGGGTGATGGTTGCTGTAAAGTTGCTTGATGAGAGAACCCAGGCTGTTCCGCCCCAAGTGGTAGCTGCCGCAAATAGAGGCCCTGAGACCCCCATCCAACGTGGCAAAAACGAACGTTAGCGGTTCATTGATGTCACCGCCATCAATGACTGAGTTGGATTCAGATTGTGGTTTCTCACAATAGGGACCCCCCAAATCATCCTTCAAAGACCGCCCCAATTTTGAAAAACCGCCAGTTGGTGATTAGCTCGGAAATGGCTGCGAATTGTCTCGCAATTGCTAATCAACTGAGGCCATCAACATCCATTAACTATGCTCACAAATGACTCAGGGCAATTAACCATGGCTGGCACCGGGTCACAAGACCTGTGCCAAGCCAGCTCCATCCTCCAGCTTCACGGCCCCGGGATCACAGGCACATCCATCTTTGATCTTCCAAGGCTTTTGGATTTGCCTTGCAACTGGAATATAAACATGGCAAATCACTCCTAACAAGGTTGGGTTTACGGGGTCATAAACAATTAAGTGCTAAAATCATGGGTAACCCCTGACAAGGTTAGCTATAACCTGATAAACCCGACAAGGTTCGTTATAGCTCCATATATTATAATCGCTATAACCATGGTGAACGTCACCAGTTAGCACCCCGTTCACCTCCACATCACCATTGGTCTCTGCCACCGAGATGCCATGAGCGACTTCCACTGCCGTGCTCCACCACGTGCATCTCCAACTGCGGCTGAGTGTCACGGAAGTAGCCGAACTTCCACCTCAGCAGGCAGCCTACGGGATGCTTAGCAAGGGCGAGGCATGGGACTTGGGATCTGGTTGAAACATGCTGAGAACATTGGTTTTTTGCACATTGTCGGATTGGTTTGGAAAACGGAATCGTTGTTTGGGAAAATGAATTATATATGTGTCGTGCAATTGGCAAAGGCAAGTGTCCGATGATCCATGTTGCATGCTTTCCCGCTTTTTGTCGGAAACTATCGCATGCCCCCCGGGTAGTCAAAGCTTTGAAAATGGCGAATGCCAATCGGTATATCATGGTGAATCAGGCAAATCATCTACCTTGGACGTTTCATACCAGTGACATGACGGTTCAACAACAGGGTCCCCACACGGGAGGGCAACACCAGGACATGGTTGGCCACTTCGCAGCTCAGCTTGCGTTGGATAGTGGTCTCTTAAGTTGAGGATCCCAAAAACTGGTTGATTTATGATGGTTCATGATGGTTTCTGGGCGACTCACTGGTTAACATTGGATGATTTGGCGGGTCCCCCATGACTTGAGAAACACCCATTTCGGATGTCAGTACTCGGAGGACCGTGATGAAGCACCCACTTTCGTGGGGTCCCTGCGGATAGGTTTGTGGCGAAATATGGAACTGCTACACGGCTGATGTGTCATGACCGGATCTACTCATCTACTGGGTAAATCAAAGCAGGTCATGGATTTTCGAGAAAATCGGTTGTTCAATGTTAGCCCTGTGATTGTGACTATTCACCATGCGTGACCGTTATCAATGCTTACGACCCTAGTTATAAGGTTAAAATAATTACTACAGCAATTTGATGCAATTTGTTTGCCATCATGTATGTATCACCACTATCTGTAACCATAGTTCATCATCGAGTTAACCATAGAAAATCCCATGGTTTCCAAAGAGTTCCATGCAACTTCACCTCCCAACAGGGAGATCTCGTGAAGGGAGCCCTGCCGAGTGCCCACTTCACACTGATAGCTGGTTGGCGGTTTCAACCCAACCAGGGGAACCAATGTGTAGTTACCGAGTTGGTACCCCGAAATCAGGTCACAGCAAAAAACATTGGGGACAATAAACAAATGCATCAAGATGTTTGAAATAGCCAACTAGGTAACCTAGCTGGTTGCTGTGATGATCAATAGTTACCTAGTTGGTTGGCCAGTTGGTTCTTGATAATCCCAAGTGAGTGCTTAAAAGAACCAACTCATGAAAATAGGATCAGGATATCCAACTAAAGTAACCAACATCAGGATACCAACTAGGGAAACTATTGAGAATCCCAAGGGCGCCAAGGAGCAAATAGCGTCGCGAGTCCCCGATGTGTTCCATGAGCCGGCGGTGCTCCTTGGCTCATGGCACTGCCATGAAACCATAGGGTAGTTGCCAACAGGAAGAAATGCTTGGGATATCCTGGGATTCTGGGGTTCTTGGTGCTTGGATTATGGTGGTTAAGTGATTGTTGATGATTGATGTGATTGATGATGGTGAATGATGAGGAATGATGGTTAATGAGGGTTAATGAGGGTTAAAAGGATCGGCAGTGATTGACTGATGATGGTCAATGATGGTGAATGATTGACTAGTGAGGCTTGCTTAGCGATGGTTCGTTGATAGTTACTGAATGGAAAGTGAGCAGCAACAAGCAACAATAGGAATGATGGTTATTGATGGTGTGCTGGTCAATGGTGGTTAAATATAGTTAATGACGGCTGGCAAGTTGTTTGCACTTCTCGATTTGTGCAGTTCATCCTTGCGCTGGGGCCATGCTAATCTTCTCTGTATCGTTCCAATTCTATCGGAAGATCCCGGTAGGGAATCCGTGAACGAGGGCTGGTAAATGATGATAGGAAGCGGGATGATGCCCCAGTGATGGCTCACACCGTTGATTCACATGCCATGGAAATAAAATGCTCAAGCGATAGTTGGTTCCCATCGGTTGAACACTACTAGGGTCTGCTATTCACAAGCCCTGAGTCCAATGAGCGATAGTTGGTTCCCATCGGTTGAACACTACTAGGGTCTGCTATTCCACCGACCAACGTGCCAATTCGCATGAAACCTGAGGCCAAGCACTTCCATCCCAAACACCTTTTTTGGCTACGAAAGTGCCAGAGGTTTCAGTGTCCCGCTGGCCACTGCGGGGACCCCAACCTTCATATCCTCTTGAGTGAGGCGTTGTCCTTCTGAGCTTCTGATCCACAATCCACCCTAGGAACTCTTCCCTATGTAACCATGTGAAAAGGCAAAGGAAAAGGAAAGAAAAGGAAAGCATAAGGAAACAAAGAAAAAAGAGAAGCAAAAGGAGAGGAAAAAGAAGGAAAAGAAAAAGAAAAGAAAAGCAACCGACAAAGGAAGCTTCTGGCTCAGACCCTTCCCCAGCTCGAGCACACCTCAGAGAGCTCTGTCCCCGGCCCAGCACTTAGATCATTTTCAGCTCCCCCTTCAGTCGGCGGATTTTTGAAAACAATTGAATAAGGATTTTATGCTTTGGAGACAGCTTACATTTTCTGAAGCGCATTAGAAATGCAATCATTATCCATTTCTATCCGGCCCTCAAAAGCACAAATGCTCTCTAAAAGTGGGCAATTGGTGATAAACAAACATCCCATTCCCAAAAATAACTTCTCTTATTGGTTGCAGATGGGTTGGATTTTGTTTTCAACTCGTGGGCCACAGGTAGATTTTCTTCCAACCGTAGTCGACCAAGGTGAGCATGAAAATCCAATCATCTTATGATGAAAAAATGGTCCCAATCAGCTAATCCAGGATTGATAGTACCAATGACCGTGCTGTTCCCGCATTTTGCAACTGAAAAATGACAAATGTCTCCTCTTTCGAGCCTTCCTTTTGAGAGAACGTACCAGTTTAGGCATCCCCCATGATAATCCAAAGCCCGCGCACACTGGAACCCACGCGGCCTCCACCCTCCAACCAACCAACATCAGCCAACATCAACCAACATCAACCAAGATTAGCCCAAATCAACCAACCAACAACTCACCCAGTCAACCAACCAACCACTTCGGTGAACTGTGCTTGTGAAGGCTCATCCGACTGCACGCTGTCTCTCGTGGACTGGGAACACTTGCCTCGGTCCAAATGGCATGGCAAAAGGACATAAAATGGGTGCCATTTGGCTATGGGTCAAGCAGTTAACCAACCAATTTCATGAAGGATCATGAGCAACAATGATAAGGGAAACAATGGTTAATCATAGGAAACCAGGGGTGCGGGGTTTTGACCCACAGCCATTTCTCACGTTGATTGGATCGATGACAACCAACCAGCTAGCACGAGTGAAACCGGCAATTGTACCACTCGTGAACTTGAAAAAGTTGAAAAAGCGGCACCTGTTGTATGTTGGGTGCGCTACATCAGGTATTTGATCAGTTCAGGCTGTATCTATGCACTGGTATGTAAATTCTATTGGTGTGTGCGGGTCCATCTATTTAACTACATGTCTGCGCGTTCGCCTTAGGCTCCCACCATGGCAACAACTGTCGATCCAAGATTCAATAATTTCATTATAAATACTTTGTAGCATTCCTTGTTGAAATGCTTGAATTGCCCATCTGGCTTTGATGGTGACATGCACCGGTCCCAGGATCTCTACTTTTTCTCTGGTTTGGGAGATGTGCTACTGTACCGGTCTCTCTGCATGCAGCTGTTTGCATGTATGAACGTGCGTACACAGGATGTGTGTCTGACCGTGCGTGTAGATCACTAGTTCGCGTCGCCATGCACATTTCTGTGGGGCTGTACTCTTGAGCCCCCATCGTTGGTAAGGGGGCAATGGCCCAGGCCATTGATCATGACCAGTTACTAGTCCAACTTTTGGGATGTTCATCTACCCTTTTTTTGGATGGCGCGACTCTTGGCCAATTTACTTCCTTTTCTGTCCGTGTCCCCTATTTTTTGGTGGTTACCCATCCTCCCAGACATCAACCATTTACCAGCTTGTTAATCATTGGATGTTGAAACTCTTAACCAACAACGTACCCTCCGGCAAACCAACGTGTTTGCGCTGAAAATCGCCATGTTTATAGGTAAAGCCATGATAAATCGTGGATTTATGATGCGACCAGGTACTGCCGGAGAGTAACTGGTTGGTGGTTTCAACCCCTATGACAAATATTAGTCAACCAACCAATTGTTAATCAGTACTAGGGAAAAATAAAAATGTTAAAAACCACCAAGTAGGTGTTTCTCAAAATAGGGGTACCCCTATATCATCCATCAATAGTCATTTATAGTAATAAACCAACCATTTTTGGGGGTCCCCTATGGCTTGAGAAACCACCAAGTCGGTAAAGATGCTTGAACGACCAGCTTGTTTACCATTGCTTGGAGGGTGAACCCCTTGACCAACGAGATCTCCACCGTGGAAAAAAACCCGCCATGGCACTGGTTCGCCGGCGCTCCGGCGGTTTAAACTCCGAAAGGGTCACGGACTCCACGGGATTCGCCACGGGATTGGGCGCCCTGGGAGCTCTCACCATGCTGAAACGACCCAAGTGCCGTGTCTATGGGAACAACGGATGGTCCAACATAGCACGATACAAATGACCCGTATCAATGGCCCAACATGGCCCAACTATAGTGAGCTCTGGCCAGTAAAAATGGCCAAGATTGAACATTGGGAACCCCCCCCACCAATGGATTGAAAAGGATAGATGATCACTGGGGGCACCCCTATTTTCGGAAACACTCATGGGAACCATTCGTATAGTGAGTCATGGCCAGTATAAGTGGCCCAACATAGGGGTTTTAAGACGTTTTAAACGTTTTAAACACCACTGATTTGTAGCATGGCTTCTCAAAACAACCTCAAGTCTTGCAATATGGACTGCATTTAACCAACTCGTTGGGAATATTGAGCTGGTGCAACTGTCGTAAACAGCTGGTGTTTATGGGAGGTTCTGAAGCCATTGGAAAGCCCCAAACTGGATACTTTCGTACTAAACGCCAGTTTTGGATGCTTCAGGGGCGCCCGGATGCTACGAAACCACCAGATCTGCTGGTACTGACCCTGGTTGCAAGGGGACTATCCAGCAGTCAATAATTTCCCTATGTTTGATGGCAAATTGCCAGCCATTTCAGGAAAAAAGATGTGGTTTATAAATAAAAATCTACCATGAGCTGATGAATGATGGCAATCACTGATGACTGTAGCTGCCTAAGCACTATTTTTGTTCACTGCGCCCTCGTGCTGGATATCCTGCGTCAAACCATTCTTGCTGGTCAGTATCTCCTGTAACGTATCAAATTAATCAAATAGTACGTTACTAGGTATAATTCGGTATAATCTTACAACTAGGAATAGCACGATTTAGTACATTATATATAGTGATTATCTCTTAGTAACCCGCCTAAAACCCTTATAATCACTCCGGTACCTCCCACCAGGTGGAGGTGATGGACCCTGCAGCGATGTCGCGCGGCGGGGGGCCTCCCTCTAAAGCTTGGGGGAGACATGCTTGGGATGTGCGAGTCCGTGGCGTCCAACTATGAAAAACAATAGTTTGGTGATGCCATGGTCTTTTATGGTAGTTTGGTGATGTTCGGTGGTGTTGGTGGAAAAAAACTCATCATCCACTCGAATCCACTTTAAAACCATCCATTCGGTTCCACCAGTGCTGGTAGTTCCAAATCGCTCCCCAAAGGTTGGAGCAGGATACCCCTGGCAAAGCTCATCAGTCAGAGAAACTTTTTGGTCACCGTCGGGTAGCGCCCCTCGCGGCCTCGTGGGCTCAGTCGACGCGGTGGGGTCATCGATCCTGTCCATGTCTTCAGCCGACTCTGCGGTCATGGTGGATTGCTTGCTGGCTCTTCGCATCTCATGCCTCAGGCTAGCTGTTGGTCGGAAGGGAGCGAGGCCAGGAGCTACCAGGGAGGTTCAACCCCCAGCAGGGTACGACTGGATGTGCAGCGACAGGTGCAGACATTGGGGGGGTTAGTTTCCTGGGGAGCAAAAATGATGTAACCATCCATGGTTATAGAGCCAAAAAAGTGGGTGAACTAGCTCCGACCTAAGCATGCTAGGCAACCACTTACCAACTGGGGAGTAGCACCGGGGTGCCCATGGTTGGTCTCCAGGGTGGCAGCTGATGGGAGGTGGCGAAGGGATCTACATCCAACAATCATAGCGCCAGCGCTTAGATGGGTGATTATTCATCAAGAGCCATCATAACAACTCGGTGTCATCCCCTTAAGATATGGGACATTGCTCATGGATTTTGACAAGTGGCCAATTGGGATGATCATCAAAGGGACAACAAATAAATACAAATAACAGAGCTGGTCAGGTAAGACTCAGTCAATGATAGGTCAAAACATTCTGGACGTGCTCTCCTGGCTTCTCTGAGCCACACATATGTGGTACAACCTGGCTGGAATGCTGCCTTTCAGGTCGCGAATATGGTGGCCAATCCAACTGCAAAGGGAACACCAGTTTTGGGCGGCTATGTCTGCGGCACAACGCAAGGTTGTACTGTGGACATCTGTGGGCTGGGCACCGAACAAAAAGTATAAATAATACGGATGCAAATAGATGCAAATTGCCAATGGATAGTGCACTCCATCTATGTAGATGTTTCGAATGATGTGAAGCAAGATGGTTGGGCAAGCATCCACATATCACATCGTGATTAACAACCACCGACTAATTATCAGGATCATCACATTACTCATTCGTGATTCACCCTCATGATCAACCCCATGGTGAACGCCTGATTGCAAATGTGATTGGCGGATCAAATGGTGAATCATGATGTGGCCAACATTCCTGAACCACCATCAATACCAATCTCAGCTAAATGAATTCCTCAACCAGGTTCAGAAGATCAGTGGGACCCATCAGGCTAACCATGATCAGCGGGTTTCACCCATGGTGGTTGCTGGATCTCCCATGAACATCCCTGCGCCACATGCTTTTCCACCCGCGAACCAGCAGCCAGCGGCTGACTCAACGGCGTGGCCGCTGGTCTCCTGGGCTCCTGGGCTCCCCAGCTGCTGCTGCCTCTCCTGCAAGTGCTGCGCAGCCAGTTCACGTGCGCGCTGCCACCTGGGACGTTGCCAGTTGCCAGACACCCGGGAGGCGAGGCACAGCCAGGTGAACAACAACGGGGAACAGCGACCAAGGTGACCGTCATAGGTACACCATGACCATCATGGCACAAATGAGAGGTGACACACATGACAAATGAAGGTGAGCATCATACGACGAAAGGTAGCCAATAAAGGTTAGCATCAGAGGTATGCCACCATAAAGCGATGGGTCGATATTAACCATGGATAATAAGGGATAAGAACCTACTAATAAAAGGGAACACAATGGCGAATGATAGGCGAACCAAGGGTACAGGGTTTTGACCCACAACCACGAATAATAAAGTGATCATCATGACACATAAGGTAGCAAAGAAAGGAAACCTGTGATGGTATACCTTGGATGTAACCAAGGAATAAGTAAAACAAATCGCAAAGTAACACAAATAATATAATACATATCCATCCTCAACCTGGTGTAACAATACTATCCTCAACAGTGTAACACTTGGGGTTTCCCGGTTGCTGGAAGGATTGGGATGGTGATTCAATTGATCGATTGAATTCGTCAGTTGATCGTAACAACCAAGTGGTCACAAGTGATCAAGAACAGCGGGTACTGCTCGCGACCAGAGACAATAACCAATTCTATCAGTCAATGGCAACCACTTATATAGCCTACCAAGTGACTGTATTCACTTATCATGACAACTACTTGTACGACTTGTAAAAAGAGACTATTGACAGATATATAAGTATACATTCATATATGCGTATATACATGTAAATATATATATATATCTGATATATCTATGAATATATGTCAATGACAATTACGTTCATTGCTCGTTTCTCAAAATGGGGGACCCCAAAAATGGTTGATTTATCACTATAAATGACCATTAAAGGATGACTTGGGGTATCCCTATTTTGAGAAACACCCACTTAATCAAGGATAAGCGACCAATCAAGGATAAGCAATCGCCAACATCCACAGGAAATTCATGATCGCCCTACGTCGTAGCCACAAATCCCTGGCATCAAAAAATTGGAGGCTCTAGGGGCAGCAGCAGGGGGAACGTCTGGCCAGTGACACTAGTTCCAACGCAGGAGTTCACTTGCCACCAGAAAAAAAACAAATTGCATAAACATGATTAATCAAACAATTTAAACAATAAGTAAAAGAAAGATAAAGAAAGAACTGTCATACATATTTATTAATTTGAAAAAATCGAGGCCAAGAAGATCCAACTAGCACGTGAATCAACAAGAATTTGACACTGATCAACATTGACAAATATAAACATTACTCACATAAATACCGCGTGAAGTATACCCAGATATAACCATTACCCTCTGGCAGACTAACATGGCTGGCTGGAAAATCCATCATAAATGGATGATTTCCCAGGATTTTCGTAACAAAATGCTGGATTTTCCAGCCTGCCATGTTAGTTTACCACAGGGTAAACACATGGCTGTGGGTCAAAACCCTTAGTCCCCCTGGTTCCCCTACCATTAACCATTGTTTTCCCTATAGTTTGTTGGTTATTATCCACCATTATTGATGATTAATATTGACCCATAGCCACTTTTTACAATAATTTACACCCATAAATATGGCACAAAGTATGTCCAGATATAATGTATATAACCATTACAGGTAATCACATGAATCGCAAGGATTTGTTGCCACCCGTCCCTGGGAAGCCCTGCTTGGCTTTGGTCGCATTGTGCGCCGCCCGGGCGGCTTCAAACTTCGTCATGGTTCGGCGCACGAGGGGCGTGAAACGGGCACCGTGAAGCGGGGGCAGATCTGAGCCCGGTGACGGTGACGGCAACGGGACGCGGCTCGAAGTGGTGAAGGTGGTCCCAAAGCTTCCCAGAAGTCACCAGTGGTCATCAATCACCAGGTGACGACCGCCTTCACTTCGGGAAGGGTTGACCAGTTGAAGTATCACCAGCATCAACCATTATGAACCTGTCTGTTAAGCCGTTAAGCCTGTCATTTTTACATGGATTTTTGTTGTAAGAAATGAATAGAAATGAGTCTTAGAGACTGAAATGAACAAAGAAGTCTGTAGCAGCTCCCGACTCTGGGTGAAATATGCTTGCGAAGGAGCAGATCAAAATGGCTGGAAACAATCTCACAACAACGAAAGCCAATGACTGGATCTCGTTCAATGATTCACCCCATACTTGATGGCTCATCATAGTTGATACATGCTGATACAAGGCAATGAGTATCCTTTGGGAATTCAATGGCGGCGAAAACGCCCCATCCCAGCGTACAGGACTTGTGCCATCCGCTTGTGGTTGAATCGCAAATCCCCTCGCAGAGTCAGATTATGATACTAATGACACTGTGATCCCCAGCTTTCAGGTAGGACCCTGACTACGCTACTTTGATTGCTACAACGAATCAAAGCCCATGCTTGTGAGTCACAACAGTGATGTTGGACGCTGTAAGCGTCCCAACCCGCAGTCACACACTTTGGCCAGTCCCAAAGCGTGGACCTCCCCCAACGGATCCACCAGGGAACCAATACGCTGCCATGGCATCCCCTGTCCAGGTGCCGAACCTCCAAGCGATCAAAGGTGATCCCACCGCAGAATTCCTCAGCAGGACATTCATCACCCCCAGGGCTTCGAAAATCAGGGAGGAAAGCAAGGAATATCAAGGATCTTCTGGACCCTACATTGTGTTACAAGGTGGGCCCCCTTAACTTGGGTTATAACTAGGGTAACTACCAGTTTTTATGGTAGTTCTATATAACTATAGTTAAATGGCTTATTAATCAACTTATAACTAGGGGGCCCACCTTGTAGTGTCCGGTGGTTCATGCTATAGTTGCTAGATGCCAATAATAGTGTCCATCATTGTCAATGAAGTTGATCAACCACCATAATGATCCAATATTAACCCATATAAAATAGTTAAGATATGTTAAGATCAATCTTAACCCATAGACAACAGTTAAGATAGATGGGCTTCATAGATGGGGTTAACCCCCATCGTAGACACAGCCATGGGCTTCATAGCTGCCCAGGCGTCGTCCCCCCACGGTGATCTCCACCTGTCCCCAGGCGCCGCATCGTCGCCCCAGGCGAGGCTCTGCAGCCATCAGCACCGCTTTGGAGGTTTCCCAGGCCACGAAGGTCCTGCGACGGGGAGCGAATTTCGTTACGCCAAAGGTTGCAGGGCAGGGGATCCAACTGGGTCAAGATGGATCAAGACTCCACATATGCCGGGCAAGAGGATCAGTACTGGATCAAAATGCATCAAGTAGCACAGGTTTTCTAGAAAAAACTTGGGACATCCACCATTCATGGTGAATTTTCCATGGGTGGCACCCCAACGGCACACTCCAAAACTCTACGGAACCAACCAGCTGTGGGGCACACCTAATTTCGCACAAATATCTGCACACAAATCACCATAACTCACAACCTTTTGTTTGCCTTTGCCCAAAAAGAATCTAAGCACGTGAAAAACTGTCAACAAATTGTGGTGAATCGATTTGTTCCCATTCCCCCTTGTCTTTGTTGATGATTGCACGTCTTGCTCATACCCCGTGACCTGTTTGTCATGGGACCCCACGTCATATCGAGCCACCGGTGGCTCATCACATGATTGACCGCTATGAATATATATAAAGATTCACAGCAGCACACTCATTTTTTGCTTTGCAAGACCAATGTTCTCAACGATAAGTCAATTCTCATTGACTACACAACTACAAAATACCCCCTGAGTTTTCCGGCCACACCCAAAGAAAGAGCTCAGGCTCGGGTATTGATTAACACAGTTTCTTCCCCTTCCATTTCCTTAGGATTCTAAAGTGAAAGTCCGGCCACACCCGAAGACAGACACTTTAGTTAGTAAAAAATTCCCCTTGCGAAAACGAAACTGCCCCTGTCTTGCTCCCATTTGCTTCTCTTTTTTGTCCCCTTCCGGAAAACTCCCACGGGCGGGAGTTATAAAAACGGGGAGGGGCTGTAAGCCGAAACTACATAAAAAATTCATACATGCTGTGTTCATCTTTAAGTACGGGGACGTTGACCCAAAGATTCACAGCAGCACACTCATTTTTTGCTTTGCAAGACCAATGTTCTCAACGATAAGTCAATTCTCATTGACTACACAACTACAAAATACCCCCTGAGTTTTCCGGCCACACCCAAAGAAAGAGCTCAGGCTCGGGTATTGATTAACACAGTTTCTTCCCCTTCCATTTCCTTAGGATTCTAAAGTGAAAGTCCGGCCACACCCGAAGACAGACACTTTAGTTAGTAAAAAATTCCCCTTGCGCCCCTTGCGAAAACGAAACTGCCCCTGTCTTGCTCCCATTTGCTTCTCTTTTTTGTCCCCTTCCAACGCCCCCTGCTCTGGGTCTTCTTTGAAGATCCTCGCTCAAGTTTAGGCAAAGCTTTTTGTACAGAGCATAAGTATTGTGATTGAAAAGTACGATTGAACCTAGTCCAAGGCAACTCTAATTCTGCTAAAATAGAGAGGCCCTCGTTCACATAAAGCCGAGCAGTCTTGACTGACTGCCATCGTCCTAACACAATCAACCTATCAAAGCTACCCTCGTGTTTGAACATGTCCGTGGCACCGCCACGGCGGAGCGAATAAGGTCGGAAGTCCCAACGGTCGAAACCTAGGGATTGAAGGATAGTGTTAAAAACTTGACGCCATTTCCAGGACGGCCCAGTGAGCAGTGCGGAACTAGGGAAAACTTGTTTCCACTGAAACAATCGTCTACATAAATCCTCATTGTACAAGGTAACTGATTCAGCAGCACCTTGCCTTTTGCCTCCTTTTGTGAGGCCTAGCGATACGACGGCAGGACCCTTGGGGTTCTGCACTGAAACATGAGCAGCTTTAACTTGCAACAACTCCCCAGTCCTCAGGAGTCCATGATAAGCTAATAACAAACTCAAAGCCATGGTGTGCCAATCCTTAAAAAGGCAATATCCTACCATGGCGTATAGGACTTCTTTGGGCAGCGGTGGCGCCCGATTAGGTATTTCGTTGGATACCCAGGCTTTCAACAAGCGCCAGCTTTGAGGGAGCTTGCCTCTCAGACTGGGCTGCGAGTCCTGGAGAGCAGCTAAAAAATTTGAAGCAGTGGCACGCCCCAGACCTTTGGCCCAGAGATGCTCCAAATAATCACTAGCGATGCAATCCAACTCCCCAGGCTGCTTTGGCAACAGGAGTTTTTCATCTTTCAAGTATTGAAAAAAGAGATCCAGACTTTGCTGGTAACGTGCTTTAGTGATGGGCTGTACCGTTAAACTTTTGAGAGAACCTATGGCTTGACGAGCTTTTGCACGTGATTCCTGCGTGGGGGCTTCTAGATGCCTTTTAGGCATTGGCCCATTTGCGTTTCCGGTGATGCCGCGACGGGGCATCAGCCGGATTCTCTTTGGTGTGGACATAGGCCCACACCACTTGAGTTTGGGTTGCAAGAATCAGCGCGTTCGCTCGCAATAAGGTTCTCTTTAATTTACGGCTGCTACTACGCCCTCTACTGAGCGAGCGCAATACCACTAATGAATCAACTAAACGCACGAACTTGGAATTGAGTTTTTCATTTTTCTCAATCCTCCACTTCAGCGCCGTCAACGCGGCTCTCATTTCCAACACATTTATGTGTTCACTTTCTCCTGTCCATTGCCACCCTGTGACAGTTCGCCATTTCCACAGCTTTGCTGGCAATGACGCTCGCAATCTATGGTACCTAATGGTGTCTTCGCTTTGCGCACTTAACAACAGATCATCTCCCTTCAAACTGACTTGCTGCATCAATTTAGCAATGAGCTTCTTCTCATTGCCCTTGTCAGGCACAGCTCGAATTGCTTTCATTGAGGGTCGCGAAAGGAAACTTTGAAAAGTGTTGGCTTTGCCTGGTGTTGCTCTATCCACCACTTGTTGTGGGGTGAGGTCTTCATTGAGTCCTAGGAGGTTACCCAACTGGCTAAGCAACCAAGCCACGGTAACAATGTTCCATGAATTGCCTACCAGCGAACAGCGAAGGTCCTCGTGCCTCTGAGTTCCCTGCTGTGCTTTTGGGACGCAATGGAACGTGTAGTTCCTTGGGAACCCCATTACTACCTCACGTTCTTCAGCCGTTGCAAGTCTTAAACTTCCGTGGCGATCTTGGAGACAAAACTTTTGAGCATATTGATACGGCGGGTATCTGTACATATCTTGTTCCCACCGGTCCAGTGTATCAGCTGTACAAGAGTGATACCCAGCGGGTTTAAAAGGAGGCTTCACATTTGGGCGTGCAGTAGTGAACGTTGCCATCGGCTCATCTGATGTGCGTTTCCAGCCTGGCTTGAAAAAGGCGGTGCTATCACAGTGTGCTTTGAGAGACACTTTCAGTCTCCCACTGTCCAAGGTAGAAAACTGTACATTCGAGGTTTCATGTAGTTCCCAATCCAGCCAATACAACCGAGGGCGATGTGCCAAGCTGACATCAGATGAATTTATCATGACCGGTTTTGCGCCAAAATGGCGAGTCATCAGGCTCTCATCTTCTGAACTCATGGAGGCCACTGACTCCATCAGCCCCTTGACTTGGGCCCAAGGAAATGCAGCTTTTAGCTGCTGTCTGATTGGGTCTACCACTTGGAACAAGCTGCTACGAGCATCTTTCAATGCTCCTTTTTTGTTAGCGTTAAGGCCGCTCACCCCTTGGCAGGGTGGCCCTGCTCCCAAAACAACAAGTCCCACTTGGGAAAACTTAAGAGCCCATGACTTTATAAGCTCGGGGGTTATCAAGTGGACATCTTGGACGACCACTGTGTTTGGGAACCTACTCTCAACCACGCGATTCGCTTCAGCGGAACACTCAACCGAAATATGCCCGGCTACATTCCATCCCAGTAGGTCGACCGCAGCTCTCAACCCAGCTATGCCATCAAAAAGGCCAACCGTTAAAACTTGGGTAACGTCAACGGGTTCCACCACATCACCGCGTGCTGGGCACTGCGCAGCCACACACCCTGCAGGTGTCAATCCTCTTGACACAGTCACACCTCCTCCAGTTGTTGATGCATCACTAGCTGTAACTTGGGTGGACACTTCACTACGAAGGTTGAGGAACGCCAACGGCAACAATCCCAAAAAACGACAAAGCTCCAGCTTAACTTCACTTGGCATTGGCAGTTTTACCACCGGCGGATATCCCTCGAAAGAAGTGATGTAGTTCCACACATGGTTGAGTGCACCGAGAAGGGGACGGCGAAACATGGCTAGGTAAACTACCCCTCCAGCCACTACCTGGACCTGTTTCTGCGTAGCGCTTCCACTTTCAACCAACATCTTGGCAAGAAAGGCATACTTCAAGACCTTTTCAGGTTTTGGGTAAATGATCCCTTTTGAACCATCGACCATTGCTCCTTGAATTTCTGCCTGTAGCTGAGAGGCCACGGCTTTCTTGGGATGCCTGGGCACCTTCTTCAACATGTACTCCGACCGCAGCCCACTCACCAAGGGCGTCACTTCCCCAGCAACAAGCCTAGATGTAGTTTTTGAAACTTTGCGCAACTCATCGAAATTGTCCAGGTAAATACGATAAAGAGGATTACCCGAAGAAAAACCGCGATCTTTCCTGACCTCCAACTCGCCTCCCAATCCTGCTGACCGTAGAGCTCCTTTTGCCAGAACCCTGTGTATATGCTGTGCTAAAGAAACACTGTTCTTGAAACCCATAAGCAGCACGGCACTACAGGGATACCACCGACCAGACCGTTCACCAGCAAGATGGGTAGGTAAAGGGCGATTGAAAGCCATAAACGGGTACCACGATGGAGGTAGTCGAAAAATATAAAAGAAGCAACGAACATCCTCACTGGAGACCACTAAATCTTCATCCACTTCAAGCTGTAGCGGACTCATAGTGGCCCATGTAGGGAGTGTTGAAATGTCGCTGTCCAAATCTCGACACAAAGCATTGACAGGTGTCATATTCATTATGACCCTCATCACCTCCACACCATTGTCAGTGAACTCTTGCTTTGACACACCAAAGAGTCCATTTAACACTGGCTTCCCCTGCACAGTATACAGGTCATCTTCATGCACCCGGCCAAAGATCCCTTTACGCATCAGGTTTGAACAAAGCTCATCCCAGTGGGCTTCGTCTACCATAACACGTGGCGGCTTCACATAGACCTGGTCCTTAGGGTCCAACATGTGCTCCTCAAAGTTACAAACGTACTCTTTAGACCCTAACTCTACCACATCTTCCAAATTTACTCCTCCGACTTCGTCTGGAAGAGCAGGTGACACTGAAGCCCAACATATTCGTTGTGCCGTTTGAACCTCATCACCTTTGTAATCAACCCCTCGAATTTTCCAAAACTCATCCCAGCTAAACACAGGAGCCCGTTCATCCCAACCTACCATCTGACTACAGGCACCCAACAAGTTTGCTAGGATACGACGTTGGAAACAAGAAGGGTTTCGGGGATTGTGCAACTCACCTCCATTCAGTGAGTTCAAAGCACACACCAAACACACCAACGCACTTAGTTCATCTACACTAGCTTGGGGGAACACCCGGGAGAGGTTATCTCTAGATGTGGGCAAAGGGAAAACTTTGCCCTTGGTCTGGGTCTTGCAAAGCGGCACCTGCAAAGAATCTAGAGCCCCCTCCAACCATCTAAAAACGTGTTCAACCCCAAACTCATGCACACAGTCGCTCACTCCTTTTTTCGCCTCAACTCGGCCCATGCCTGAGTGCTGTCGTGGAAAATTGCCAGCAAAAAGACTGGACTTGGATGGCTTAGGATTGTGACTTCCCCAGCCAGCTTCAAAAGCATTAACGGTGGCAGACGCAGGAGTGGCAGCCCCTACATCCGCAAGGTGAAACTGAGCATCCAGGAGGTTCTTGTCACCTCCCTCTCTCTGAAGTGACTTCTTGGCATCGACGGTTGTCTTGGTCTCTGAGTACGGCATGGTCAGGTTGAGCGGCTCTTCCAGGGTCACCTCATCACCTCTCTCTGTTTTCTTTGACGGCACTTTCTCATGCTCCCCTGCTGCCGGGAGCTCCCTATCTATTCTTCCCCCTCCCTCATTCACGGGAGTCTGGCTCCTCACATCCTCTCTTCGACCGGGAACTTCATCCTCCTTGCTCTCTTCACCCGGAACTCCTCCATCTTCACTTGAATCCTCCACCAGGAGGATCACTTTTTTCCTTCTTCTTTGTTGCCCCCTTTGGGCTTGTCCTTTCCCTTTCCTTTGTCCTTGTCTTTCCCTTTTCCTCCTGCTTTTCCTCTCACCGGCTCGCCTTTGCTGCTGCTTTGCCTCGCCTGGGCATCTAGTCTCCCCTCTTTCTGTGCGACTTCGATTTCGGCTCGACTCGCGATGCCTGGATCCACACCAGGGATGATTTCCACTTTCTGCGAAACCATCCACCCCAATCCTGACTGCTGCATCTCGAGCCCCTTCACCCGTTGAAAGGCGACGTCGGCCGCCTCTGCTGGGCGGGCCTGCAGTAGCAGGTCCAGTATTGTAGCCAAGGTTAGGTACTCCCTGGCCATAGGAGGACTTGCTCGGGGTACGCAATGTTGGCGTACATATTGCGTCACCACCGGCGGGAGTGAATCGCGATCCACTCCCCAGGGAGCTCCAGTGGATTGGAGGATGTGATCCTTCATGGATCGAAGGGCTTCGCAGGAGAGGAGGCCGGGGGAGAGCTCGGCGATCTTTTGTATCTTTGACCGCTGCTCCAGCATTGTGGCCTCCATCTCCCCATCGGTTTCGCTCGTCCCCGATGACGATGAGCTTGATGAAGTCACTCTGTCTTTGCGGATTCTTTTCTTGGTCTTCTTCAGGAGGATTCTTCTGTTCTGGGGATCCGGGTCTAGGCCCGTCCCCCCATACAAAGCCAGGGTCGTCTTCAAAGCGTTCGTCTTTCCTCCCATCTTTTTCCGCTGCTCCTTTCTTGTCTTCTTCTTCTCCTTTTTCTTTTCTTTTTTCTTTTTTCTCTTCTCCCTCGATGAGCTGGAGCTGCGTTTGTCCTTGCCTTTCTTTTCGCCGCCTCTTTCTCTCTGGGCTTCCCATCCTTCTTGAACTTCTCGAAGTGACCTCAAAGCATCCTCCTCTTCGCAGTTGGTCTCCCATGTCACGGGAGAGGTGGCTGTCAGACGTTGCAACGTCTGAAGGTGCAAGAGGTTCGGGTTTGTCCTTCGCCTCGTGCAATCAGCTCTGCAAAGATGTCCTCGAAGAAGTGGTCTTTCCACTGCGGTGCACACCTTCAGGAGTTCCTCGCTCTTCGTTCCTGAAGGACGGAACACAACCTCCCACGAGGTCCCGTCCACCTCTATGCGCTCCACTCTCCCAGCCACGTCTACTTCTCCTCCTTCGTAGATGGCTTTTTCGCTTCGGAACCACTCCCCCGAAGTCAACAAAGAGAGTGGTACGTGAGCCACTTGCACCACTTCTCCTCGATGGTAGGCCTCCGACACTCCCACTGGATCGGGAGTTTCTTCTTCCACTGAAGGCAACGCAGCGGCCGGCCTCCGAATCCTTGGTACAGCTGCAGCAGGTCGAGGTCGTCCACGTGCAACTGCGGCAGCAGGCCTATGTCTCCGCATCTAGCGCCTCCCCCACTGGCGCTGGTAGTACTCTTGTCGGTACTGCTTCCGGTTCGCGTCCCACCCGTAGCGCCTGATGTCCTGGTTTCGCACCTTTTTCTGGATCCCCTTGTTTGGCCCTGGAGATCGAAACCTCACGAAAACCCCAGGGGGAGGCCCAGGCGGCTCAGGTGGTTTGCGGGAACCTCGGTCCCGACTGGACTCCCTTCGATGTTCAGGAGTCCTTGGTGGTGCAACTCCTCTGCTCCCTGACCTACTCCTCAGCTCCCTTCTTCTTCCCGATGACCTTGGCCGCTCCTCCTGACTTTCTCCAGGAGATCTTCTCTCCCTCTTATGCCTAGGCTCCCTACTGCGGGAGCTCTTCTCCTTCTCGTCTTCACTTTCCGGCTCCTCTTCGTACCTGGGCTCCTCACTGCCGTACTCTTCCTCAGGGACCTCTTCCTTAACTCCGGGAGACCTTTTCTCCCTCTTTCTGCCGTAACTCTCGGATCTATCCCGCTTTTTCTTTTCTTTGCGAGGCTCCTCTTCAACCTCCTCTATCTTACGCTCCCTGACCCGGGAGCTAGCCGATGCCTTCTCTTCACGTGCAGGAGACTTTGTCTTTCCTTCTTTGTGTCTCCTCTTTTTCTTGTGCCCTCCAGATTCCTTCCTTTTCTCTCTCCCTTTGCTCTCCTTGGATGCTCTTTTCTTGCTTTCCTCTCCTCCCTTGTCTGCGGGAGGCTCCTCTGTCTTCTCCTCCTCTGCTGCCTCTGCGGGAGTGCCCTGGGTGCCCCCCCCTGCCAAGGGAGCCCCAAGAGGCGAGTGCTGGGCCGCCAGGTCCTGGATCTCGCAGTAGAAGATCCGCAGGCGGGTCAAGGCCTGTTCCCTGAAGGCCGAGGGTAGACCAGGATTCCCCAGCAAGAATCCCAGCCTAGACCATGTTATACCCAAGGGTGTGCCTCCAATTTCAGGAGGCACCCTGATCATCAGCTGTAAGCCGAAACTACATAAAAAATTCATACATGCTGTGTTCATCTTTAAGTACGGGGACGTTGACCCATATATATATATATATATAAGCATCATTTATCATCCTAGTTGTCCACAAGTCAATAAGTGCCCGTCCATCCATCCAGCAACAGTATTCACCAACAGCCAACACCCATCAACTATGTCCGCAACTCTTTGCCATTACCCACTTCGGGATGGTGGTTCAGTCTCCACCTGGCTCAGGCTATCCATCGAGGAGAGGAAGTGACACCACCACGTTCCGACAGCATGGTTCACCACGGTTCACACTCATCGACCATCCCAGAAGCCCACAATCAATCCTTTCGGCCACCATGAACCATCACCGGCAATGAATGATAAGCCTCTCTCTCACCACCTGCGCCATCCTTGCCATCCAAAAACTCATCATACCAAGCTGGTTGACCCATCGGATGGCAATGGCCACTAAGGGTAGGACTGGCCAGGGCTCTGGCACCGCACCTGTTTGGCAGAAGCTGAAGCAGCTGCCGTGCAGACGTGCCGGCACCCAGGCCTACAAGGCCTATGCCTCAGTGACTCTGGCGGCGCTCGTGGCTTGGCTTGAAGCCGATCAGTTTCTTCAAGCAGTTCTGGTTGGTGCTTGTAAGCTATCTCAAAAAATGCAATCGTCAATCATTCGCTCTTAGGGGAAGACATAGAAAATATCAATCCATAAAAAGATCAGCCCTGAATTATGGGGAAAGCAACAAATGTTCAAAACCAGAAGCTAGATTTTACGTGTTGTCGTCGATAAGGCATCTTTGTTATAAAGAGAAAACCATCAAACGCCATAATCAGCCTCCACAAGCGCGACAACCAACATCAGCACGTGGGCTTTCCAGGGCTTTCAGAGCCCCTATTCCGGAAGTAGTGTATCTCAGACAAATGTTCAAACTTGGACTATATGCAAGCACAAGCCAACAACAAGAGTTCTATCCACTCTGGGCAACATGATGCAACATGCACCAGCCAGCTGAGATAAGTTGCAACATGTACTCAGACTCCCGATGAATGAAACGAATCAAACCCCTTGGTTTTCACACCTCACTGGGACCATGGACTGCCACGCAAAGCGACCAACAAGCTGCGAGTTTCTGGGGGGCTAGAAACTATCAGTCTTCTATGGCAGGTCGAGCAAAGATCCTTCCAACGCCCACCATTACCAACCGTCAAGTCACGACTGACTAACAGTCATTCACTGGATTTTCCTCTAGATGTTTCCAGATTTTCCCATCCTTCTTGGGAATCAGTGGCGGGCGCCCACACGAACCACTTGCCTGCGCTAGGCCCCTTTTCCCCTTTTCGAAGGCAAGGTTTTTCGTGGCGTTTTGCTCTTCGACGCCAGACTCGCTTTGGGCGTCGCGAAACAAAACGCACGTCTGTTGTTGCGAGGGGTAGAACAGGCCGCGGCTGGTGGGGCCCTGGGCTCAGGAGATGGTGACTTGCTGATGAATCATGGTTCACTACCCAACTAGTACAATGTAGTATACTTAATCTACAGCAAATCTCAATTGACTCAAATAGAATTACTTAATCAACTGCACATGTTAATTCGATAAGCCAACTAAGACGTTCTACTTGCTCATGTTTGACCATTCTCCCTCACCAACTGCCAACGTAATCAGGGTAGCCAGCTATGGATGTTCCGGATGGCGATGCTGGGGAGCTCGCGTCACATCATCCCATGGCATAGAACAAACCCAAACGAGCGAATGGCCGTGCTTGCGAAGTGTGAGTCCCTTCTACGAGGTTTCGAACGGTAGTCAAATGATACATCATGATAATATATGATAATATGATACAAGTATTTGATTTGAATTGTTTTTGCCTGATTCATTCCTGATTTCTCATGGTTTCTCCACGGTCCCTGGCTCTTCCTCACCGGACCTGCTGATTGGCCCTGTACATCGCGGCCTCACAGGCTCAGTCGTCCCACATCGATGCCTTTCGCCTGGAGATCTCGGAGAAATCGCTGGCGCTGATCCCTGACACGCAGCCAAGTGACGGCGGGAAGGGGTCCCTGCCATCCGGGGGCAGCGGTAGGTTTCTCAGGGACATTCTGCACCATGGTTTCCCAGTGTTTTCCTGGGTGTGCAAGGAAACCACTGCAAAAATAGGAAAACTCCTGGATTCACAAAGGTCAGAACAGAAAGACGCATGAATCACCAACGGAAAACCGCAAAAACTCAACTATAAAAGATATGCCCAACAAAAACAATGTCCAGCAAGAATATGTAGGTCAGAATGGTTCGTGTATGAAGGTAGCAATGACCTAGTTCTTGACCTACGTTTAAGCGTTGCAAATTGATGGGATCTCATTCACCCTCATGATTTTCCCGCTCAGTGATTGCCAAGTTGGGGCTGAAAAATTTGTGCGCCTGCAGTTGCTTTGCATTACAAGCCATGCCCTCGGGGAGATTAACATAACAATGGAAAATATGATAGCTACGTTAATCAGCAGCCTGTATGAAAAGCTCTGAAAATCTAATATCATAGCTACTGTAAAGAAACGTTTGTTCATACAGCAGCTGCTTTCTTCGGGTTTCCCTATAAACTATGAAGATGACAAATTTTCTCGGAAGATGGTTGCACCACCTGCTAGAGATTCTTCAACCCAAAAGCATCCTGCTGTTGGGAAGACCATTGTTTTATTAGCTATGGTTATCCCCCAGAACTATTATAACTTATAGCCATTATTATTGGCTAATAATGGGGGATCACACATGGCCAGAATCTACCAGCAGGCTCCCCAACAGCTGCATGAACTCAGCAGGTCACCGTCCTCCCTGGTCCCTCCTCCTGGGCGTCATCCTGGGCGTCATGGTGGGTGTAGTGCCTTTGGCACTGGACACCCGCGTCTGCCTGAGCAGTGCGATTAACAGCCCAGCGGTGAAGGGTGGACGGATGCAAACAGACACACTGATGCTTGATAAGGCTATGGGTCAATATTAATGAACCAACTTATAGGGACTGAATCACCAACAATAGTAGGGAAAACAATGGTTGATGATGGGGGAACCAGGGGTACAGGATTTTGACCCAGAGCCATAAATGTTGAATCAGTGCTCATTGAATCACTGATGATTGATTGATAAATGTTGAATCGGTGCTTCATGTCCATTTTCTTATTGTCTTATTTGTGGTTCAAACATTTGTTCTCTAATTTCTGGTCACAGTGCGGTATATCCTATGGCTTGTGATGGGTTCATGTTTGCGAGGGGCCAAGGGGTGATGGCAAAATGATGGTTGGACTCGATGGTTGCCAACGACCAAAAATGACAATGGATGGCTAAGTTAATGGTCCTTGTACAACACCTACCCTCTGGTAAACTAACCTGGCAATGGAAAATCTGCTTTTTCTGAAGGATACTCAAGGAAATCAGATATACATGGTGGATTCTCTATTGCCAGGTTGGTTTACCAAAGGCGAGCAACCAGGTACTACATGGCTGACGGTGGCACATACTGGTTCATGATAGCTCATGGCTGTAATGACAGTTCATGATGGCTACTGACACTTCATGATGGCTACAGTTCATGATGAGATAGTCGCTAGTTGCAGCTCATGCTGGCTGATCATGGTTGCCAGTAGCGGATTGCAATAAATAAGGATAAAACATCATCAAGAATTGGTGGTTTTCCAAGCTGCATAACCCCCGATTCTTTTTGGCCATGGCGACTTGATATGGAGCACTCTCACTCGGAAAATCCGGTTAAACAGCCTGGATAGCGCTGCTGAAGGTCCGCAGTGATGCCTCTGCAAGCCTTGCGGACCAGGTGTCCGCTCAACGCTCTTGAGCGACGGCGATTGGGCAAAAAATGAAAGTCCGGGCCGAGCTTCACGGCAGTTGTATTCTCCGTGAGGAACAGAGCTTCCCGGTCTGTGATGCTGCCGGCCGGGATGACATTCTGCCAAGCTTGGCTCCGAGAGCGATTCACTTCTTTGATGATACTCAAGTCCACCGACGGTGGCTCATTCGTTTTGGCCTCCAGCACATAGGCGTTGTCACGTTGATTGTACCTCAACTTGACCCAGGAGAACCGTTGTAGTTCAAGTACCCGCGCATGCTTGAAGCCGAAGGTCGCCCAATGCTTCTCGACGTTGTGAATCGTAAGGTGACGTACATGGGCAAAGTATGGCACAGGCACCGAGTAACTCCACCCCTCCAACCATCGTGATGAAAACGTGCTCATGGATAGACGAGTTGGCATCTTACTCTCCGGTTCCGCGTCGGTGTCAGACGTCTCTGCATCCTCACCCACGTCCATACCCATATCAGTCGGCAAGTGGACTTCCACGCATTCCACGTCCATCCAGGCACTCGGCAGGGATGCCTTCCAAAACTTGCGCAGTGATGCCTTTGTTGGCGGCTTCCGGAACATCTGCTGCACCCAGCCCACCGCAAGCAGCTTGCGGGCCATCACTACATCCATCTTCAAGGGACTCCAAACAGGCGTGGAATCCTGTAGGAACTTCCTCCAGGCCCTGGACAGCTTGATGAGGTCGAACTTGTTTGCCATGTCCAAATAGCTCAAGATCTCTCTCGTCATCGCTTCACTTAACAACCACAGTGGCGTCGCTGCCTGTCGCGGACCAGTCATGGATGGCGCGGGCGAGCATCTTTGGATTTTAGGCTTCGGGGCAGGGAGCTCCGTAGCTTTTCGCTTCCTTGCGGGCCTGCAGCTCCTGTTCCTCTGCGCGAATTTCAGCCAAGCGCTTTTCCAGCACTTGCTTTGGCTCTGCCTTCGACCAACTGCTTCTCGTGGCGTCAGGCGCAGATTTCAGGTGCAAACATTGAAAATGAAAGCATCAGCACTAACTAATTACAATGACTCGTTGGCACGGATAGTTGCACTGTTCCAAAAAACAGCAAATCTAATTATTATATGATCATGTCAGCATAATTCAGCATAGATCAGCAATGCTTGGCAACGGTTGGTCATGGTTGGTCGGCACAAGCTGAAGGAATCAGCCACTCTATGTCAGGTCGGTGACCATGGTGATTCTGCCAGGAGTAGCGCACGAAAACAAGGGGCAACCGTCCACATTGATGACATCGCCATGCCATGTTCCACCATGCCTGGTAGCTCCGGGCTCCCCCTTCAAAGGAATGCCCCCGCTCCTTATGATCCCAACGGCCAGCCAAGTGGGACCATTACCATCGTACCAAAAATGAGGGAAAACGGAAATGGTGGCTGACCTGCACCCTCCAGGAAGAGCCCTACCAAGGGGGTCGGGGCGGTGGTGCAACCAGCAAATCCATCTGTCTGCACACCTTGTTCACCATTGTTCACCATCCTGCTTCATAATCAGGCGATTAAAGCATGCATTCACCATATCCTGGTTACCAATGGTGCCTCAACTGTCAAACCATATGCCATTCTGAATCACGATTGTTGCGCAAAAATGCCATTCTTGGTATTTCTTGAGATTGTTAACCATATACTTCACCATAGTTAACCACACTCACCATTGTTCAGCATATACTCAGCATTGCTACTTATATAGCCACCATTGATCATATGATTCCTCGCCATTCTTAACCACCATCGTGGTGGATTCTTCACGATCAAACTTCCTGGGTGACGGTCACCCGCACCTCTCTGCAGCATCCGTGTTCTTCTTGGACACGTAGGCGCTGCTGGCGATCGACAGGCCCTGCGCCGACGCTGCGAAGCGAATACCAAGCAGTTGCGGTGGGAGAATCCATGCTGGGATTGGAGATGCCCTGGAAAATCACCGTTGCAAATGGGAGTTTCTCAAGCCATAGCGGACCCAGAAAAGGTTGGAGTTGTTTACTATAAACGACTGATGTAAAGGATGACTTGGGTGTACCCCTCGTTTGAGAAATAGCCCTTTTTTTCGGTGCGTGCTTCCAATGAGACCAGCGTGTACCCAGTGACTCAATGGGGACACACATCCAAGTACTTGGATGATCATCCCACTTAGTAACCTTGGTTAGTAACTACCCTAAGTGGGTTATACCCTTGATAAATCGGATACAACCATGGTTACAAACCAGTTACTAAATGGGACGATCATCCAAGTACCAACCAGCTATAGTGGGTCAGGAGCCAATGGGCTGTTCACCAACGAGATCAACCGCCGGCTGGGTCATCGATCTCGACAGCTGGGGGTGCTGATCGATCCACAGCCGACTGCACGACTTTTTTGGTCGCCATCCCGGAGGTTCAGCTGGGAGGGCGAGCAGGTGGCCCACTCAAATTACTGCTAATGATTTTGGTTCCGACCCTGAGCCTTGACAAGGAATTGCCTTGTCCAGTTCATGTTGGCCAACCAGTCTTGCCACTCCACAGCTGCGGCTGGTGAAGGATGCCATCGATGATGATTCATGATGATAATGATGGTCATGATAAATGCGTGATGATAAACATATAAACCGTTATAAAGGTCGACGACTCCAAAACGATGATGATCATTGACATATGGCAGTGGGTCAAAACCCTGTACCCCTGCTTCCCCTACCAGTATCATTAACCATTGTTTTCCGTATAGTTTTGTTGGCTATTATCCCCCATGAAATTGGTTAGTTAATATCGACCCACAGCAATGCCATGCAATTCCGCCTTGAAAAAAAAGTGGGAGCACAGTTTTCCTCCGACAGGGGAGGACACGCCGAATCACATCCAACCATCCACCAACTTGGTCCAAGCACTCATGGTAGCTCCTGGCCTCGCTCCCCCTTTGAATGGATATAGCCCTGGGTACCCTCGGCTCCAAATCACTCCCCAGCAGCCAACCCATGTGACTTCCCCGCCTTGGAATGGGCCGGTTGGGCGGTGGCTGCCAGCTGATCTCCTCACAGGGCGCAGGTCGTTCAACTGGCAGGGGCTGATGTGGCTTGAACCACCGAAACCATGGGAAAACCAGGGGAAAGCCAGTGGAAACCACGCGAAAACCATGCAATCGCCATAGAAAACCCATCGTTTTCTTGGGGCTGTGATTCCTATATACCACGCTTGGAAACCAGCATCCAACATGTCGACAAGAACCAACAAGTGAATGTACCTTTTTCTGCTGCACGTTGCAACGCCCAGCTGCCCCCTTAGTACCATGAACTGGGAACTCAACTGAACAACAACGCGTGTTGCTGGTAAATGAGAAGTATACTTCTCTTCGGGAGGAGTGTTGATGCTGTTGCTGTTGCTGTTGCTGCTGCTGTTGCTGTTGTTGTTGTTGTTGCTGTTGCTATCGTTGCTGTTGCTATCGTTGCTGTTGCTGCTGTTGTCGTTGTCGTTGCTGTTGTTGCTATCGTTGTTGTTGCTTGGTGCTGTCGTTGCTGTCGTTGTTGTCGTTGTCGTTGCTGTTGTTGTTGGTGTTGCTGTTGTTGTTGCTGTTGTTACTGTGTTGTTGCTGCCCTTGACACCCCATAGCTATCATAGAGGACGAGGGTCGTACGTCTGACATCAGCTCGGTCAACTTCGCATGAGCCTCGCAGCTGGCAGAGCTTGGAGCATGTGCCACATGAAAGTGGTACCCTGAGGAAGCATCTCCAATCAATTTGTGAAGGTGGATGAGCAACAATATGTAAGCGTCCTCCAGTAGATATCAAATTATATATATATACACATATATATATATATATATATCAAATTGGAACATGTTGAATAGGGAAAGGGTTTCAAAAGGTGGGCTATTCTCTCTACTTCAAAGATGGATATTTAGATACACATGTACATTTTCATTTATATGATATATACGCATATGTTAACCAATGGCTGGATAGAGCCAAGCCAAGCAGTTTTTTGCACCAAAAAATGGAGGATCCATGGCCGCCACTTTCCTCGAACAATTCCTGTAACCAAACCCAATGATCCAAGGAAAACATATCCGCAAGGGCCCCCTTGAGACGCACCTTGATTTAATGGTAGATTACGCTTGGTATGGACTTGCATGTCATGGATCACGCTACTGACGACGATGATGATCCAAATAAATATGTGTTCATGGCACCCTCCTATAATCACACTCACACCAACCCTTCTCATGTGCATACATATTAGGCAGCCATAAGGGTGCCCTCGAATTTTGGACTCGATTCATTGCCTTTTGTTCCAATGGCTGCCTACATGATGATTTCGCAATCTGAAATCTTATGTATCAGTCCGGTTGGTGAACAAGAAGAAAGGTTGGAGATTTGGACAAATATGCCATAAGATGCCATGTTTCCAACCCAGGATCAAACATGGCCGAACTGCATGCACTGGTTGCAACAATTGGACAGCGTGCTTGAATTATATACCCATGGATCAAAGCCTATAGTGAACATCCCAAAACTGCAGAAAATGCTCATCGTCTCGTTGGCAGGTTCTATGTTGTTTTGCATGGATCCTTGGCATTGACTCCCGCCAGGCCAAATACTTAGAATACCCCCCAAATGTTGAGGGTGATGGCCCTTCAGCTACACAAGACCACCCCATAGAACTCGGATAGAGTTCTAACATGACGTTTTGACAGCTAGAAAGCAACAGAGCCAGTAAATCACCACCAAGCATCACCAGCAATCATGGATTACTCTCTGGCAAACTAATTTGGAAGCTGAAAATCACCCTTTTTTATCGGTAAAACCAAAGTAAATAGTGGATTTTCTACTTCCATCTTAGTTTGCCGGAGGGCAGCATTTGGTGAACAAATCCTCCTGGTCGCTCCTGGCATCGCTCCCCGGAAATGATACGGCCCTTTTTCTCGCCGGCGGCCCGCCAAGGACGGCACCCCTGCCTCCGAAAGGATCCCTCCGAACCAACAGCCAGCAACTTCAAGTGTTTGGTCTCCATCCTTACCACAAGCCTTAGTTTCCCATTAAAATGGTACCTATGAAAACAATGGTAGGACTTAGTTTCATAGGACTATTACTAGTTGGTAAGGACTATTACTAGTTGGCACCCCCCAATTTATAGACCTATGAAACTTATTAAACCAAGGGGTTAACATTAACCACTCTAAACCATTCATTAATCATGAAATAGCCATTCTTCAACCATTCGTCGCCGGAGCTTTCAACCATCAGTTGACCATCCATCACAGATGTGTATCACTGAAAAGACTCCAGCATTTCAATGGAACACCTCTAGAATCTCCTGGCCTCGCTTCCTTTTCAAAAGAGGTGAAGGGGTGTTTGGATACCCATGCCTCCTGGCCCTCCCAACCATCGGCCATATGGATCCAACACTAGCCATCATGAATTAACCAATCATGTTAATAAGCCGGTGGCGAATGTTGGATCCATATGGCTTCAATAAGCCTTCAATTAAGATAATCTCAATGATATCAATTGGCTTATCATCCCTAGCAATTGATCACAAAATCAAGCCATATACCTTAGATAAACCTTATGAAATGATGTAAGGCTCATCAACAGGCTTAATAACCATAGCAGTTTGTCATGATCAACCATTATTAACCATAGTAAACCCTAAAAAACCCTACCACCAGCCATAGCTTAGTATCCCTATTCCTAAGCCCTTAGGAAGCCTGAACGGAACCACCACCAATGGTAGCAGCCGGCCTCCATGGACACCACCGCGCGGTGGTCGCGCTTGTGCTCGGCTTGCAGATCCCGCTGCTCGCAGCGCCGCACGATCCTTGAAGGCCCAGCAGGAGGTCACCCTGCCCGAATAAGTAATAATATGAGTTATATAATCATGAGACGGTGTTTATTTTTCATATTCGATTTTAGGTTATATAGCAATAGTTATAGGAATAGTAATTGTAATATCATGGTTGCATTATAATGGTGATTGATATAATTGATGTTCATAATGAATTGAGTGATGGCTCATTGATGCTTAATTGATTTCATGATGGTGGTTGATAATAATGCTTCATTGATGCCAATTGATGGTTTCTGAAAAGCCTACGGAGAGGGGGTTAATTGATGGTCAACTGATGGTTGGATGGAACGAATCTCAGATTCTCCCAGTGGGGCTGGTGGGCCGGTGGGGTGGTGATTCTTGAGTGTGAACTACCCTGCAGTATACCAAGCCCTGGCTACCAGCACCCGTTCATCATAGGCCACAGGCCGTTCTTTTCTCATTTATGAGTCGCATCTCCGTGGATATTGGTGCTTGAAACTTGTGGATTATGCTCATCATTCAACCGGATCGACTGTGATCGATTCATCGGCCAGAAGCCATGCGCCAGCACTTGGATGTGCAGCTGGGGCTTTAAGTGGAAGATGATTGTGGGGTCAAAACCCCGGTACCCCTAGCGATGACCCAACTTGGCCAAACTAGTCTTTATGGGGCGCGGCAGGCGAACGAAGCGACAGTGTCTTGGCTAAACCCAGCGAGAAGCAGGGAAAACCACTTGGAATTGCACCTGGTGGTGAGCTGCAACTAGTCTGTTGGGATGGCTCGACCCAAAGCCATACAACCATGGCCAACGACCCCACAAGGGTCTGGTTCACAACCCTGACCTCACCATGGCTTCATGTCACCCGGGTGCCTTGCACCGGCCATCCCCCGGTCACCCCTTGGCCGCCAGGGCGCCATAGGAAATGCTCTTCCCTTGGCCCCTCCGCTCCACTGCGGCCCACGGCGAACCATTCGCTGCGCATCATCAACGCCTGCATACCCACCTGGCGGGCACAAACCAAGGGAGGGACCTGCCACGCACCTTCTCCGAGCCATGGGTTCACTTCCTTCCAGTTGAAGCCAGGGCTTAAGATGGCTTAAACCTTTGAATTTGGGCGGCTATCCTTCTGGCAATGAAGCGTTCAGTTGCTGAAGTGGGTTCTGCTTTTTGATCATCGTTGCCCAATAGTTCGAGATTTTTTGTGTTAGTATTGGTTATTGACCCTCATTGGCCAATATTGGCCATCATTGTCCATCAAGTACAGTATTTTGGGATATGGCTGACCATCTCTCATTTACCAACCAGGACAAGCCAAGATATTGACCAACTTCCCAACCATGAATTCAAAACTATTAGCCTTGCTTTTAAACTAGTGTTGCTCTTTTCATCTGTTCAATCAATATCCACCATCAACCAACCATCACGAATCAGTATTTCCACTATTTAGTTTCTGTTGGCTAGTCACTACTAATAAACCAATATCAACCACCACCTAACCATGACTTAAGTACCAATTGACCAGTAATAGTCATCAATTGTTCATCAATAGCCAACATGAACCAACCAATATCAACCACTAACGAACCATAGAGATATCGAATCATGCGCATGTTAGTAGCACACAATTTCTTAAACGACTCGCGCTCTTCGCCTGGCTGGCCCGTCTACAAACCAGTGCCCAACCACTAACTACTTGGATGTGCAGCTGGGGTTAGTTCACCATGGGTAGTTACACCCTATAAGGTAGGTTATAATCCATCATAACCCCTAAAAACCATAGGCCCTGTAGCCGATAGGTTCTAACCCCGTTACGAAACCATGGTGGAATTCTGATCACTGACCGGCTCGCCGTGGCGCATCCAAGGCCACCAGTGTGCCCCACCTCGGCGATGGCTAAGAGAAAGGCGGCCGCTGGTGTTGCTGGAGAGCTGGTGAAGCTCTTGTTGAGGGGATCGCCTCCACCTGCGCTTGCCGTGTGAGCTGCTGGGTAACCTTGGGGACTGGTGAAAAATGCTGAGTTTTTTGAGGCTTGGGAAGTGGGATTTCATGGCTAGTTCGTGGTTGATTGGTGCTTAATGAATGGTTAATGAATGGTTAGATAATGCTGAACC
>VSDK01011733.1:266074-392767 GCA_009767595.1 Symbiodinium kawagutii | reverse complement strand
TGGTGAGTTAGCGGTTAGTTGATGATCCATTCGTGGTTAATAATAAGGAGAATAAGTAATTAACCATAGTGGCTTGGTATTGGATAGCATCAACCACCATAGACCGGTATTCACTGGTATTGAGTGCTATGAACCAGCTATATTCAAGTGGCAGCAATTGGTACGATCTGGTATTGAGTGGTATGACCTGGTATTAAGTGGTGGTAACTGGCATTGGCAGGTATTAACTGCTAGTCAGTGGTGCTGAGGAGTGTTGACTGGATTTCACGGTTTAACTGGCTATGACGTGGGATTAACTGGTATTACTTGGGCCCGGCTTAACTCATAACATATCCTCGCCACAATCCCACTGCAAACAGGATCTAACAACAACGCGCTAGATCTCACAACAAACCACTGGCGCAATGCCTCCAAAGGATCATCACATGAATCGCATGTATGTTTTTTGTTCAAACTCGTGTTTTTACATTGCATTCCACATGTCTATTGATTGTTCCGGTTCTTTTTGAATGGGCCTCAAACTGAACATCAAAGTGGCACACCACCAGCATCCGCACTAAACCCTGTGACACCTCTCCCTCGCGTGCACCCACTTGTACAAATTTCTGCTGAGTGCGGCACTGGGGAAGAAGGTGAACAGCAAAATAGCGCCAGCGGAGCATAAGATCCTCAGATGTTGTGGTCCAGTGCTGCTGACATGGCTGGAATGGGCATGGTATTGGCACGTGGGACCGGTGAATTCTCATTGAAAATTGGATAAACCACCTATGAACTGCCACACCCTTTCTCGCAGCAACAGCAATATCATGAAGATCCTCCGCAATCCCGCAACTGGGGGGAAACAATGCTGGCGTCTATGATAGTATTCGGCCACTGACGTGTGAAATCAATTCAGTCTTCTCCCCATCGTGGCACATGGCGCATCAACGGTGAGATGGTCGGCCAGAACTGATGCTTTGGGTGTGTGATGATGGTTGTTCTGACCTGAGTTGGGTGCTCTCAACAAATAAGTAGCTTAAACCATCAATCTTCCATGGTTGATGACCATAAAAGATGATTTGGGGATATCCGGGGTAGCCCTATTGTGAAAAACACTACCACCATTTTGATGAAAGGGTTCATAACTGAATGATTTGGGTGGCCGCCTCTTTGAAAAAAACACCTACCATCATTAAATTGTATAAATCCTACATGTTTGCACCACCATATCTTTTCTTTGACCAACAGGACCGCTTTTCCAGCATTTTAAAAGCCATGGTTGGGAGCTTACCCCATTCTTCGCAACACCAATCAGCATCGACCCTTGCAAATCATCGATTAAGCATACGTACACAACTACCATCATCAAACAGTAATTAAAAATCATCATGAAGCCACCATATAACTTATATATAACCATCATTGATCCTCATTACCAGCGTTCAACATCATGAACTACCATCATTGACCATCATTGAGCACCATATGCTGACCCATGATTGATCATTAGGCATCATTAGTGACCACCCACCCTTGTATCATTGACAATCAGTTGATCATCATCAACTCCGCAAAACCATCAGCTTGCCATCAGTGGCCGTTTTTTTCCTAACAAACCATCACCAAGCATCATGAACTCACCCATACCAACCTTCCTTACCTAACCATGACCCAAGACCCAAGCATGGCACCCCATGGCTGCCCCCAGACCCGTGCCCCATAGCTGTCTCTGGGGGTCGCCGAGGTGCACTACGAAGCGCACCAGGTATCGAAGGCAACAGTTTCGACTGCGCAGCTTCTGCATGCCAAGCCTGGGCGTCTCTTGGCGTCTCGTGGGTCTCGTGGTGCTGCTTATGGTGACCGTTAATTGGTGATGATGGTTGATGATTGATTAATGATTATGGTCCAATGATGGCTCATGATTCATGATGGTTCATGATGGTTGATGGTGGTTGATGATGATTGATGGCGGTTGTGATTGATGGTGGTGCTGCTTATAGTGATCTTTGACCGCTACTAATCACTTATAACTGATGATTGATGGTGGTTGAGAGCGGTTGCTGTAGTGGTGAATGAAGCCCAAATAGTGGTTCATGATTATTTTACGCACAATGGTACAGATAAACGCCCGCAGAAACATCCCATCATCTATCGTTTTTGTGTGCATGACACGCGTAGATGATCACAGCTTGCCGGGCCGGTGTAAAGCGTCCATGGCTCGGAAGCATCGCCGGTCCATGTTGCTACCTGGTAACCACGATGAGCGGATGGATCCTGGGATGATCCGAGATCACCGCACTTGCGGGTTGCTTCCTCTAGCTGCCTCACATTTCTGATGAAGCCAACGAAATGAGGGGAAGAACCCCAGAACCATGCTGTTCATGTCCCTGGTTGTTATATTGTTCACCTCCCAAATCATAATTGACAATATCTAATTTTCAATTGTGCACCATGGTACTGCAATTGATGACCCATCAACAACCAGTAGCAGAAATGATATTCTTCTCAATTCCCCTCCCAATCATCACCTATTACGTGCCAATACATCCTTGAAAAAATCTTTCTGCAGCTTGACTTTCCATCAAAAAAAATGATCAACTTGAGCAACTTCGGGTCGCTACCGTTTGGCCGCGGAGAGCAAATTCCAATCCCACCACGCAGCACCCCGAAAATCATCAACTAAACTGCTGCTTCATTGGGTGCAGACAACCACGTACCAACTGCTGAGGACCCTGGTGCCACACACTTGCGCCGGGACACAGGCAATTGCAGCAATACTTGGCGCGTTCCTCGTGGTCAGAAGCGCAGCATGCAGATGCGAGCGTAGGCATTTGCAGCCAAGATAATCCAAGATATACTTCATCCCACAACCATCTCCAGCCATGAAAATTTCGCGAAAGACTCACGTTTTGTGAGGGCATCTCACGCATGGAGCCCCACATGCGAAATCAAACCAACAGAAGCCGTCTGCCACCCAGCGTCCCGTTGGAAAAGCAGATCGGATTCCATTTCCAGGCGGCCGTACTCATTGCTGTAGATGGCGATGATCATGTTCAGAATCCTGAGCTGAAGCTGCGTTTCGATGATCCATCCACTGGCATGCCCATAGGTCAAGAAATCACGGATTCATGGCAACAAATGGGTGGGGCTGCATGGGTTTCTTGCGGAGACCTGGGATCACGTGCCTGTTCTCCATGTCGCTAGTGCTTTTCCTTCAGCGGTAACCCATTCCCCTGCAGAACCCCCTTGGTTTCGCAGGGGAACGAACTTGCATGGCTTCCAAAAAGGAACCAATACATGGTGTGGGGAAGGGACTGGGCGTGGGCCATCGACCATAATGGCCACCCCACCGGTGGATATTGGGGACCCACGCAGGCTCAATCCGGCATGTCACCTACCCCAAGTCATTGGCCAAAATTATGATCGCTCCTGTTGTGAGATGAAGAATGACATCAAGACAGCCATGTTTGATGAGCAAACACGGGCCGTGAATGGTAAACTTGGGGGTGGTTGAATATGTTGAATGGTTCTATGGATCTGCCAATCCTCCACGGGAGAATCCTGTCAGCCCCTCGAGCGCCAAGCTTCACAATAAAGGTGACGGTGCCCAAGATGGCCATGATGACCAGCAACTGTTGCAAGACCTGAGTTGGGAACGACCCAAGGCCCTGGTAGGCAATTTTTCACTGGGCGATCGTTGACCAGCCAAGCGTGCGAGATTCCACCCAGGAAACTGAGGGATTCACTCAATCATTGGCTGTTCTTGAGCCAAGCTGGTTGACAAGCCGAATTTTGAAGGGATGGTGACTACTTGGACTGCTACAAGTATTCCGAAAAGCGGCCCTGACTGATGGTCAACAACGAACAGTCATCAACAAGAAATAGCTTCCAAGTTGCAAATGGTGGGCTGCTAGGGCTTCCCCACATCACAAGAACCACAACAAAACACCAAAGGGTTGATAGGGTTGATCAAACTGGCGACACATCACCAGCTCGTGCATTAAATCATCCGGAAGTGATGGGCTGATGGGGATTGATGGGGGTTGATGTGGGTCGTCCAGTGTCTTGTCCAGCCCATTTCAACCCCTTCGCGGTTGGACAGATCAGTCGTCAAGGCAAGTCGTGTCAGCGCTTGCAGTCGAAGCTCGTCGATATCGTGAAGCATTCCACCTGGGCTCGGCGGTTTCCATGGTGACCCGTATGCTGGGGCGTGGAAATGGTGCAACAAGCGCCATGTGGTGGTTTCTCAAGCCGTAGGGGTACCTTCAAATCATTCAGTTGATTGACCATGTACAATACTCCAGCCAGCCACTTTTGGGGTTCCCTGTCTTAAGAAGCCACCATATTTGATGGTGAAACCAGGGGTAATGAACCACCAACCCGGGGTCCAGCTTAACAGCTGGCAGTATTTTGAACCAGCTATTCGCTCACCATCAAATCGATCCAAAACAGCCATGAGCTAATTCCACGGCTATAGCTTCGTTGAGTAGTCGTGACATTGATCCAAAATCAATGGATGCGGGCGTGTCGCAAAATAGGGAACCCCCAGTTATCATCCAATGCTGATTAACCATGTCTACTCTATACGAACCATAACTTTGGGTGCCCCTATGGCTTGAGAAACCACTATGTCATAGGGGGTATCCCCCACAAAGCCGACTGTTTTCCCAATAAAAATGCTACTGCCCAATTAAAAATCCGATGGTTCACATGGATGTTTCTCAAGGATAGGGGTACCCCAAAAATGCTTGGTTTAGTACTTAAAATGCTTACTATTGGATGAGTTGGAAGTCAGTTGAGACCAAAATCATCGACTATAGAATCTTATCCAATCTACTTTTCAGCAATGATTGCAACAAATTTTGATCAATCACCACATGATTAACATTGAAACTCACCATCTTCCAATGAAAAATGCCACCTCCAACATTGAAACTCACCATCTTCCAATAAAAATTCTTAGTAAAAATGCTACCTCCAAGCCATGTTCCCCGCCGGCGCACCTCCATCGCCCTCGCGCCAGCTCCCCTCGATGGCGAAGCCCATGTTGTCCAGGCCCGCGCCGTCGCCGAAGATCAAGCCGCGGTACAGGGACCTGGGGAACGACGACGGTGGAACCAGCGCAACGGGCATCGGGCTGAAGCCGTGGCCATCAGTGGTGGAGCAGTTGAGGACGGTTGTCTCTTAATGGGAAATCTATGGTTTATGAGGTTGAAATTTATGATGGTTTACGGTTGATGACGGTTTATAAGGGATATATCAGCTTGGATGTGCAGTTTGCGAGGTTGGGATGTATCCGTGGTGAGTTGCACGTAATAAGGCAGCTGAACTAACCCCTATAACATCCTATAACCATGTTGGTTGTTAGCAGTTGCTAGGTGGCGGTGGGGATGCACATCCAAGAGGTGGATCATGCTGAGTTGATGGTGGTCAATTCGAGTGGCTAACTGATGGTTAGACAGTCATGACTGACAATTGTCGGTGATGATTAACCATGGCATGACGATATAGTACATGGATCGTATATATATATATATATAATTATAATTAGATACACGGACAGGGTGTTGACAGGGCACCTGCACTGGTCAATATGCACAATACTTCAAAGAAATGTCACCGAATGATCTTGAATGATGATGCAAGCCTGAGCATGATTGGTATCATACCCAGTTAAAACCTCGATTCTCAGCAACATCAAGGCAAAGCTACAGCTGAAGCATGGCAAATCTGCACCAGGTGAGCAAACAACTGCCGGAACCGCTTCTGCCCACCAAAGGCGACGAAAGCATGCTGGAAGAAAAAGGCATGAATCTGGGGCTAAGCCGGTCGGCCGAAATACTGACAACTATAAGTACCGACTGTAAGTTACACGTCGCCATCGTCATGATAGATAATTACTTGTTGGTGAGGTGAGTTTGGCAAAAGACCCAATGGCCACTGGCCAAGCACATCAATTAAGCCTTAGTGATTGCAATCGGCACACCATCACTCATCGACCATGGGTCGTCGCACTCTTGCCTATTCATTGACATCGACCCTTACCAACCATCAACCACCACAATCGCCACAATCTACCAACTATGGTTCAGCATGAACCATGTGCAAGCTATGGTTGACCATCAATCGCTCATCCAGTCATGCAACTAACCGCCATTAATGTCATTTTATGTCATTACCCACCATTGGTCGATATGATTCACCACCACCCATCATCAACCATGGCTTTTTTAAGCGGCTATGCTTACCACGACCTTTGCCATTTGATCCACGCGGCCAACTCACCACAGTGATGGCGCCCTTCCGGTCCAACATCACCGCGGTGATGACGAAGGCCAGGAAGAAGAGGAAGGCCACCAAAAACCTAAGAGGCGAGGTTCGGACTCCATGGTACTGTGGGCTTCGTCATGTGGGTTGTTACCCATGGGGCACCATAGGTAACAGTTGGGGGGTAGTGATGTCAGACAAATAATTGTCATAGCATAAATCATAATAGACAAATTTAGGTATACCATGATCATACCATAATCATCGAATAAATCATGCCATATCATAACTATTACCATGAACGCTAACTGTAGCCAGAATCATAGGTAGCCATTCTGCCACTGTTGGTGACCCACCGCTCCCCCGTATGAGTACTCGCAACCACCAGCTAGCGCTGGAAATGGTTCACCATTGGTGATATGTTGTACTACTGGTGTAGCTATAGGTTTGGATCATGGATATTTCTGGCGTGATGGTTGCAACGCGGGTTTGACATGATGATACCAAGCATGTCTCTCCTCATGGTGGTTTACCACGTTTGATACCACTAAGGAAGCGCTGATTAACAATGGTGGGAAATATAAACCAAGGGACGTTGATTTCCCATCATTAGCCAACGGTAATGGTAAACGAGCAGTACTTCAGAAGCCAGGAAGCTGATGGAGATCGAGGATGCATAAGGATACACTTGAGCAATGCTCAGCCAATCCAAAACGATTATTTTCTTGGGGCTTGATTGATGGTGGCTCATGACCATGGTTACAGGAATGGTTGCAGTCATGGTCACGGTCTCCTGCTTCTCCGAACTAGCACTGCTAGTAGAACCATCAAGGCATCAAGGAAGGTTCAAGGGGACAAGAATGGTTTAAAATGGTTGGTTGATGCTTATAACTTATGACATGGCTTTCCCGGCAACCTGTGCGAATCTGATTGGGTTCCAACCTACCAGTCGATCAACAACAGAACAAAACAGGAGCTGGAGATCAAATTGTGGCAAAGTTGTGTCAACCAGGGCTACAAAAATGGGAACCAGTGGACTTATCTACCGTAAGCCATGGTTCCCAGGTTCCCATCAATCATTGGCTTCAATGGGAACAAACATGCTGGAGGACAACTTGATCTCAAACCATATCGTCATCACTGCTGCTGTTGTCATCGTTGTTGTTGTTGCTGCTGCTGATGGTTGTGTCGTTGTTGTTTTCAGATGATTCTGGGTTACTCTTCCTAAGGGTAACTCTTCAAACAAGCTGCAAGGATGTACAAAGTTCCAGGAAAATCTCGAAAAATCCAAAACATTCAAAAAAAACAACATTCCACCAAAAACCAATCGAATTCAAAAAAAGAACAACAACAAATCAAAGGAATCAAAAAAAAACAATTGTTTCAAAGTGATTGAAGAGTAACCTTTCCGATGAGTGACCCTCAGGTCAGGAAAGATCTACTGGTCCATTGTCTTTCTGGCGATTTGACATCCAAACGGGGGTTTCAACCATCAGCCCGTAAGTGTTGGCCATCCTCTCTTGTCGGCCATATGTTCTCGCGATGTCTCACTAGCAATATCAGCAGCCATTCTTGGCCATTCCCCATCATTTTCAACCATCGAGTAACCACTACTACCAACCATCACTCACCATCTACGACCCACTAGTCACTGAATCATCATCCACCCACCCCATCAGTCATCAATGGCCATCATTAACCATTCAAAAACACAAAGTTAACCATAGTTAGCCACCCGCCAGTCATTGTGATAGTCATCCCTCCAGCATTTCCAGCATCAGTCAATAGCCATCATCAACCACTATAATACACCACAAAGCCACCACGAGTTTACCAACTCCTCGTCATCTTAACAGCCATCCCTTCGTTGCTGACTCGGTCAATGACCGCCATCCCTCCACCGTTTCCACCCCCGCGCTGCCACCAAGTTGGCATCTCCCTCATGGCGCCACTCACCAAGGTCTTCAGGAGGACGAGGATCTTCTTCCTAAGCCATGGAACCAAGGGTAGCTGATGGCGGGAGAAGGCTCGAAAGCACAAAACATGTCCAACCAGGTTGGTTCATGGCATGATCCTATGGCATCTCATTGATTTATGAAGCTCATCCTTCGGAATACCAGCCAAGTAGGTCCATGGCCTTTGGTCCCAATCTTCTTCCAACAGCACCTTAGCATGGTTCCCACTAGGCGACATTTATATCTTCAGAAAACACCTAGCATCAACCACCAGTTCCCCCAGCGCCCAACAGGGCCTCCCACTGGATCGGCGCCAGGGCTCCCCCCGAAGGCACTGACCCGAAGCATGTAGATCAACTTGACCTCGCAGCGCAACCAGTTGCAACTCAACGACTGGTGCTGTGGTGGAACCTGCCGGGATTCCCAAAGGGCACCAGCCATTGCAGATCATGTATCTCAAGCGAAGTAAGGTCAACCTACTATGAACTGGGCCGCTCAAAACATGAATAATGGATCAAATAGCTGATGGGCAAAGGCCAGGGAACTGGCCAATCAACGAACAGATTGGTTTGCGAGCTTCGTTGGTCAAAAATTTCTCTGCTGATCAAGTGATGTTTGATCGCGCAACTATGGCTTGCCTGTTGTCAGGCTCACTGGCTTGACCATGGTCAATAAGCCAACAAGAACCAACAAGAACAGCGATGGTTGGTTGACTTTCGAGGAGTTTAAGGCGATAGTAAGAACACAATGGGGCACTGCACCCCAAACATGTAACTTCAAACGGATTGTTTTCCTCAATTCATCACGTTCAGGTACTCGTAGTCAGCTTTGCAGTAGCTGACATGTGTAAGCTCAGGTTGCTTAGTATTTCTTTGTTGTACGGTACCCGGTATTGTATGACTCGTAGATGCAGATGCAGATGGGATGGGCATATCTTAAAATTGGAAACCACACAAATTGTTGGTTTTTGGTTTTTGGTTTGCTGCGATTAATAACTGACACTGGATCATTTGGGGATACCATGGGGCACCCTTAAGGTAAGAAACCACGTCTTTCCCAACATGCAATTTCCGATATGAACAACCACCCACTGTAAGTCCCAAGAACAGCCTATCCAGTCCGAGGCACACTGTGCATGAAGAAGCACACTGCCAACAAGGCCTCTGCATGGTGGGATCCATCACCCCGTAAAGCACATCTCCCCAATCAAATTCCAACAAGAAGCAGCATTGATGGGTTGGGAAGTACCTCTTGAATTCTGCTTCATTCGTCATTGCAAAGGGATTGTCTGTTGGACTGCTGGAGGGAGCTCTGACTTTCGCCCTGTCCTGCGTGGTGTCGGGCATCTCACTTTCGCAGTTGGTGCTGCACTGCACCGACCATAAGAACATAGCTTTCAGCAAGCATAGGAACCTGAACTCGCGCAGGAGATCATTTGGACCCCAGGTAGGTTGGGATGATCAAACTATTTCACAATCTTCGCGACCTTGATGAGTATGTATCGCTACTTGATGGGGACACCGTCCAAATTCCAAATGATGGAAAACTGCCAAAACCTTGGCAATGAAACCAGAAAGCGCAAGATTGGTATTCCCAGGTGGGAGCGACCGGGTTCTCCATGGTATACCTATGGAGGTCAGCCACTTGCGTATTACGTATGGGTCAACCCTGCCAAGCTGCCAGAAGTCAATGGGTTTCCACTTGTGGAGTTGGGCTTCCCTTCATCGCTTGGAACATGTGTGTCCTCTTCACAACAAAAATGCAGATATTTGGTCAATAAAATGATTGATAGTGCCTAATGGTGGTTCAGGATGGTTAATGATGGTTCTGTGACTAATTACAAACTATGGTCAATCATAGTCATTGATAGTCCATGATGATGTGATGATGAATGATGGTGAATGATGGTTCTGAAACTCTTGGGGATTCACAGCTGGATCATGCATGATCACGCTGGACCTACCATTTGCAATTATATAGTGCCCCAAGACCGTTGTGATCAAACCTGGCTAACTATCAGCGGCCATCATAATGGGCATTCATGGTAGGTTATTCGTGATTACTAATGTTGATACTCATAATAATCGTCATAATACAACCATTTAGACCATCATTGCGAACATCATCTGCACCTGTCCTAAGCCTACCTTGGTCGCTGGTCCTGAGCCTACCTGGTGGCGCAGGGAATCCATTTAAAAACCCCTCGACAAAATCCTCCACTAGCTGCTGCTGTCTAAGGTTTCCACATAGAACCGCTTGCCGGAATGATGTGGGATTCGGGACTTTTTTCTTGCCTGCGCCCTCCGGGGACGATGTAACGGGGTGATTTTTCTGCTCGTGACTGAGCTTTTGACTCAATCATTACGGAATGGTAGATCAATATGCAATATGAACTGGTAAACAATCACCAGTGTACCTTGCATAGTTGGTGATTTATCCCAAATATAGGGGGTATCGACATGGGCCTGACAGTACCCGCGGGCAAATCAATGTGAGAAAACATGATTGACCACTTTCGATTCCCTGGGATTTTTGCCTCCTGCCCGTTAAAAAAAACATGACCTCCAGAACCGTATGCACCGGGCCGTCGCAACAAACTCGCACCACACTGATCCTCACCGTTCAGCCCCAAAGAACAGCTCTGGCATATTGGTGTTGTGGCTCATGTCGAAGATCTTCGTGGGATGCCACAAGGAATGAAGCCCGGAGCGCCTAAGCGTTCAAGGCTAGCCTAGCAGCGCCCAGCTTCCCGGAAACATCAACCATGAATCCATTGTTCACCATCTACAACCCATGGTTCAACCTGGGTGGCTGGTTTCTCAGAGCCATGCTGAAACGATCAGTCCTACTGCTTGGTTGTCATGACACCATGGCCACCGCCACGAAAACAACTGTTGGGGATGGTTCGTAGACTGCGGGCCACCAGGGTCAACCCTGGCAACTGCGCATGGATGTTTCGCTCCTCGAGGGGTGCGAGGCTCTCTTTCACGTCCATTTTCCAGCGCAGCGAGGACTTCCAATTGGTGCAAATGGATGATGAACGGATCAACTTCTGAAATCAACCAAATGTAGATGCGAAAGTCTTGCGCACAAATAATTACTTTTTGCGCATGACAACATATTGCCATGCTACTGTACCGAAGAGTGCATGGCTTCCTGCCCCCGCATGCGGCTGCAGATGGCTTGTCTCAATCGGTTTGCCCGAGCACTGGCAAGTTGTCTCCAACTGCGGGCACTGATGAACGAACAATGTGAGTTGAATCAATTGAATCGACATCAATTGAATCATATGAATGTAAGACTCGGTTCCATTGTCACTAACCTGGTTTGTTCTCAGCAATCGACTGGTAGAACTCTACATTTTAGTAGCTTTACAATGGTTCACCATCAATAACCATCATCATTCCCAGAAATGCTCTGACTGAGCGTGTTCCCATGGCTCTCGAGGGCCACCCTTCCATCAGCAAAAGCTTCAGCCAAAGTGCAGCTCGTGTCCACGACCCAAAGTTCCACTGATGGTCAGGTTCTTCTTGTGACTAGCCGCGACGGTGGGCAAGACGGAGACTTGGAAGCATCACATATCTGTTTTTCTCTTCAAATAGGGAACCCCAAGAAATGGTTGGTTTATCTTATTGCTATAAATGACTAATAAAGGATGATTTGGGGGGTCCCCTATTTCGAGAAACACCTACATGCTGGTAGCCAGCGGAACTGGAACTTTCAGAATCACTGAGCGCAGCAAGGCAGTCCCCCCTAAGCCCCTACTGGGCCCTTTTCCCGAGGTAGTCCGTGGAGAATCCACTAAAAAATAATCGACAAAACTGCTGTTCACCATGAACTCCGAGAGAGTATCTCTACTGCTTGGATCTTCCTGATGCTTGCATCCGGGTTTGCGAACCGCAAATGTCGTTGGCACCCGAAACCGCAGAATTAACACATGAAACATCAACACATCAACAATGTCAAACATGTTTTGACCAACTCAGGACCCATCCGGGCACTTGGATCTTTCTGGGATGGGCCCCATAGGACACCTCAAAAAAGGCCGCTCACTGGCCACTTCTCCCTGCCTGAGCCACTTCCGGCAGAGCGAAAGGAGCCACCAACCAATGTTCGTCAGGTCACCTGTGCAGTTCTATCTGCTGCCGTTGATCACGAGCCATCATTCCCCCATCAACTAACCATCAGCGATGATTATCATTGCCTGTCTAAGCATATGGTTCACCACTCCCTGGCCATTGTTCATCACCCGTTCCCCAACCGCATGATGAACCGTTAACTAACATTAAGTAACCATCTGATTAACTCTATCATTCTAACTTCACATGGCTACCATTTGGTGGCTCCTGGGGGCTGCTGGCCAGGCTTCCCCTTAACGGGCGGCAGGATACGCCTGGCGCCGCAGCTGCGGCCAAGCCACGCAGCAGCCCTGCCAGGACGAAGTTGGCGAAGCGCGGGAACTGCAGCGAGGAGTTGGCTTCCGTCTGGCGCACGGCTGGGGCGCTGGGTCCTAGCCTTGGGGCTGGTGCTATGACCGGTTGCCAACGAAGCGTTGGGGTATGGCTGGAGCTGTGGCGAGTTGAACCAAACTGACCAACCAACCGCTCTGGTGTCGGTTGGCTGCTTGGTTTTTTTTGCTGATGACGCTGCATCTGTTCCTGTTGGTGTGATGTGGCCAGCTGGGAGCCGCATAGCACCTGGTCATAGTGCTGTTCCCCTTCGCCAAACCCATCCAGCAATGTCCAACGACTAACCGACCCACAACCTACCAACCAAAATGATCAGATGGTTGTCAACTGTTGTCACTGTTTATCACTTGCTTCTGAACTTCAACCACCCAGAATCTATCACAACGAACCAGCCAATTCATCAATGCTATATCCAAATTTATCCCCCAAATTCATTGATGCTAGAAATTTCTGATCACCAAAAATATAAAAATGCCATATCTACCATCCTTCTTGGCCAACCAACCCCCCCCCTCCCCCGCTGTGCTTCGCCACCCTGAATCGACTCCCCCGGAGCGCCTCCTTGCTGGCACGCGTGAGGCGCCAGAGCAGCGGCCGGCCCGCAGGCGTCAGGCCCCAGGCTGCGAACATCAAAAGGTCCAGCAGGTTGAAGAGCAACGTGAGACCGAAGACTGGACCTGGGACGATGGTGGGGCGGTGGTGGTGGGGTGGTGGTGAAGGTGGTGAAGGTGGTGTGGTGGTGGGGTGGGTGCCATTGGTGGAGGTGGTGGATGAGGTGAGGCAAGAAATCCAGGGTGGTGAAGAATTGGTTGAGGATTTGGTTGATTTTTGGGCAAGTGATGGTTGATGAATGGGAGTTTTGATGGTGCGTTGACTGTTTGTGATGGCTGCGATGGAATAGCGAACAGGGAAAGTGGTTGGCCAAACATGATTGACCAATATTGACATCACTAAGCACGGTTAAGAAAAGAATAGTGGTGACCAACCATTATTTTAACCATGACTATTCAACATCACTAATCACCATGGTTGAGACGTGGCTCACGCATCATCATCATCATCATCATCATCATCATCACCACCACCATCATCATCATCATCATCATCATCATCATCTTCTTCTTCTTCATGATCATCAACATCTATCCATCAACCATTGATCCACCCTGCCCCGGCATCAGCCAGTGGTTCCACCACGTCCAGGCCACTGATCAACTCCATCCACAGGCAATGCACCGCCGCTTTGATGGCAAGGGAGTTGAAGATGTGCCTCCAGAAGTCGCTACGATGCTCAAGGTGCTGGGTGAACCATCATAGCCATAGGATAATCCGTAGGTTACCTATGTGTGAACCATAGGTGAACCACAGGTTAGCCATGGTTCACCCTGAAGTGTTGAATCAACTAAGCATGGTATAACCAAGATATGATCATGCACTGTCGGGCTGCTGCTTTCTCTTTTGTCTCCTTTGAAAGGCTTTTGAAGCCAGCTGCAAACACTAAAAAGGTCAGAACCGCTTCGAAAGGGCGGGTAGGGCCTGGGTGCCCAAAACCTGCAGCAGAAGAAAGTGCATGTTGGCTCATGCACTGTCGGGCTGCTGCTTTCTCTTTTGTCTCCTTTGCAGCCTTTGGCTAGTTATGGAAATTGGGTAGCCCAATTCACTGGTTCTGGCAGCTGTTGCAGCTGCGAAAGGCTTTTGAAGCCAGCTGCAAACACTAAAAAGGTCAGAACCGCTTCCAACTATCGAAAAGGCCAGCACTCAGAGTGCGAGCAATCACACATTGGAGGTCGATGAGACCGAGTGCTCAAGGAGGATTTGAAAGAGGGCTGCTGCTGAACGAATTTTGGATTTGCATGTCAAAGGAAGACGACTCAGAACTGCATCGGCTGCCATCTCTTGCAGGTAGTGCTCAAGGGTGCGCTGGTTCGTGACGCGCATCCGCCACATGATATCCTGAATGGGTTCGCCTCGTTGGTAAGCTAAGATCGCACCCCCACCACGAATCGAAGCTGGAGTAGGTCGACCAGTTTTCGGCAGCAAAAGCTCATCAAGCAATTGATCCCATCTGGCCCTAAACGCAGCTGCTGAAAAAGGAAAAAGGGACAAACTGGGCGCAAGCGAACCAAGACTCTTCTCCAGGAATCGAATGGCTTCAGGGTTGCGTAGCTTCAAGTGTTGAACGCGACCACGACCTCTGCGTTTCGTTTTGGGGTTCGACACTTTCAGAAAGGCAAAGCTGCCTGAACTTTCGAATTGGTCCATGGGTAATACTAGATCACCACGAAGAGCACGCAGAACTTCTGAGATGCGCGCAATCCCTTCAAAGCCCAGAATCAAAGTGGCCGTCCATCTGGTCCATCCCTTTAGCAAGCCCATGGAAACCATAGCTTTAAAGAGCACTGCATGCAAAGGTTTGCGATGTTGTATAGGTTGGAGAGATTCCCACTTTGTCACCAACATCCAGGCAGGGCTCATATGCTGACGAATCCAGGGGTAGCTCTGCTGCATGACTACCAGCAGATGGCGAAATTCATAAAGGGCTTTTCCACTACCAAACAAAAAGTAACCGTAACTTTGCAAAACATAAACAAGAAGAGTAGGACTCAACATGATTTCTTCTCGGGCCTGTGAGCTGAGCTTCGTCTCAAGCCAGCGTCTGAAGGCTTGATAGACACGAAACTGCAATGCCGAGGTGGCAGGTTCAACGAGCGTCACATCACGAAGCTCTCCAAGGTCTCGTGGCACATGATTTCGATGACGAGGTCCTGGGTGAGATGCTTCTCCAATACGCCCGTCTCCACACTTTGCACACCCCCCAATGTGTAGCTTCCGAGACTTAGGCAACAGTTGCAGGGAACATCCCAAGGCGCTAGCCAAGTCTGAGGCCAATGCAAGAGGATAAACCTGAGCGAGTCTAGTCCAGCTTTGCTTCGCAAGTCTGTTTCGCCCTCGAAGAATCACATGCTGATGCATACCATGGCAAAGCTCTCGTCGACCCTGTAGTATCGTATTTGTCAGGATTCGAGTCCGCTTTCGCCAGGGAGTTGAATATCGGCACATGTCAAATCTGAAACTTTTCCAGGGACTGCTAAAACCTGCAGCGTTCCAGGATCCCAAAAGCCACAAAAAACTACCGTCTGGATTCTCAACCCAGTACGGGAGCCTCAGTCGTTCAACTTTCTTCAGAAGCTTCAGCAAAAAAGACGCATGAGAGTTTCCTATTCGAACTTTCTCTCTCATCCGTTCGCTCAGCCCATCAAGACCTTCAGGACGAAGCGCACTTCGAACCGGAGGATGCACAGCTCTTGAAAACGAACAGCACTCAGGGGCTGCTCCAAAGTTCGAAAAGCATCCGGCATCGACCATCTTGCATAGTCTATCCCGTAGTCCCTCATCTAGTAGATCCCGATCGGATCCATGCGCATAGTCCACGGTCAGGACCCAGATCTTGAAACGACGAGCTAAGCTTCGGGCCACAGCGCTTTTTCCGCTGAACAAATCCAAGCCACCCTGCTTCCGAAAGCTCAACTTCTCTCCTCGAACTCCTCGACGACCTCCAGGGAGAATGAACCAGTCAGCAGGTACCTCCTGTAAAAGGTCCAAGGCTGCTCCAGACAGATCTGCAGCTTTTACATTCTCACGCAGCTCAACCATGGCATCGCTAGAGCCGGCGCTCCCAGGGGGCCCCAAAGGGCCGGTTAAAGGGCTGCGGTTGCTAGAGTTTACTGGCTGGGACTGGCCTTCCAAAGCAACAGAATTGTAGTGCCCTCGGTTCATCTTCCCTGAGGGTTTCTTGTCAGCTCTTTTGGTTTGGCCTTCAGGCTCTTTTTGTCCCATGTCAACATCCAAAGAACCTACTGCTGTACAAGTCATGTTCTGACGCGTCTCTGTGTCATCCGACGATTCACCAGCTATGGGAGGACATGGCTTTGAGCCACTCTCACCTTCGTCCATCTTTTTACCAAGTGGGGAAGCAACAGCTTGAGTGGGCCAGTCTTCAAAACTTTCTTGAGGCCTCTTCATTTCCTGGTCTTGAAGTTCTAGATCCCCAGCATCGGCAAGCTGATCGCGTGAGACCGGTTTCTCTGGACAACATGCGGATTTCTGAATGTCTTCCAAAACATGCTCATGCAAAAAAGTTTCCTGACCATACACCTTGGCATCAAATTTTACCAGGCGTTGAGGTTTCTGTACAGCTCTTAGGTCAGGTAAAAACGAACTAAGCAAAACGTCTGCATCCTCACTGAACTTTGGTGCGAAAGGAAGCTGTGCAACTGCGATGGGATCATACCCTCTTTCACCCAACCATTGATCCATGAGCTCGAAGCGGCATTCCAAAGCTTCCAGCAACCATCTCTCTGGCTTCTTCGACGGGGTGCGTACATCGGTCCAACGAGTCGGATCATCTCCAACATTGGCGAGAGAAGGAACATAGCCATATCCGCCGTATAGCCCAGCCCCCAGCAAGAGAGGCAAGCTCTGCAAGAGAATCCGATTAAGCCGCGAGGAGGAGGATCTTCCTTTCAAGATGGCTGCCAAGGCAACCTGTGAATCGCTGCCCGCCAGGTAGCGAGCATCCTGGTTGCGGGCAGCAATCTTTGCTTCCAACTCCACCAAGGCCTCCAACTCCAACAAGTTGATGTGCTTCCGACTTCGCACCAGCTTTCGCTGATAAACCCGAAAGGTCATAGTCTTCGCAAGCTCTAACCATAAGGGATGGCTCACCAACGGGACCCCGCCTGGCAACATGTCCTCCTCATCCAATGAGAAATGCTGCTGCAGCCATACCTTCCATGGGGAAAGTAACCTGGACCATGCCCCCCGAGAAAGTGTGTGTCTTTGCAACTCCCGAGCGAAAGCTACTGGCACATCGGTCACAACGGCCGCCTTTGCATCCTCTGAGGCATCGGTCAAAAAGAGGTGGCCTAGGCTGGCAGCTCGAAGGTCAGTGACTGCCAAAGGTGCCAAAGCCACCAAAACCCACATCTCATCACGCAACTTGGGAGAGAGCTGTACGATGTCTTCTTGTTGCCTGCCCTGCTGTACCTCGTAGATCAAGTCCAAAAGGCACAACATACGTCTTCGATACTGCAAAACACTGATCCAAGAGCCAGCCAAAGTCTGAAGCAACCCCACAGAGGCGACCCCCAACCTAATCGTCTTTGAAGTAGCCAACATGAGGGGTACCAGACGACGAGGAGCAGCTCTAACCGTCCCTGCCACTCCATCAACGCTGGACCCCCAAAATTCACATTTCTCTTCAGCTTCAAAGGTTTTGTCAGGATGCGGGGTCAAACCTTCATGGATGTACTCCTCTCTGATTGCTCTCAACCGAGCAGCTCCTTCAGTCAGCAGCATGTCCTTTGGCGACAAAGAGGTGGGAACCTGCTCGAGGAACAAGGCATCGTCGATGATGACACCGCAAGCAATCTTCCCACGCGGCGCCCGACCATGCACGCAGAGGAGCTCTTCAGGTTTGAAAACATCAATGCTCATTCCTAACTTGACATGGCATTTTTGTCCTAGTTCAACAGCTTGACAGTCTCCCATAGCCATAGTGGAGAGGCACGGGTACAGAACTTGATGTGAATGCAGGTGTTCTTTGAAACACGTGAAGTCTGCAACCTCTGATGGTTTGACGGGGAAGTTGAAACTGTTTCTTTCTGCTCGAGCCCGCTGCACCTTGAAACAATAATAGTAATCTCGCAAATCGGTGCCACTCATGGACAACTTGTGATCAGGGAGCAGTTCCAATTGGAGCACAGCGCTAATGCTACCCAAAGTCTTTGACCATGATCTCAAGGTTTCTTCTAACATGTTTGGGGGGCGAGCATCAAGGATCAATCGATCTTTCTTCTCATCTTTCACCAGGCAGAAGGCGCCACACAGGAACCCCTTTCGGATCTTTTTCTCGGGCACCAGCTTCAAACGGTGATGCTCATCGAGGAAGCGCAACAGCTCCAAAGCTTCCGGTCTGGAGGCATGGATGCGTACCCGAGGAGGCTCCACCAAACACTCTTCTGGGGACATGGCAACTGAGATGGGGTCTTGGTAAACAGTCTTGTGAGGTTCATCAAAATACTTGGTTGGATCAAAGGTTGGAGCATCCTTAGGAAAAGACAGCCGGGAGGGTTCCACACTCTTCGCCAGCTGAGGGGCACCGTTCTTCAAGGTACCAATCCAGGTGGCATCACACTCCTCATCGCATCCGACATGGAGGCGAGCAGACGAAAACTTCTGAGCAGCAGCACGATGCTCATAGCCTGAAGACACCATTTGGGCATCTTCCTGCAGCGCAAGCAAAATTGCATCCAAGTTTTCCATCTTTGCGGCCGACCTCCCCATAGATGAAGGTCCAAAGTCACCTGTCTCAGCAAGCTCTTGGAGAAGACGTTCAAACCTTCTCACCACTGCTTTCTGACTCTGCGTCAGAGAGGCCCCAAGGCAGATCTCCGCAGGAGCCTTCCAAGGTTTGCCCAGGTGAAGCCAAGACAGCGTGAAGACAATGGAGTTGATCGCCTTCTCTATGCACATTCTCTTATAGTTTGCCGGCTTTCCTGAACTTGACATCATCCATCTGGGATACGGTACCGGCATCGGCCACAAAGGGGAAGCTGTACTGCTCGAACTTTCGGGCAGCTGGCTGCGAAGGGAGCGCACATAGCATGCAAGAGGCGTCTCATCGGACACCATCCATCTCACCAATGAATTCCAGAGCTTCAACACATTGCTGACGGGTGCTTTAGCTCCAGGCACATCTAGGGCTGAATGTTCAGCATGGCTCGGGAACGCCAATTTCTGGCGACAGCCCTCATCCGAGCCTGCTTTCTCTTCTCTCAAGTGGTGGCTTCGGCCGGGGTCCCTTCTTCCGACCCCCGACCTTTCCCTTTTCCCTTGCCTTTCTTGCCGTTCCCCTTGGAGGATTCGTCGTTGCGAGGACGGGCATTCGTCAGCTTGGCTTTCTTCTCCTGGTACTCGGCAAGCTCCTTCAATTTGCTCATGAACAGGTCGCACCACCGACTGTCGATGAGACGGGTATGTTGAATGTCCCAAGGCTCCGGTGGATGGTGCGATTGGAATGCCGCGTAGGGCGGCGGACTTTCCAAAGTCAGCTCTTGGGCTACTAGCCAGGCCCCTTTGTCGCAAGCCTGTTGGTCGTAACAAGCAGTCATCAGCGCTGCCCTGGCTCTGGCTTCGTCCCATCGACTGGAACGAAGCGCGTCCCATATTCCAGCGGCCAACCATGCCGATCGGATAGGTGGCGCCTGCGTTCTCCCCCCCAGCCTCTGGCGCTGATCTGATTGATCATCGCCCCCGGCTGACGTTGACCTCCTGATTCCCAGTCGCTTTGCATGTTTGCTTCCAGAGCTTGCCATATGAGCTTCGGGTCCTTGCTCAGCAGCTGCTGCAGAGATCGGAGAGCTGAGGCCTTTCCACGATTGGATCCAACTCCTCCATCTCGAAGAGAGCCAGACCCTTCTGCTCGATCTAAAATCCCTTCTAGGCCACTGCTTTTCTTTTCCTTCTTCTCCTTCCGGATCTCTGTCACAATCTTCGACAAGTGAAGCACAGCCAAGCCCATAGGATCTTGAGAGCCAGATGCGGCGGCTCCTTCGTCCGGCTCCTCCTCCTCGCTGTCCAAAGGATTGTTTGCTGCCGGAAGGCCATTCAGATGAGGAGCAGGAAGAGCAAGTTGTTGCCCCACTTCGGCCAAAGCAGCTTGAGAAACTCCTGCATTGAGAGCCTGCTGCACGATCGCTGGGTCCAGGCCTGGTGGTATCGGAGCTGCTTTTGCCTTTGCTCGAGGAGGCAAAGGCACCGCATGTACAGGTCTTTGAGCATGGTCGTCCATTGGGATGAACTTCTTCATGTTCGAGACCAGGAACTCCATCTGGGCCTCCAGCTGCTGAAGGCGAGCACCCACCGCATCTTCTTCGGCAGCATCTGCACTGAAAAAAGTGAAGTGATCGCCTGCCACTGCTACCAAAGCTTCTGCAAAAGGAAGATTTGCTATGCCGAATTGGTTCACCGGAAATGTGTAGTCTTCGGGGCCCAGGTCGTCGATGCCGAACAGGATCTGGTCCTCTGCCTCGGCAGTCAAGAGGCCCAACCACACCTTCACGGTCACAGCATCCTCCGCCAGAGAGCGGTCCAGGGCTGCTGCACTGAGCACTTCGACTCGAACCGCTCGTTGAAGGCTTTCCGGGGGAAGCTTTCGCCGTGACTTTTGCCGGTGCCATGCTAAATCAGGGACAGCTACCAAAACCTGTTGGTCAACCAAACTAACACCAATTATTTGAACTCTGTTTGGCGGAATGCTTGAAGGAATCAGACCCACCTTGTAGTCGTAGACAACTTCCCCAGAAGAACTGCCAGCAATCGCCACCAAGTTGTCCCGAAGACCAGTTGCCTCGACGAAATCCGGTTGGTCACTGAAACCCCCAGCACTCAGCTGGTCCAGGTCGGTAGCCATCCGGCTACCTTAGAGCAGCAGGGAGTTGCAAGTCAGCCTGCTCCAAGACCAGGCGAGCCTCAGTCTTGGATGGCAACCCGACGAAGATCGAGTTGGGGCTGCGATCCACCAAGTTGGAACACTCACTCCAACGCTCAAAGAACCTTGGAGGATCGTGCACCACACCCTCAGAATCACGCACCACAATGTAGCAGCGAGACCGCTCAGACACCTGATCTCGACCAGAGGGCCCCAAAGGAAGTCCTTCAAGACCTCGCCTGATCCAGTCACCAATCTGCTTGGCCACTGCTTCGCGATGCGAACCAACCCGATACCCTGGTCCAGCAGGAGCAGTGGTCGCAGGTGCGGAGAAGCCAGCAGCAGCTGTAGAGCTTCCCCCAGGCGTCCTGCTCTCCAAGATGGAGAGCCTTTCTTCGGCAGCTGTGAGCTGCAAGCGCAAGTCGCGCACCAGCTCGGTGAGCGACGCAACCTCGTCCCTGAGCTGAGAGAGCTCAGCAGGATCGACTCTCATGCAAGTCGATAGAGCTCAGTGCCCCCAGCTTTTCCAGCTAGGTCCCTCAAGCGAGACCTTACCCACCAGCGCCAGCTAGCGCGCAGCACCACCAGCAAATCCAGCAAAGGCCCCACAGCAAGGCCTATACCGATGCCCAGCAGCACCGATGGCAAATCCACTGGCCCCACCTTAGGCCAATCAGGGCAATCCTCGCAGTCGCTCAAGGGGCAGTCGAATGGCAGCGCAGGACCTGGCCAAGATAGGGCCTCAGCGAGGACCTTGACCAGGATGGCTGACACCGACCCACCGGCGGCTCCTAAGGTTAGGGGCCTATCCATGAACCTTGTGCCCAAAACCTGCAGCAGAAGAAAGTGCATGTTGGCTCATGATCTAAAAATATAAAAGCAATCGCCAACCATCATTATTCATGATGGTTGATGGTTGGGTGATCAATGGCTGATGATGTTGAAGGATAAATCAATAATGGGAAATTAACCAGCAACGCCTGATAGTGCCTCATAAACGGCTGATCATGGTTCGTAATGGTTGACCGTATCTAGTGGGTTATCATTGGCTAATTGCCAACAATCATGGGGAACATTGTGGCTCATGATGGCTGACGGTCCGACGGTGTTTAACAATTGCTGATGGAATATTGGCTAATGTCTGCGAATCTCGATTTATGATTGCTGATGATGGTTCAGTACGTATGGTTTAGCATGATGCGTTTCCACATGGATAAACATGGCTAGTGATGGTTCATTACAATTGCCTACGGTTGGTGACTGCCCATGACGGTCAACACGGGTCGATGATTGACAAAGACTATCAACCAGCAACTCCTAAAATCACCGTTCCACCGAGTTTTATCCACCAGAAATCATTCACGACTCAGGGCCCTTCTCGGCAGATGGATTTCTTTGTTGCAAGATGGAACCAACGGGTGGCAGCTCGTCATGGAATCGCTGATGAAGCGACTAGCATAGGGATGGATGGATGGATGGATGGATGGATGGATGGATGGATGGATGGATGGATGGATGGATGGATGGATGGATGGATGGATGGATGGATGCATGGATGGATGGATGGATGGATGGATGGATGGACGGATGGATGGATGGATTGATGGATGGATGGATGGATGGATGGATGGATGGATAGATAGACAAAGGTGTTGTAATGAAGAGCTGTTCTCATTCGGTGAACCATGGTCATCTGTAGTGACCTCGCCGAAACTCCTGTCGCAGACCCGGGGGAATGGCACCTATGCACGCTCCGAGTGGAAGCTAAGGCCATGAAAATGTCGATGTCCAAAATGTTGGGCAGCAGCAAAACCAAGGTTTCCTCGTGCGCCCGGCTACCTCTCGGGGACCCCAAACATGAACGCACTGAACTGGGTTGCAATACGAGAACTGGTTGGTGGTTGAACCACCCATGGTTAACTAGTGGTTACTAATGGATAATAATGGTTATATATTGTAATAATGGTTGATAATGATCATATATTCTGGTTGGTGGTTTCAAGCCCTATGAAAAATATGCGCAAGTCAACCAACCAATTGTTAATAACTAATGGGGTAAATATAAAATGTTTGAAACCACCAACCAGTAGTTTATATCGGCTCACAGTGATTGATCTGCTATCTAACCATGTTTAATCATGCCGCTATCAATCCTTACCATGGTCAACCAGCATTGGTCCTCCTTAACCACTGCTAACCTTTTTAACCGCGTGGGAAGCGCTAACTGGCTGTTCGTCCATTTCATGCGGGTGTTCATGATCCGAAGCGAAACCAGGTTGGGCGCTATTCTAGAGACCAGCATGGCTGCGTTCCTACGTGATTTGCCCTGAATGTTCGTCCGTGACCTGCTCGATCGCCAAGTATGTAATCGCTTTGTGGTTGCATTCGCCACGTCGAGCATGCGCATCATGTTAACGCACCTGTTGGTTGTGGCAACATTTCACTTCATGGTGATCGCATCTAGTGCCCAGAGATTGCAGCATGCAGTATGCAAAACAAATCATCTCGGGCCAACTACCCAAACACCCAACGCAACCCCAACTGGCAAGCAAGGTTGGCACATCCCCATTTTGGCTGCTTACGGTTTGTCGCGGTTGCATGCGCGCTATGAGGGTCGCTTATTCATGGCTATGCCCACCCCTTCACCAACCAGCCCACCAACTCCGCTCAGCGTCAACGTCGAACACCTTGGCGCTCCGAGCTTGGTGCTCTTGTGGCACCTGCGGCAACGTGGCGCGACGTGGCACGACGCGGCCAAACGACAGCGGACGGTCATGGTTGAGTGGTGATACGTGATGGCTAGTCATGGTGAAATGATAGTTAAGCCTTGGTCAATTGATGGTGAAATGATCGTCAAGTGTTGGTTGATGATGATTTAGTGATGGTTGATGATGGTTGAATGATGGTCAATATAGCGGTCAAACAAGGGTGAATGATGACAAATGATGCGAAATGATGATAAATTGTGGCTCATTGATGGCTAGCAACGGTTTTCTGGGGATGGTGGCGGATAGCAAATGGTCAAGTAATGGTTCGTTAGTGGTGCTTTTTTGTCCGCGCCCAGCTGCAGGAATAGTCCACTCACCCGACAGCTATGCCTGAAGCCTGAAGATCACTCAACAATTCAGAAGCAACGACCAGCAGGCATCAACGCACATGCCACAAATAACCACCAACCAACCAAATACACACATCCAAAAAAACCTGACTGCAGGAGTTAATTGCGCATCTTTGACGGTTCTTTGATGACCTATCTGCCACCCAACCAACCAACACCAACACCAACCAAGTCGCCTGACCTGCACCAGCAGCCCACCACACCGTGATCCGCGCCTGGAGCAGCTTTCCATGCCACGCGGGCGCGTGCCCCAGCGTGGCGTCGTACTTCCACTCGGGCCAACGGACCTTGTCCTGGCGCACGGGGGGGATGTTTCCAGCAGATGGTGAGTTGGTTCGTGATGAGTCGATGAGATTACCATGAAATTAAATGACTGTACTTAATTTGTTTGAGGTTGTTACTGTACTTAGTTTGGTTGTAACTCTTAGTTACTTGAGTGGTTAATGATGAGTTAGATATCAACTACTGAAAGGTTGGTTGATGATTGGTTGGTTAATGATAAGTTAGTTCAATGATAAATTATCAATGTAAACGTCCTTGAGCTGTCCATGATTATCTTTTAAACTAGGGCGTCGCGCTGGATTTGCGCTGTTTCGATCCCGCAACTTCATTGGAAAAAAGAAAAAGAAGTAAACATTGAAACGATTGTACTTGGAGGTTATTGATGAGTGGCTATTGATGGTTGATATGTTCGAATTGTTATTAATGAATGGCCAATGATGAATGGCTATTCATGAATGGCTACCTTGGAGGATGGTTGATGATGGTTATTGATGGCAATTGATCCATCAATGATTGCAAATGATGGTTGATTCACGATTTATTTTGGTTGGCGACGCCTTGCTATGGTCAATTCAAAACAATACTGAATGGCTGTCACTGATACTGACGCATGATGGGGATAACAACCAACCACGTAAGGTTGCTGATGGTTACCAGCAAGGATTGGTGAAGCACTGATTGATGATCAAAATCAATGATTGGTTGGCAAATTTGTAATGATTGGCCAATCAGTTCACCAATGACCATCATGAATGATTCATGGTGTGCTTTCTTCGCCAACCAATGATGGATGATGGTTCACTGCAGTTTGGTTACTGATGATGGTAAATCATGGTTCCTAATACTCAGCTGATTTGTTTAAAACTGCTGGTCAGGCCTGATGGATCTTTGTGCAAAAAATGCTGCTGGTTAATGATGATTTCACAACTGCACATGTTTAGCTGATGATGATCAATAGTAACAATAATAATGGTAATAACAATAACAACAACAATATGAATAACAATACTAATAATAACAATAATAATAATGATAACCAACAATGATAGGAACAATTGTATGTATATAGAAAATGTGTGTATGTATACGTATGAATCTCTTGGATTGATGGTATCGATAGCCATGGTCCGCACCTCCCATGCTTGCTTTACCACAGGAAATCAGATCACTCATGGTTCCTAGACATGACTGTTTCCCCACCCCTCGAAATGGGGATAGCCATGGGGTTACCGCGACATGGGCCTGAACTGGTGCTGACTGAAAACGAAGCGCGAGATTGAGATCGACCGAGCTGTACAGTTGGGGTTATGAGGTGGATATTGCCCTGTTATGAACTCTGCAAGGTAGCTAATCACCCCTATAACATCCTATAGCCATGCTTACTTTCCAGTTTCTAACTGGGGATGCACATCCAAGCACACCAAGCAGTGGAACAGTCGGCCCAAATTGTCGCAATCCTCTGCTACTTTTCGGAAAGGGCTCCAGATTGTTGGTTGAAGTCCTTACTAGGGTGTTTCGAGACAGTCCTTGATGAGACAGCCCCTTATCAGCCATTATTAACCAGCAACTATCCTGAATTCCGAACAATATTCCGAATACTCATAAATTCCAGGATGTTCATGAATTCTGGGCTTCAAGTTAAGGCAGTACATTCAGAAAATCGGCAAGCCTAGCTTGATTGTCTCCCATTCATCAACCCCGACACAACCCTCAACCTTTCAGGCCTGTCGTGGGCCCAAACGAGTGATGCGCTGATCGGGTCGGTAGGTGCATTGCCTCAAGCTCACAGCGCGCGTTGCTATGGCCTGGCCTAACTTTTATGAATGGCGATGTCTAGTGACAGTTCCAATTCCAATTGTTCGAATTAATGTTAACCCCGGAGTTGGCCAACTTGGAAGATACCCACTTATTGATCAACCATGGGTTTATTAATCCAGGGCTGACACTATCTGAATCACAACCATCACAACCTATGCACCTTGACTACGTTGAAGATGATGCACTGCCCGTTGTGGCTGACGTGGGAAACCCAAGGAATTCAGAGCACATTTTGAGTGTATGGCCGCAGTATCGTTGCAAGGGTTAACGATGTGCAACCTCTGCAGTGGTGCTTTTTGAACCTTGGATTGTCATATTATGTCAAGAAGATTCTGGCTTGAGGGGTTAACGCCCGCCATCACCAATTGGAATCACGCAATGATCAGTGAACCTGTCGGATGTTGCCATGACCAGAGAAGCGCTACATTTCAGTTTACTGAGGGTCATAAGTGAGGATTCAAGCTCTAATGGATCCCAATGGTGCGGGGATTGTTTGGGAACCTGAGTGTTATCTATAGGCGTTCGTTAATCATTTTGGCGTCATCCAGGTGAAGCATCTGCACTGTAGCAATCCTTGCTCTGACATTGCTCACATCCCAACAGCCTCTCAAAGACCTCATGACCAGCCACCTGCCACTGGCAATAGCCCAGCAAATGGGGATGATCCCGACCAATTTCAAATACACCGTCATGCATTCTTGTCCTTTATGCTCCCCCAAAAAAATCACGATAGCCATCGTCCATCGTCATCGCCCGTTGAATTCATAATCACGAAATACCGAATTCCAATAAATCAACTCATAATCCCATGATTCTACAGTAACAAGAGTTTGATGATGATTAATCCACCAAAATGGATGACCAACCATGCCCCTCATCGATGACCCCAGGGCTCCCATGGGGCGCCCGAAGGCTGCATCCAGGTCACAGCGTGCGGCCCCACAGGATGGCTCGGGAGCTCAGGGAGTGGTGCCCCGGGCTTTCCTGGATGGGCTTGGCCTCGCACAAGCGCTGGGAGCCGAGCGCCGCTTCAACCAGCGACGTGCAATGAAGGAGTCGAGGTTAAGTATCCAGCTGTCATTTAGATACATTATGTTAAGTAAGGTTTATGTATTACATTAGCATCACGGTTAATAAGTGTTCTTATTAAGGTTAGTGTACCTTAACCTATCATTAGGTGTAACTATCATCAGGTAGAACTATCATTAGGTATCCCTACTAGTGAATAGTTGGTATAGGTTGATACTTACCAATCATACTTATACCTAATAGGTATTATCAATCATTATGATTGGTATCATTTCTAAGTAGATTATTAAGTAACTTACCAGTCAACAAGTCACTTAGAAATAGCAGCTGGGTTACCCTCTTGTAAACTAACAAGGCCATGGAAAATCCACCATTTACAGCTGGTTTGTCCGGGTTTCTGTTCAAAACATAGTGATTTTTCATTCCCATGTTAATTTGCCAGAGGGTAAGTAGCTGTTCGTAACCAGTGGTTACCATCACTCAGTAACTATTGACCAAAATCACGAACGAATCAGTAATTCAACATGACGGCTGATCGGCTAATCATTCCAGCAGGAACTCACTGCTTGCTAGCCAGCAATGTACACGTCAGTTGCTATCGATATGCATCCAGTAACCGCATAGATTCCTCTTCGACACAAAAAATGAAAAACATCAGTCAATCAACGATGTCTAATATTTTTCTAGTTGTCTCCTTGAAATAATGAAAAAACGAACTTTAAAAATCAATCAAATGCTTTTGTTGTTTTATTATTCTTTTCTTGACTTTCATTGGTATCCAAAAATCTAAATCAAATAGTGTTTAATGGTTTTAATTATGTGTAATTGTTTCAAAAAACAACTCAAAAAATAGAAAACTAAACAAAATAAACGGAGGTTCCCAACTTCCAGCCTGGACCTGGGACGGACCGAATTTAATTAGTTTAGTATTGATTGAATATAATTATGATCAACTAATTCAATTCTTGCTAATTTGATAAGTTTGATTAATTGCTTCAATTATTCTCCTAATTATTCTCCATTAATCAAACTATTGCTGATTGGATTTATTACTAACTTACTACCACTAATTCAAATTAACTATTATCAATCAAAATGAATCATCAATTTCCTGAACTATTGATTAAATTCTGTTATTAGTAATTAATGGAAAAAGCTGAGCCTGTCAATGATTGTCTTATCCAAACAGGGCCCGAAAAAAGTAGAATTGTCATTGATTTTTTAGGAAATGGGACGAAACACCTCAGATGTTCAATATATTTCTACGCACAGACGCCGTGTTTTGCCCACCGAAACCACGGCTGTTCCTACCAATTGAACATTGCTTGAAAAATCAGTGAGAAACACCGGCTAGACGCAGTGATTTAGGGTTTAGGGTTTTAGGTTTTAGGGTTTAGGTTTTTAGGGTTTTAGGGTTTAGGGTTTACGGTTTATGTGGAGAACCATAACCCGGCTCATAGAGAGAGATGCCGTGAAATGCCCAGTAGTGTAGTAGAATCTTTGACCATAGCCAAGCTAGGTAAACGATTGCTGCACAAGCCGCCATGACCAGAGAAGCGCTACATTTCAGTTTACTGAGGGTCATAAGTGAGGATTCAAGCTCTAATGGATCCCAATGGTGCGGGGATTGTTTGGGAACCTGAGTGTTATCTATAGGCGTTCGTTAATCATTTTGGCGTCATCCAGGTGAAGCATCTGCACTGTAGCAATCCTTGCTCTGACATTGCTCACATCCCAACAGCCTCTCAAAGACCTCATGACCAGCCACCTGCCACTGGCAATAGCCCAGCAAATGGGGATGATCCCGACCAATTTCAAATACACCGTCATGCATTCTTGTCCTTTATGCTCCCCCAAAAAAATCACGATAGCCATCGTCCATCGTCATCGCCCGTTGAATTCATAATCACGAAATACCGAATTCCAATAAATCAACTCATAATCCCATGATTCTACAGTAACAAGAGTTTGATGATGATTAATCCACCAAAATGGATGACCAACCATGCCCCTCATCGATGACCCCAGGGCTCCCATGGGGCGCCCGAAGGCTGCATCCAGGTCACAGCGTGCGGCCCCACAGGATGGCTCGGGAGCTCAGGGAGTGGTGCCCCGGGCTTTCCTGGATGGGCTTGGCCTCGCACAAGCGCTGGGAGCCGAGCGCCGCTTCAACCAGCGACGTGCAATGAAGGAGTCGAGGTTAAGTATCCAGCTGTCATTTAGATACATTATGTTAAGTAAGGTTTATGTATTACATTAGCATCACGGTTAATAAGTGTTCTTATTAAGGTTAGTGTACCTTAACCTATCATTAGGTGTAACTATCATCAGGTAGAACTATCATTAGGTATCCCTACTAGTGAATAGTTGGTATAGGTTGATACTTACCAATCATACTTATACCTAATAGGTATTATCAATCATTATGATTGGTATCATTTCTAAGTAGATTATTAAGTAACTTACCAGTCAACAAGTCACTTAGAAATAGCAGCTGGGTTACCCTCTTGTAAACTAACAAGGCCATGGAAAATCCACCATTTACAGCTGGTTTGTCCGGGTTTCTGTTCAAAACATAGTGATTTTTCATTCCCATGTTAATTTGCCAGAGGGTAAGTAGCTGTTCGTAACCAGTGGTTACCATCACTCAGTAACTATTGACCAAAATCACGAACGAATCAGTAATTCAACATGACGGCTGATCGGCTAATCATTCCAGCAGGAACTCACTGCTTGCTAGCCAGCAATGTACACGTCAGTTGCTATCGATATGCATCCAGTAACCGCATAGATTCCTCTTCGACACAAAAAATGAAAAACATCAGTCAATCAACGATGTCTAATATTTTTCTAGTTGTCTCCTTGAAATAATGAAAAAACGAACTTTAAAAATCAATCAAATGCTTTTGTTGTTTTATTATTCTTTTCTTGACTTTCATTGGTATCCAAAAATCTAAATCAAATAGTGTTTAATGGTTTTAATTATGTGTAATTGTTTCAAAAAACAACTCAAAAAATAGAAAACTAAACAAAATAAACGGAGGTTCCCAACTTCCAGCCTGGACCTGGGACGGACCGAATTTAATTAGTTTAGTATTGATTGAATATAATTATGATCAACTAATTCAATTCTTGCTAATTTGATAAGTTTGATTAATTGCTTCAATTATTCTCCTAATTATTCTCCATTAATCAAACTATTGCTGATTGGATTTATTACTAACTTACTACCACTAATTCAAATTAACTATTATCAATCAAAATGAATCATCAATTTCCTGAACTATTGATTAAATTCTGTTATTAGTAATTAATGGAAAAAGCTGAGCCTGTCAATGATTGTCTTATCCAAACAGGGCCCGAAAAAAGTAGAATTGTCATTGATTTTTTAGGAAATGGGACGAAACACCTCAGATGTTCAATATATTTCTACGCACAGACGCCGTGTTTTGCCCACCGAAACCACGGCTGTTCCTACCAATTGAACATTGCTTGAAAAATCAGTGAGAAACACCGGCTAGACGCAGTGATTTAGGGTTTAGGGTTTTAGGTTTTAGGGTTTAGGTTTTTAGGGTTTTAGGGTTTAGGGTTTACGGTTTATGTGGAGAACCATAACCCGGCTCATAGAGAGAGATGCCGTGAAATGCCCAGTAGTGTAGTAGAATCTTTGACCATAGCCAAGCTAGGTAAACGATTGCTGCACAAGCCGTATGTGAGCTAGGTAAACAGCTGGCGATTTTTCCCCGAAAATCGGGAAATCAGTGTGAGATTGTTTCTTTGGACCGAGAGCACCGTTTGCAGTGATTCGAAGAGCAATCTTTATAGTTTGAGTTGATCTGTTTGATCGTGTCCACGCCAGTTTGCCGTCAGGGGCCCAAAGTTGAGAAACAGACATGTCAAGCAAGTTTGTGCACAGATGGAATTTAGGTATGCAGTCCGGACCTTTAGTTGCAGAGCTTTCAGAGATTAGCTTGGATAGGTTGACATTTGAATCATGCCGTAGGATCATTTGAAAGCATTCAGTCCAAGTTAGCTCGTACAGTTTGAGTTGCATGCAGTCAAGTTGAAACCACATTTTTTGCATAGACATTTTTCTTTTTAGTGTGAGTGGATGAGCTACTTCCTTTCTCGCCCTCGTCCTCTCCGACCTTTGCCTTCTCCTGGATTCACTGACTCCGAAGCAAGCAGTGATAGCTGTCCCAACACGATTTCAAAGAAGTCCCGAGAGAGCAGCGCAGCCAGCGCTGATTCAAGTGCAGAGTGCTGGAGGATCGTTGAGGCAATGCCTGCACCTAAGTCTAAGGCCAAGGCAAAAGCATCCACGGTTCCCACCTTAGAGAATGTGGACTTGAGTGAGTTGTATGGACCGCCAGGGACGGCACAGGTGCACCAACCATTCACTGACCAGAATGGTAGAAGAGTTCGTATCTGCCCTGAGGGAGCACCGTTGTTCAAGATTGGCAATGGAGCCAAGATTCATGTGGACTGTTCGCATGTACAGAAGGCATTTGAAGTTCATCGTGCCAAATGTTCACGATTCATTGCATGCAGTTGTCTTGAGCAGATTTTGACAGGTTTTCCAATCTATTTGGATGGTGCCGGAGTCCTGCACTCGACAAAGACTTGTGATTTAGCAGTCAAGGATGTGCCATTGCGACAGTACCAGCCGTGCCTTGTGTGTTTAGAGAATGGGGCACCGAAAGTCGACTGATCGAAATGATCAGCCTTGCAATTCAAGAGAGATGCAACATGTGCAGTGCAGAGAGTGCATGTTGTCTAGCATATGTTTTGCAGATCCATTTCTTCACCAACGTTCACTGTTAGTGGCATTCGTGTCATGCTTTGGGTGACTGTTGGCCAAGGATCAAGTTCCAAGACGATCGCACTGATCGAATCCAAAGTTTCAACACGATCGGAATGATCGAAGCAGTTTTGCATGGACCAAGTTTGACGGAAGAAAGTTTTTGAGAAGTCGCGACACCGTTTTTAGTGTTTCAAAGCCGGTTGCAACAGTTGAGAAGGAATTCAGAACTTTAGGAAGTGTTTTTCGAAGAATGCCATCGAGTTTTGCATGTTGAATGGCATCGCAGTTGCACAGGTCAAGGTTCAAAGGTGATTTGAAAGTTTGTTGTTGTGTTCCGTTTTGCTTCGGAAAATCACCTTTGAAGAACCGCCGTTAACGGCCACCACGAAACCAAAAATCAACTTTTGAATGTTGATTCAATCCCGTTTTGCAAGTTGAAGTTGAGAAGTGTGACTGAAAAGAAATTCTCGACCAACGGAATTCATGTGAGCTCTTTTGAAACTCCAAGTTTGTAAAGCTAAGTTTGGAGGAAGTCACGTTGAAGTTTTTGAGCCATAGCGGCTTGCTTCACGAACAAGTTAACAAAGAAGCCGAACCGGCTCTTTGGCTCAAGGTGCGAAAAAGAAAGCTGAAATCAAGGAGTGGCGATCTTATAATAAAAGATTTGAAGCTCCACATGGTAGCGGAGCGAAAGTGCTCCTAGGCCTTTGATTTCGCCCGCGCTGTCTAGAAAGCAATGGCTGTTCGCTCACGGTCTCCGGGAGATGGATCGAGAAGACCTGCGCCACGGGCAAAGTCCTTGGCGGCTCCTGCGATGAGACCTGCAATGCGAAGAGAAGATCCACAAGTCACTGAGCTGACCAGAATGATGGGTACCTTGATGGGAAACTTTTCTGACCTGGCAACACAAGTGGCAGCAACAGATTTGAGATTGACGAGCTTGACTGGAATCATGGGGAATGCGCAACCTGTTCAACCACCACCTGGATTTGTGCCAGTGCCGAAGACACCACAGCCTATGGCAAGTCCAGGACTTGCTGTTCCTTCACCGGGACCAGCTGCAAGTAGTAGCTACAACTGGGCAGGTGCTGTTGTTTCCACACCAGTCAGTCGAGGAGGACAAGCTATGGATCAAGGAAGTGAACAACGTTTCTTTGGAACTGGACCAGAAGTGCAAGGACCTTCAGCGTTTCAGCAGCCTCATGTTGCTGGACAACCTACTGCAGTTGCGTTGAGTTCGAATGCGGGAAGTGGACCACGGCCAATGGATGTTGACTCAGGTCATTTGAGCAGAGCTGATCGATGGTTGAGCCCAATTGAAAAGCCAAAGGCATGAAAAGGCCGTGTGGATGAGATCGTTGGTTTCCAGGCATACTTCACCTATCTGCAGAATTGGTTGGGCAACATGTCAGACAAGTTTCCACGTGAGATGGGAATGGCGAGGACTATGACAACTGAGATCTTTCAGCACACGCTTTCCACAGGGGAAGCTATGCGATCAGCTAGGTTGCAGTCGTTGCTGATGCAGTTGTTCAGTGATCATCCGAAGGCTTTGAATTTGCTTTTAGCATACAGTGAGTCTAGACAAGATAGTCAGTCAGTTTGTGGCTATGAGTCTTTGCGTTTGCTGTGTCGAGAGTACATGCTGTTTAGCATCACTGAAGCTTTGCCGTTTCGAAACCGTTTGCTCACAAGTCAATTCAGGAAGCCACCATCACTGAAATGTTCAACAAGTTTGATTTGGAATTGGCTAGGTACTCACGTTTGATTGGTTCATTGCCTCCATCAACAGATCGCGATGCTTTGTTTTTGTCGGAAGCCGATAAGAGCACCATTGTTTTGAGATCCATGCCTGCTAAGTGTAGAGAACATGTGATTTTGGGAGACATTGATTCGTTTTCGAAGTTGAGAGCTCGGGCATTGGATTATGAGCATCGGCATCGTGCATGGGATGAACTTGACAAACATCCGAATAAGCTTTCACCGTTTCAGCCAGATCCAAATGATCCCAATGGTCCAGGAGGTAAAGCAGGAAAGAAAGGTCAGAAAGGTCAGAAAGGTAACAAAGGTCAAGCCAAAGGTGACTTGAATCCGTTTCAGAATCCTGGAAAGAGCAAAGGAAAGGGAAAGGGAAATCCATCCAAAGGTGGTAAACAAAGAGTTGATGATACTTGTTTTCTTTGCAAGCAGAGCGGACACTATGCTGCCAATTGTCCACAGAAAGCGTTCATTGCCAAGAAGGAAGGAATCATTTGCCATGGTTGTGGAGGAAAAGGTCATTTCAAGAAGGATTGTCCCAACCCAAAAGGGAAAGGCAAAGGAAGTACAGGGAAGTCAGGTCAACAGAAGGGCAAAGGTGGTAAGATGGCAAGAGAATTGCAAGGAGATGATGGTCAGCCAGCCTTAGAACCTTCGCCTACGAGTCATGATCCTGCATCCGTTGGTTCTCAGATGATGCTTCAATTTCCATTTCTCGAACTCATGAGTCTTAGCAATGTCCCTCAGATGTTTTGGCTAGTGGATTCAGGTGCCTCAGCACATGTCATTAGGAGAGAAGATCTGCATCGGTTTGAGATTTGCTCACGGGAAGCTTGTTCTGCTGAATTCACTGCTGCTCAAGGGAAGACAGTCACCATGGATGAAGTCGTCACGATCGTAGTGAAGTTTCGGGTGAAAGTTGATGTTGACAAACCACAGCACACATCATCACAATGGTTACCTGTGAAAGTCAAGGCATACGTAGGAGATGTGCAATCGAATGTACTTTCAGTTGGATGTTTGACCGCTCGCGGTTGGACACTCAGTCTTGAGCCCAATGCGTCGTCCTTGACTTATTCGAAGAACGGAGTTGTGAAGTATTCAGCAGTGATTGAGTTTTATGCCAATTGTCCCTGGTTGCAGTGTGTTGGAACCAGTTCTGAAGCTTCCATTCAGCCATTGCAATTGCCAAGTGATTCATGTGATGCTACTGGGAATTCCATTCAGCCAGTGATTTGTGCGCCTAAACCTGCAGGATCGTTAGATGATGATGAATTGCACAGGATTCGAGGACATATGCCACCGGATCCACGTCACTGTGTTGTGTGTGTGCCAAAGTTCATGGAGTGCATCAATCGAAGCGTCATGTGAAGTCCACCAATCAAGTGCAAGCTGATTTGTGTGATTTGACAGTGAATGGTAGCACATGCAAGTGTCTAGCCATAGCACATGTATCATCCGGTTGTATTGCTGCAGTCGTTGTTGAACCCAACATTGAGAAGACTCTACAAAGTGTTCGAGCATTTCTCACGTCATTGGGACTTGTTGGACCTGGACCTGCATTGGAGGTGCTGACAGATGCCAAAATTCAGGTAGGAAAATTCTTCAAGGTTGATATCGGGCGAGCCGTGATTTGTCAGAGAGCTGCGCCGCAAGAACACGAGACAGTTGGATTTGCTGAAAACACAGTACGTAAGATCAAGGAAGGTGTGCGAGCCATTGAAATCCAACTTCAAGATGAGGGGTATTTGATTGATCCATCAGCCATGAAGTACTTGTGTCGATACTTTGCATCTTGTCACAATCGTTTTTCCATGAGATCCTCAGGTCTATCACCACGTGATGAACTCTTCGACAAACGCATGCCCACCAGTGAGAATGCACCTTTTGGACATGTCGTGTTGAGTGAAATGCCAGACAGCATAAGAGAAGGTGCTGGATTGCAAGAGCGTTGGATTCGAACCACCTATCTTCATTGCAATGTTGGAGTAACTGGTCAATTAGGACATACAGTTGGTTGCATGATTGAGGGTGAGTTGCGAGTTTTCACAGCACGACACATCAAGATGATTGGACCATCCAAGCCAGATGTGACTTTAATGCCGAATGTTGTTTGTGATCTTCCTGATAGGCCACTGCCTCCGCCTGATGCACCTCTTGATGATTCTGCTGAAGCTGTCGAGCCGGTTGTGATTCCCAGTCCTGGAGTTGAGTATGATGGCAAAAGTAATCCACCTATTGAATGGTATCGGCAGCATGGTTTCAGTAAGAATTGTTCAGCATGCAAGTTTGGTAGCAAGGGTAGAGTTCATGCAGCACATTGCAAGAAACGGTATGGTGATTGGTTGCGAGAGCAAGCCAAGAAGTCAGTAGCTCAGCCAGTGGAACCACAGCCGCATGTTTCGTTGCCAGAAATTTTTCCGAATGATGTTCCAGAAGAAGATTATGAACCAAGTGAGCCTGTGGAAGAAGCCGTTGTTGCGGCTAGACCAAGATATCGTGTGATAGGAAAGCATGGACCAGAGAGAGAGTTTCAGAATCCAGAGACACGTGCTGCAGTTGATGCTGTGCGATTGGATCCACATCATGTTTTTCCTGGAGTTGACATTGCTGAACCTGTTGATTCAGAGATGCCTGCGATTGCGCCGGACGGAGAAGCTGGAAACCCAGATAACATGGATGTTGAAGGAGATCTCAATGCACTCTTTTCCAAACTTCAGTCGCATGATGGTTTGCAAGAGACTATGGATGGTTGGTATGATGTAGCAGCTGATCTTCCGATGATCTATGATGAATCCAAGAGCCTTTTGCATTCTGTGAAGTATCATGAAGTTTTGCGAGAGCAGATTGACGTGTGCGGGGCCAAGATCTTTCAATCGATGCCGACAGCTGTAGTTGATGAGAGTGGTGACAATTTTTTGGATGCAGCTTTGACAATGAGAGGAATCCAGAGAGAATATAGTTGTATGTCAAGTCACATGGTAGGGAAGTGCATTGGTGCCAAGCAAGCGATGGCACTTGCCAAAGAGTGGGGAGTCAAGATCATACCTACAAGATGGGTGTTGAACAGAAAGGTTCGGGATGGAGTTGAAGAGGTGCGAGCTAGGTGCGTTGTCCAAGACATGAGAGACTCAACCAGTGCGGTGATGGCTGGATTTTCAAGTCCTACATCTTCAGTGGAGAGTTTCAAGCTTCTTATTGCTCTTTCTGGATACTATAACCTTGCTATGGCTAGTGGTGATGTTTCTGCTGCCTACATGGCATCCCCTCTTCCTGAAGGAATCAAAGCGATTGTGAAGTTGCCGAGTGGTACCAGTTGGTCTGACTCGTCACCTGTCTACATGGTTTTGTCCCACGCTTTGAACGGACTGAGGCCAGCAGCATATGCTTGGACACTCCATCTCCGAGGCATTTGCAAGAAAACTCTTTGCTTGAATCATTCAGACATTGATCCAACATTGTTTTGCGGACTCGTGGATGATGCCTGGACATTTGTTTTGGCATACGTGGATGATTTGTTGGTAGTTGGACCAACTTTGAAGCACTGCCAGAGCCAGATTGACAAGCTGGCACAGCTCCTTGAGATTCGCAGTACAGGAATGTTGGATGTTGCCCCACAAGGTGGTTCTATGGTTTTTCTGGGTAGACGGTTGAATCGTTTGGCTGGAAGAGATGCGACAATCTATGTGGGCTTGGATCGCGATTTTATGGATGGTATTCTGAAATTGGTGCCAGGATTGAAAGGCACAGATGTGCTGGGTGATTTGAAGGTGCAGCTGGAGTCAGAGTTTGATACCCCATTGACATCCGAAAAGCAATCTGAGTTTAGATCTATAGTGGGAAAACTCCTCTGGATGGGCCCATTTCGGCCTGACATCTCCACAGCCCTCTCGTTCCTCTCAGTTGGACAATCCAGTCCGCTTGAGAAACACTGGAAAGCTTTGAAAATCCTGTTGAAGTACATAGTTGGCACCATGGAATATGTACAGAGATATCCAATTGAATCAGAGTTTTGTGAGTCCTCGATGGGGATGTTGAAAACTCCCCTGAAAGAAGTTCTGTGCTATTCAGACGCAAGTTTTGCGCCTTTGCGGACGTTACAGAGAAGATCGGTATCAGGTGGTGCAATATTCTTCTTGGGATCCTGTATCAAGACCTTCACCCGGATGCAAGGTTCAATTACTTTGTCAACTGCGGAGTGCGAGCTTGAGGCTATGTGTCAGGTCACTCAAGAAGCCCTGGGTATTGCCAAGACCATTTGCTTCATGCATGGATGTGAGAAGGACTCCAGTCAACAGGTTGGTACTTTGATTACAGATTCATCGGCAGCAATTGCAATCCTCGCACGAGAAGATGTTCAACGTCGGATGCGTCATACAGAGGTCAAGATTCATTTCTTGAAAGGTCTTCAGAAGTCAGGTGTGATGGAGTTCAAGTGGGAATCTGGAGCGGAGAATCCTGCGGACATGTTGACAAAGGTTGTGACCAAGCAGCTTCAGAGCCGATATCGTCCTTGGTTGGGTATTGCTATGACCCAGACAGCTCATGAAATCCTCTCTGAACTCAGTCGTTTGATTGACTTTGAGATGGCGGACAATTTGGTTTTGCCTCCACGTGTGACTCTTCCAGATCCAGATACAGATGATGAACATGATGAATCAGACGGTGATGATTTTCTGGATGTAGCTGAATTTTTGGCTACAGAGGGGGCTGATGCTACAGAGGGGACTTTGGTGAGATTGACAGATGATGAGCGATTGATCCTCGAGACCATGATGCAGAGTTGGACTTGGCAGGACAAGCACAAGTATCTCTTGGTTGAGTTTTGTTGCTCAAAGGAAAGCACTATGAGTGCGATGTGGTCCGAGATGGAGGATTGTGTGGCTTGGAGAGTTTACTGCGGTGGAGATCGAGCAGAGATTGCGTGGAACTTGGGAAATCAGATGGCCCAGTTCTTCAAGAGCGATGAGAGACGCAAGATTTGGTTTCATTGCAGTTTGCCATGCACTGGCGGATCCCCTTTGCAATCTTTCCAGCAGTACCACACCGATGTCCGAGCAAGACAGAAGCAGTTGCGGATTGAGTACAAGTCCTTGTTGTGTCAGGTTTGCAATATCCTTCGAGTTTGCAAATCCAGTGCATCCATTGATAGATGGTTGTTCACTTTCGAGTTGGCCAAGACATGCGCCTATTGGCGATGGAGAAGCACTCATCGGCTTAAGGATTTCTTCCCAGGATACCTGTTTTGTGTGATCTTGCGGTTGTGTGCCACTCGTGAAGGTAAGGTTGACAAGGACATAGGTTTTTCCAAGCAGTGGAAGGTGATCAGCAATTCCGAAGTTGTTGTGAAGCTACTGTCTCGGAAGTTTAGTGCATGTTCATGTCTTGAGCATCGGCCACCAGCAAGCTATCAGATGACAGCTTTTTATCCCAAATCATTGGTTGGTGCTTGGATTAAAATCATCCATGATTTCCTAAAGGGAATGAAACACGACCAAGTTGATTCGAAATCGAATTTGCGTCCAATTTGGATCAGATGAGATTTCACGCCACAGAGGGGTGTGGAGAACCATAACCCGGTTCATAGAGAGAGATGGCGTGAAATGCCCAGTAGTGTAGTAGAATCTTTGACCATAGCCAAGCTAGGTAAACGATTGCTGCACAAGCCGTATGTGAGCTAGGTAAACAGCTGGCGATTTTTCCCCGAAAATCGGGAAATCAGTGTGAGATTGTTTCTTTGGACCGAGAGCACCGTTTGCAGTGATTCGAAGAGCAATCTTTATAGTTTGAGTTGATCTGTTTGATCGTGTCCACGCCAGTTTGCCGTCAGGGGCCCAAAGTTGAGAAACAGACATGTCAAGCAAGTTTGTGCACAGATGGAATTTAGGTATGCAGTCCGGACCTTTAGTTGCAGAGCTTTCAGAGATTAGCTTGGATAGGTTGACATTTGAATCATGCCGTAGGATCATTTGAAAGCATTCAGTCCAAGTTAGCTCGTACAGTTTGAGTTGCATGCAGTCAAGTTGAAACCACATTTTTTGCATAGACATTTTTCTTTTTAGTGTGAGTGGATGAGCTACTTCCTTTCTCGCCCTCGTCCTCTCCGACCTTTGCCTTCTCCTGGATTCACTGACTCCGAAGCAAGCAGTGATAGCTGTCCCAACACGATTTCAAAGAAGTCCCGAGAGAGCAGCGCAGCCAGCGCTGATTCAAGTGCAGAGTGCTGGAGGATCGTTGAGGCAATGCCTGCACCTAAGTCTAAGGCCAAGGCAAAAGCATCCACGGTTCCCACCTTAGAGAATGTGGACTTGAGTGAGTTGTATGGACCGCCAGGGACGGCACAGGTGCACCAACCATTCACTGACCAGAATGGTAGAAGAGTTCGTATCTGCCCTGAGGGAGCACCGTTGTTCAAGATTGGCAATGGAGCCAAGATTCATGTGGACTGTTCGCATGTACAGAAGGCATTTGAAGTTCATCGTGCCAAATGTTCACGATTCATTGCATGCAGTTGTCTTGAGCAGATTTTGACAGGTTTTCCAATCTATTTGGATGGTGCCGGAGTCCTGCACTCGACAAAGACTTGTGATTTAGCAGTCAAGGATGTGCCATTGCGACAGTACCAGCCGTGCCTTGTGTGTTTAGAGAATGGGGCACCGAAAGTCGACTGATCGAAATGATCAGCCTTGCAATTCAAGAGAGATGCAACATGTGCAGTGCAGAGAGTGCATGTTGTCTAGCATATGTTTTGCAGATCCATTTCTTCACCAACGTTCACTGTTAGTGGCATTCGTGTCATGCTTTGGGTGACTGTTGGCCAAGGATCAAGTTCCAAGACGATCGCACTGATCGAATCCAAAGTTTCAACACGATCGGAATGATCGAAGCAGTTTTGCATGGACCAAGTTTGACGGAAGAAAGTTTTTGAGAAGTCGCGACACCGTTTTTAGTGTTTCAAAGCCGGTTGCAACAGTTGAGAAGGAATTCAGAACTTTAGGAAGTGTTTTTCGAAGAATGCCATCGAGTTTTGCATGTTGAATGGCATCGCAGTTGCACAGGTCAAGGTTCAAAGGTGATTTGAAAGTTTGTTGTTGTGTTCCGTTTTGCTTCGGAAAATCACCTTTGAAGAACCGCCGTTAACGGCCACCACGAAACCAAAAATCAACTTTTGAATGTTGATTCAATCCCGTTTTGCAAGTTGAAGTTGAGAAGTGTGACTGAAAAGAAATTCTCGACCAACGGAATTCATGTGAGCTCTTTTGAAACTCCAAGTTTGTAAAGCTAAGTTTGGAGGAAGTCACGTTGAAGTTTTTGAGCCATAGCGGCTTGCTTCACGAACAAGTTAACAAAGAAGCCGAACCGGCTCTTTGGCTCAAGGTGCGAAAAAGAAAGCTGAAATCAAGGAGTGGCGATCTTATAATTAAAGATTTGAAGCTCCACAGTTTAGGGTTTTCGCGTTTTAGGGTTTAGGGCTTGGGGTTTCTTGATTCTCAGAGATTCAAAACAACGGGCCTGCCCAGGGTTTTGAACAGTTGACAAGACTAACTTCTGGGCAGGTTTTGTGCATCTGGGCAAACCATGGAGTCTTGCCGTATTTCTAGTACTCTTAAATCAAAAAAAGTTGGACTGCCATTGGTTTTTGAAGAAACAAGACGAAAATCACTGGATTTCGGACTGTCATCGGTTTTGAGAGAAATGGGACCAAAAAAAAACGAAAACTTAGATGTTCAATGTTTTTGTAATTGAATAAAGCCAAAAAACTTGAATTTTGGATAGTCTTAAATTCAATGGAACAGAAAACGTTGGACTGCCAGGAAATAGTGCCAAGAACAACCTAGGACTGTCATTGATGTTTTTTTCAAAAATCGGATTTAAAGAAAACATTGAACTGTCAATGATTTCCAAAAAATATGGCAAGGGGCCTTGAATTTCCCATGTTTTTCATTAAATAAGACAAACAAAAGCGGTGGACTGTCAATGATGCTTAACCGAATAGGGCGAAAAACGTTGGACTGTCAATGACGTTTAACTTAATAGGGCTAAAAACGTTGGACTGTCATCGATTTTCAATTGAACAGGCCAAAAACCTTAGACGGTCATTGATTTCTCAATTAATCTATTCAAGCCTAATTTTTATAATTAAAAAAACTTTAAACCATCAAAACAATCAATTGGTTTTGATCTGTTCATTTAGCTAATTTCCGTTATGAAATAGTTTTAGCAAAGCACAACAATTCAATCAAGTATCATGTGTTTTTACTTTTTCGTTATTTCAAGGAAAATTAAAAACAAAAACTTCTAATTTTTGAAATTGAAAACCGGAGGTTCCCACCTTCCAGTCTAGACCTGGGACGGACTGAATTCAATTATTTTCAATTGAATTGAGTTAAGTTTAATTATTGTACTAGTTTCGGACTGTATGATCTTGGGATAAGAGCTCCAAGCAAGCCACGACACATAATACCTAAAAGTACCCTCATACGGGGCGGAATTCCAGAATTCAACATGGGAACCAACTAAAGTACCCGTATCATGCCCCAGCCCAACCGATTTCAGATATCGTATTATATCGAACCCAATAGTTGTAACCAGCCGGAACCTTCCCATATCATTGTTGGTTGTTGTGGGCTATTGTCAGTCCCCCGTAATCACCCACTATTGACCGTTCTGCATCATTCATCATCGTCATCAATTACTATTAATCATGTTCGTGCGAGACGCCCCGGAAACCTTTTGCTGCATCACGCGAAGCCTGTCGCAGTGGCAATGTTCGCGCCATTCATGTTCCAGCTGGAACTAGTGCGGGCGAGATGCATCAAGACATGCTGCTCTTTGTCGCAGGTAGTGGACAACAGCGTCCAGGCCACTCCCACTGCTCTCCAATATAAGTCACCGAGCTTGGAGCACTCACGTTCTTCAATGAAAGGCAATCATAAAAAATGTCAGACCCAATGTAAGTGACAGAGTCTGGAATGGTCAAGTTCTCCAACGAAGTGCACCCATCAAAGGCACAGTCCGCGATGTGAGTAACAGAGTCTGGCAGCGTCAAGCTCTTCAGTGAAGTGCAGCCAGAAAACGCCATTAACCCAATGTGAGTCACGGAGTTTCCAATCGTCAAGTTATTCAATGATGTGCAACGAAAAAATGTCCAATTTCCAACGTGAGTCACGGAGTCTGGAATCGTCACGCTCTTCAATGAAGTGCAGTTGTGAAATGCCAGGTCCCCAATGTGAATCACAGAGTCTGGAATTGTCAAGCTCTCCAATGCAGCACAACCAGAAAATGCCCAGTCCCCAATGTGAGTCACGGAGTCTGGAATTGTCAGGCTCTTCAACGAAGTGCAATCAGAAAATGCCTGGGTTCCAATGTGAGTCACAGAATCTGGAATCGTCAAGCTCTTCAACGATGTGCAACCACGAAATGTCCAATTCCCAATGTGAGTCACAGAGTCTGGAATTGTCAGGCTCTCCAATGCAGCGCAACCAAAAAATGCCAAGTCCCCAATGTGAGTCACGGAGTCTGGAATTGTCAGGCTCTTCAACGAAGTGCAATCAGAAAATGCCTGGGTTCCAATGTGGGTCACAGAGTTTGGAATTGTCAAGCTCTTCAATGAAGTGCAGTTGTCAAATGCCCAGTCTCCAATGTGAGTCACAGAGCCTGGAAGCGTCAGGCTCTCCAACAAAGTGCAACCACCAAAGGCACGAATGTGAGTCACAGAGTCTGGAATTGTCAGGCTCTTCAACGAAGTGCAACCAGAAAATGCCGAGTACCCAATTTGAGTCACAGAGTCTGGAATTGTCAGGCTCTTCAATGAAGTGCAGCAAGAAAATGCCCCGTCCCCAATTTGAGTCACAGAGTCTGGAAGCGTCAAGCTCTTCAATGACTTGCAAAGAGAAAATGCCTGTACCCCAATCTGAGTCACAGAGTCTGGAATTGTTAAGCTCTTCAATTTGGAGCAACGAAAAAAGGCTCTAGCCCCAATGTTTGTCACAGAGCTTGGGATCGTTGCCTTCTTCAGGGACCGGCAATCTCGAAAAGCATCCTCCCCTACAAACGTCACGGGGGTTGTAACCCTAAAGCTCTTCAATGCCTGCTCCCCAAAGTCACCCCCAGACTCTGCCACCGTCAAGCTCTCCAAGGAAGTGCAATCACGAAAGGCACCATTCCCAATGTGCATCACGGAGTTTGGAAAATCTGGAATGGTCAAGCTCTTCAAATTGTAGCAATAAGAAAAAGCTTCAGCCCCAATCTGAGTAACTGAGCTTGGAATCGTCAAGCTCCCCACTGCATCAAACCAAACAAAGGCACGTTTTCCAATGTGAGTCACGGAGCCCGGAATCGTCCAGCTTTCCCGAATGACGGGCCACTTCAAATGCTTTCGAACCAGAAACACCTTCTCCTTGAACTTGATCATGCCCGGGTTGGTCATACAAATCCCTTGGAATCCACTGCACAACGCACACCAACTTGCGAGCGCCACGCAAGCGCGAAGCCGGCGAGTGCGCTGCCCTCGTCTGAGAGTCATCATGCTGGTGTGCTGTGGGCAGTCGAAACAAACGAAAGTGCACACCTTGAGCTACCCCGAACGATGGCCTGATATCATTGACGAGTCTTGTGGACACAGTTCATGGATGAGGAACCAAGTTGAACAACTTGGGCGATACCAAATGAAATCTGTTGCCAAAACCAACCTTGAGGTTAGTAGTTTTGAACAGTTGGAACGCATGCCAAGAACACCCATCACTGGAGCCAACAAGCAGAAGCAAAGCGTCAACGCCCGAGATGTTGGAACTATACCCCGGCACATGCAAGGGATTGGTGCCCGCCAATTAAGGTGCGCTATGGAAAGCTGAACCGGATATGAGCGATGATGAATACATCAAGCACCGGCACATCAAAATGGAAGGAATAGGTAACCAACTTGGGGATGTTCACAACTACCCAACTCTCAGCAACTTGTTCCTATTCATCGATTGCCAAGTGGTTGAAGTTTATGACCATACGAAAGTGCTTGGGGTACCAGGTTCTTGGCTGCAGGCGCTCACCCTTCAACGGCTCCATCAGGTTCCATGGTCAACCCCAAGCGGCTGGGCACTCCCTAAAAATGTGTGGCCTCGCCCTTGATCTCTGTTGGCTTCGGGGGAACTAGTGGCCCGAACCCATATCATCCCACATCCCTACAAGGTTTGCAAGTCCCCGGGATCATCAAGCAACAGCTGCATGTTGGCTTGACCACTGCCCCCAGTAATCCATCGAAGCTCGTCATAGTTTCGGGATGTTTGAAGTCACATCATCTTACTTAGCTTCGGATCCAACAACAACTATGGTCTGTCGGATGGGTTCATGTTCATTAGTAGATCCATGTGTTGATCACATTTCTTCTTGATTGCAAATCGCAAGCTACTGATGGCCAAACTACCAAAGGTATACTGGCAGCTGGATCCACCCTCAATGGCTTGTGTTCGCTAGTGTCAATATACCGATTCATCACCAACTGTTGAGTTGGTTTTTGCACAAGGTGGGGCCCCTGAGTTCCCAAAGTTTGTGTATGACTAGGGTAACTACAAATTATCTCAGATACAACTATACTCAAATGATGTGAAACTGCCTCTCTACTAACTCATAACTGGGGGGCCCCACCTGCACAACCATCATGGAAAATGGCTCATCCATAGTACTCCCTAGACTGATAGGTCCTATAGATCCTCATCTGAGGGCATGCTGAGGACCCCACCAGCAGCAAACCCAACATTCCGGCAGCTGCTTCTGGAGCCATCCTCGGTGATGATGTAACGGTCGCCCATGATCCTATGAACATGGCAACTGGGAGCAAATATGTCACATTTCGTGTGCGATGTAGCACATTATGCATATGTTTATGTGCGAGGGAGAGAGGGGAAATAGGATGTTTTCCACCGTCTGAGGCTATTTTTTAATAAGTGAATCAGCTCACAGCTAAATTGCACTGTTTTTTGCGAATGTGTAGAACATTGTAGAACGTATGATGTAGCTTCTAGACCCACAAGTAAACGAGGGCATCAACATGTCTTTGCATAATGGTGGGTAAGGACTGAAGACTTAGAGTTCAAAACTGAGATCTGCATGCAGGGGAAACATAAAACTTGAAAGGGCTGCAGAGCAACCTTTCCCTCCTCCGTGTAAATTCTGTGAATCCGTGTCCACTGATTTTTTCATGACTCCCAATCTTTGACCACAAAGCGGGATGTGATCGGTTCAGTACGCCAACTCAATCGTCAAAGGGCAGGGGGCAACAGGATGATGGCCAGCCAACTGCAACAGGATGATGGCCAGCCAACTTAATCAGTGTAACCATGCTCATTTATTGATGTGCCTGAGCACCGGTGTTGGTCGGAGGTGCCACAAAGATGCATTGTATCAGGCTGAGGGAATTCCCTGCGTCCACTGTGACCAATGTTATGACACATATTTTCCTTCAAAGGAACTGGCGGCCCTTTTTTCCTCTTTTTTCTCGACTGGTCGCTTTCACGAAATCGAACGCAATCGAAGCCCATACCCCAGGGTGGTTTATGTTTTATGGACCTTCGAGTCACAACTATAACGGGCATTGACCGTCATAAACTATCAATTAACCAAGGAACCAACGATCAACTAAGCATTAAGACCATAAACTAGCAAAATGATTGACCATTGATCAACCATTAACCAACCATTCACCAACCATTGACATACGACTAACCATCCTAACCGTTAAGCATCCCAAAAATGAACTTACCGCCGTTGGGATGTTCACCTAGCCATTTGTTCGTTGGCCTTGATCCCCAGCTCCACCCCGCCAAGCTGCTGGAGGAGGCTAGCCATGCCTCGGCACCACAGCTCAACAGGACCGGCAAGCTGATTGGTTGGATATCACTGGAATAATATCTACTCAGCTGGAAGAACATGAAACGTGAACGTTTTGAACATTATTCTCACGAAATAGTTGGCAATTGTCCATCACCTTAGTCACCTTAGTTACCCACAGGGTGAACCGGTGACCTTGGTGAACCCCCCATGCTTCGAAACCGGCACCAACTCACCGGGGTGCTTCGCTGCGATCCACGGCGTTCCCGTCTCAGCTTCCCACAGTCCACGGCGTTCTCATGCTGCGCGTCCTTGATGACCTTGTGCTTGGCCGAGGCCGCCGGCAGCGTGGCGATGCGGTCCGCGAAGTCCTGCGATGGCGTCGCGGCGGATGCCCCGGTGATTCGCCCGGGGGCCCAGGACGTCCAAAAGTTGAAGATCTGCGGTGATCTCCTGGTGATGATGATGATGATGATGATGATGATGATGATGATGATGATGATGATGGTCAATGATGGCCAATGAATACTATATGAATTCGCCATTGATATCAATTCTATGGCCACTGAACGGTTCATGATCCTGAACTGATGGCTACTTGATGGTTAATGCGAGATCCAGCTCTAATAAGCGGTCCCCTGTTTCAACAGTGACCCATAGCTGGCAAATTACCATATACTGGCTTATTGTGGGCTGGATCTACCACTGCTGCAGGCATGATCACAACCCGTTCTGGATGTACAGGTGCCTAGTAAGCAACCATTGCAATGGTTAGTCGTTGTCTGTTGCTTGGTGTTGACCGGCATCACCCCTTACCTGCCGAAGCCGTCCAGCAACAAGAATCATCAACAAGTTACCCAACATACAAGTGCTTGCTATGGTGCCGCTGAGGACTTCCAATTGTCGTTCTCATTGCTCCTTATTTCTGGTTGTTGGCCCATCCCTATTCATGTCTAGCTATCTCCTATCTATCGGCATGTAATTTTATCTCCATTTCATTGTGGATTGTTGTAGGTGGCCGGGCATCCATGTCCTATGCACCTGCATATCGTGTCTATCCGCGAATCTATCTACATCATTCTACATCTACAGGCATTGAAATCATCATCGAAAAAGTAGATCGGCCTGACCATCATCATTTACAACAATTGTCCGCCATCGATCGAATGTAAATTTCAACATTGTTGGCATGCATGTCGGAGGGCTGTCAGCCTAGCATGGCATTGCCACCATCAAGAAAAGAGATGATCATGAACCATCAGTAACCATCAAGAAACACGTTTTTCAGAAACAAAATGTATGGGTGTTTCTGAAAATAGGGAACCCCTAAAAATGGTTGGTTTATTACTTATAAGGATTCAGTCATGATTAATCATAGATGATTTGGGGGGCCCCCTATGACTTGAGAAACCACCAGATAAACGTTTAGCAATGATGAAAGAAGGATGAATGACCCTGTCGTGATCACGTGCAGCCCGCCTGTGCTGCCTTTCCACTATGGCTGGACATCAAAGCAAGATCCTGCCGAGGAAAATGGTCACTGAAAGAGCCGGGTTGATGGGAAAATAGTTAAAATCTATAAAATGGAAAAATGGAAAATCTATTGCTGGCTAAAATCTACACAAATCTGTAGCTGTGACAATGGTCACTGAAAATGGAAAATCTATAGAATCCCTTCTGAATTGCTGGCAAAAACACTGTTTTCCTCTAGATCTTCCCATTGACCAACTTAGTGATTATGGTTGAGAATGTTTGTAACAGTCATGGCTCGGATGGCTTTATCATTGCTAGGTTTGATGGCCAAAAAATGATGATTCATGTATTTGCTGGATAGTACCGCAGTCATAGATGCTATGGATAGCCATGAACGGTCATAAGAGCATGGAGTACTAATGATCACTGACTATTGGTAACTAAGACAAATGCTACTTACAGATAGCCACCAAGTTGCATCTACAGTAAAGGCGAGATCAAGCAGCGGTAATTACAACATGTAGGTGCGACAGTTAGTCAGTTTTGATCTTCGAGCTTTTCATGATAGAAATGGAGATCAATCACGCCCAAGAGTTGACCACGGTAATGGCTGGTATGTGATGCATTTCTGATACAGTCGTAGATTGATCATTCAAACACATATGAACCTTACCAGGCACTGACGCTGATGGATTGAACATTGACTGCTGATGGCTGATAATGTGGGAAGCAAGTGGCAACACTTGGGCCCTGGCTGATCCTTGATGCAATAGTGATAGCTGCTGTGTGTCAACTTTGTTCGCTATCAGAAGAACTATCAGTTTGCCATTGCTGAAAAACAAGTTGCAGGAAAAATGCCAGACGTTGCCACAACACTTTTATATAACGGATTGCTATCATTGATCATTCAAGGCTGATATATGAGTGATAGTCATAGTTACCAGCTGATTGATTGACCATTATCAAATACCGTACATTACAATGACTGGCCGTTTTACGATGGAGGAATCGCAACCTATCATTAGTCATTGATCATTGGATATTGGCAACATCTGAGCAACGCTTACTCGCTGCCGGCTGTTCATAATTGATTGCCAAGAAAAAGCCACAATCGCCAATAAATAACAATTCTGGGCTCGAGTGACAAACTCTCATCAACAGTAGTTGCCGAGAATGAAGCCAATGGAAACAACACGACAAATATATATATATATATATATATTCAAATCTATATATATATATATATATATGTATTTTATATACATGTATGTATATGGCTACCGACCAGTGGCACATATATGAGGCCACCGTTTTGCTGAGATGTCCTGGCTCATAATTTGATGGATCTTCTTAACTTTGATGGTGGCGAGCAAAGCCAGCAAACCCAACGCCCCAGCGCAGCAACGCGTGAGCCATTCCTCGAAAAAGGAGCAGTTGTGTAGCGCTTGACCCGCATCAAGGGCCTGTCACAAAGGGTTTTAGCACTTGTGGCGTTGATCCACCAAGCACTGTCAAGATTGGGGTGGCTGATGATGGGATAGTAAATGATGACAATAGACAAGAGTAATAACGTCCCATGTGCGTTGATGACATTGCTGAGCATTGGTCATGGGTCGCTGACGGCGTTTGAGAACAGGATACTATACCCATCTATACCCCAACATCTATGGTCTATGATGGGCAACCGTGGCATGTCTGACAGACATGAGCACCTGGTCTATTGCCGGGGCAGCAGGACCACCCATGACTCCCCATCCCCATGACCTGATAGGAAGGCGCCAGCAGGTAGAGCAAGTGCTTGGGGAACAAACTGCCCGGCTTCACGGCCATCTCCAATGGGATCTTGCCTACGCAGCGGGCGATGGCCCCGGGGACCTGCCCACGTTCCAACTATGCCAGGGGAAGCTTGCGGAAAACGTAGCTGACTAAGGGTAGTTGACCAGGTAAACCATTGTTTCTGATGGCAGTTGAAGATTTGTTGGTGAACAGATGGTAAGGCTGCAGGGGAGTTGGTGCATCATATCTGTTCATAACTTTCTGATAATAAGTGGTGAAGCTGATTGAAGCTGCATTGTTTTGGTGGCAAGGTAGGAATCAACGCTCGCTGCACATGCTTAGTAGTAGTCACTATTCAATATTCTGAAGCAATATCTACCATCACCACTGTTAACCATCATTAACCATCAATGAATTTCCCATCAGTAACCACTATCAGCCCTTCTTCTCATGTCACCCTGGTAGTTCTTCACCCATCACCCGAACACCTACCATGGTCACACCCACTGGGTCCCTTCCTCAGCGAGACCGGCGCCGGCGCGACCCGCGCACCTTCCTCGGTGCTTTGCTCCACCGATGCACCCGAACGGATGAGACATCGAACGACTTCCTGGCGGTGCCAGTAATGGTGAACCGACCCAACAACGCACACCGGGAACAGCGGAAACTGGGACCCAAACTCCCGAGGAAGTTTAGCCAAGCAAGCTATGGAGGTACACCCACGTATTGGCACTATGGAGGTACACTAGCACTGACAGACATGAAATGTTTTTTTTCAACCATGATCGAAAGAAAATAGCCCCTCTTGATACTGATATGAGCGGTATCAAGATGTCAATAGGAGGGGCTATGTTCTTTTGATATATTACAATACATTCTTAGTATCTAAATTAATATATATATATATATATATTTATTTATTTATTTATTCATTTATTCATTCATATTTTTATTTATATATAAATATAAGTTATATAACTATATATATATACATTACTAGTAATTGAATTAATAGTCCCAATTTGATATATTACCAACATCATTAGCATCTACTATGCCCCCCAAAAAGGTCACTACTCTGTCTCTCCAGCGCTCCCAGGTCACGCCAACGCGCGGGATAGCACCATGGGCACCACCACCCGGCCTCAACGTCCTGGTCCTCGTCCATGCTACGCAGGGCTAACCAATGGAGAGCCGAGAAGCCCTCCATGTTTTTCACCTCACAGCAGTGGTGTAGGGGGAGCTGCTTGGCAAGGAGGCTTGAGCATGGTTGAATGATGGTGGGATGATGGTTGGATGATAGTTTGATAGATGGTGGATTGACTAATGATGCTTAAATCATGGTTAAATTAATGAGTTTATCATGGTTTAACCATGGTCAAATGATGGTTTGATTGATGGTGGGCCATGGCTAATACAAATGTTCTGTTGGCGATTCATGATGACCAATCATGAATATGATTTGTGTGGTGACTGATTTTTCCCCTCAACCGTTTTTGGAAAATCAACCATCAAACTAGTCAACTGGTATTGATCATCATCAACTGACGGTTTGATATAAATAATCATTGCTGATTCTTGGCACAAAAGGGCAATCATTGCTGATGGCTTGTGGATCTTATGGTGTCAATCTGATGGTTCACAGTCATCAGTGATGTGGGACCTTTTGCCAAAGTTGAAGATACGCTTGCCATCACACACTTGCTGTTGGGAAGACCTCAGTTTTGCTGGTCTCCCACTCGATCCCCGATCATGATGCAGAATTGCTGCGGTGCTTGCTGCTACCAAGCAACTCCCGCTCAACTGTTTGAAGAAAATGAATTCACAGCTTAAGAGATCTTAAGAGTCACCACCTTCTCTGAAGATTGTGTGGTCCAAACTAGCGGACTGGCAGGCTGGAAAAGAAGGTTTCCTAGCTTCCAAAAATTCCCACCTTCGAAAAGGACCATCACCGACGGTACCCGACAGTACCCCAAATTTCTGCGGGTCCAGTGCTTGCAAGGGATTCGCCCCTCTCAGCATCAGGTGCTTTTAAAAGAAAAAGACAGTTGCAATTGAATTGCTTAAATAAAGTCCAATATATTGGACATTATGAATGATATCCGAAAAAGGTTGATGGATGTTGATGGTCCACTGTGTCTGGTGATGGCCAAGTACAGCTAACTCCAAGCAAGTTTGGTCTACTGGTATTAACATTTAATTAGTGGCCACTCATGGAGCCCCTGACGCCTCTTGAAAGGGGTAGCCCTGGGTACCGCGGGCTCCAAGCAGTTCCCAAACAAACAGCCCGGTGGATAATAACGAATAACCGTGAATGCAACCATTTCAGAACCAGCAAATGGCGGTTATTGGTCAAGTACCGGGGGTTCGATGATACGGATCAACCATTCATACTGCCACTGACCCCACCACGCCAAGAGACCGAAGGGTCCGCGTGTTGCTCCAAAAGCCAAACGGCTGCCTGAAGCACTGCGCTCCACAGTAGCGGTCAAGGTGCCCCGGCACCATGGGACGAATGCGGCAAAAAATCCAGGGAAATCCATGGAAATGACCTGTGAACACCTCGGTATACTGATCAGACCGATGATCAAATATGCACTTACCAGCTGCCTGGTTGTCATGGCTTCTGCTGGAAACCAGGCCCCTCGATGGCAGCCCACCTGGCCTTGGCCCTGCCATTGAAAACTGCATCGTGCAAGGCGCAGTAGAACTCGCGGTCACCGCAAAAACCTGAGTACCGATGGGGGGGCGACTAGGGTGGCTGGGTGGTACTACAGCATTTGGCCGATTACATCAACGTTCATTTGCTAGGCAATTTAGTAACAAGAATACGCCCCTCTTCACTGGTCAGCGCGTTGGGCAAAGCATGATGCCACATAATATCTCAACAGTCGCTGAGTGATATCAAACCTTTGAACTGTTCATCCGAAAATTTATGACCAGTACATGTGATTGAGAATCATCAACCACTGTGTGCATCATTACAAAGAATCACCGATCACTTTTGAACATCCACACAATAGATCCAAATGAACAAACCACCATGAATTTACCCACAAAGAGCTGGTGATACCACAAATGGATACAAATGGGGGGGTATTAATCATCTTGTTATCATTCCCTATCCTCTCTCTCCATCATCAACTCAGAAGAGTCTGCGCTGTGGCAGGACGAGGAAGCGGCCAAAGATAGCAGCCAGCTATCATTATGCTTAATTATTGCAACCTTCGTAACCATCTAACCATGACAAGCAGCTGGACCATTCAACCACTCCGGTTCTCAAGCGTTGGGTGTCACATGGCGTCACGGCCGTGCCAAGGGACAAAAGCGATTGATCTCCTCCTGAGATGCGAAGGTGAGGGATCTCCCCAATGGATCGTCCCAGCTGATCTGCCCGATGGGCCGAGGGATGATCACTGGCTGCTGGCGATCCTTTTTGGATGTCACCATTGTTACCACATCATGACCATGACAGCAGCCGTCACTGTGTCGTTCAGTAGCTTGTCAATAAGACTCGAACTGTCAAATCGATCTTGACTCCAGTTAGTCATGGCTGACCACCATTTGTAAAGCCCTTCTGATTGTTGACCATGGTTGATCAGTTGGTTCACGACCATGGCTGGACTCAACCATTTAGTCATGGTGATGGTTTTCAGTCGTCAGCCATAAACCACCAAGCATATACTCATGGTTGAGCATCATTTGGCAGTGGGTCAAAAACCTTAGTCCCCCTGGTTCCCCATCATTAATCATGGTTTTCCCTACGATTGGTTGGTTAGAACCCCCTATGATTGGTTGGTTAACTGCTTGACCCATAGCCAGTCCTCAACCATTGCCATTCACCATTGACCACTGCCATCCCAACCCCAGGTATCCACCTCCGCGGTCACACCCCGCCCAGGCTCCAGTGAGGAATTCCCCGTGTGGTCCAGGATCATCTCCATGGCCGGAATGCAGCCTGACGAGGCACCGGCACCAAGGCATTCCCCCAAGGCAGGTCACGGTCACGGTGAAGATCCCATGGTTCAGCATCCAACTACGGGGTGCTGATGGTTTGCTCATCATTGTTTCAGAGAGTTTTTTGGGTGCCAAATTGGCCAAGATGGCTAGAACAGCTGGGAGTGGTTGGTGGGTTGGATGGTTCGTTGCTGACTGGTCGGTTGCACAGCTGACTGGTAAGTTGTCGGAAGACCCCTATATTCCCAGGAGTTCCCTTGACCAACCATCATGAACCACCATGCGGCCACTACCAATCATACCGATGATCACGACTACCATTTACAGGGTGGTATAGAATCGAATCGGGAACCTAAACCATTGCAAATAATGAATTGACCCGGTTTCGAACCACTCAAGAAAGAATCGTTAGGAATTGAACCCCAATCATGCAATGAAAGGGAAGGAACCGGAAACAAAGGAACCGAACCAACACCGAACCGAAATAAGTATGAACCGAACCATGATCAATTACGAAATCCTGCGAATCAAACCGGGACGAACCGACGAACCAAAAACCTGGCCTGCAGCCCGGCCTGCACCCAGCAAACGCCAAAAAGCAGCCTACGAGACTGCGGTAGGAAGATTTTGCGCCTCACCTCCCCTCCGGCCCCCGCCTGCGCCCAGCCAACGCCCAAAAACAGCCTACGAGACTGCGGTGCTCCCCCCCCCCTCCGGCCCCGCCTGCGCCCAGCCAACGCCCAAAAACAGCCTACGAGACTGCGGTAGGAAGATTTTGTCCCCCGCCTCCCCTCCAAACCCCCCCGGCGCCCAGCCAACGCCAAAAAACAGCCTACGAGACAGCGGTAGGAAGATTTTAGCCCCCAGCCAGAAAGAAAACCACAAGCCCTGGACCAAAGGACCGAGGAGCAAATCACAGGAGTCGGGCCGCCGTGCGAGGCCAAGGGGTTGCGGCGCAGTTGGTTAGAAGAAGCGGCCTTCGAGCAAAAGGTTATGACTTCAATCCGCGGGGGTTTTCTGTGGACTTCGGCGGCCGGGCAAGGCCAATTAAATTCCAAAAGCCAAAACGTAGGGAACGCCAAAGCCCAAGCACAACATTATGAGAGACAACGGCGCAAATAAGTGCTGCTCCGCAGCCATACCTATCACCCCAAGAGTAGGCAAAAAAATCAAACAAAGAACAAGAAGAAACCCCGACAGCCATCCATCAACAACACTACCCCGCAAAAACCATTCATATGATTGATTTGACTTGGCCGTGGTATGAGCTGATCCTGGCGAGAGTTGGTTTCGATAAGAACCGATTATCTATGGACACGAATCGGTCCGAACCGAGCCGACAACCGAAGCGTTACAGAAAGAACCGCTATTCAATTTCTGACCGTCCCATTCCATAATTAAGCAACCGAAACGAAATCTCTTCGATCGAACCGTGGTATCCCTGCATTTAGCAACAAGCATATGGGTGTTTCTCAAAACGGGGCTGCCCCCAGTTATCATCCTCCAAATAGTATGGGTCAGTTATAAACCACCCATTTGGGGGGCCCGCGATTTTGAGAAACCACCATGTACAACCACATATTTTGGAGCAAAATCCCACCAAGGTACCCAACCCGCAGTCACCCCCTCCAGTGTTGCGTCGCCCCGCCTAAGCCTGCTGCAATGTGCAGAGCGGGCAGCTGAACCACCTGGTGCAGCCGCGATGGTCAGCTGTTGATGATTGGCTGCTTAGTGGTTGATGCGTCGTTAATGACTATGACAATTACATACAAATTGTCATACAGTTATACAAGAATCGTCATTAACCATCATTAACCATCATTTACCATCATTAACCATCATTAACCATCAGGATCCATACAATTATCATCATTGACAGTTAATGACTACCGTGAATCAATAATTGATTAGTGGCTGGTGAGTGGTTGATTAGTGGCTGGTTAGTGGTAAAGTAGTGGTTGAGCGGTGGCTGGCTGATGGTTTGTCAATGATTACCCTAGTTGATGGTTGATGACTACTGTCAACTTGTAATGAAGCTAGTTGACTACCCTAGTTGATTACCAACAGTTGAAGGTGTGTTATGACTACCAGTAGTTGATGCCTGTTTTGAAGCTATGGCTAACCACTGATTGCAGGCGAATCGTTGGCTACGGTGGATATCCTCCACCGTGGCCCAAGTGGAACGATCCGCGCCTGCTTCTGTCGGGAGTAGGTTGCCGAGCTGTTCGGCTCTGCTTTGGCCCACCTTGGGAAGGGTAAGGAAGCAGCGATGGCTGGTGAAGCTCGCAGCTTTATGGGTTGATGATGGCTAACTGCTGATCATCAATGGCTAAGTGCTGATAATTAGCAGCTTAATGATGTGTTGATGGCTCAATGAACTGCTGATCATCAATGGTTACCTGATAGCTAGTGGCTAATAGCTACCGAACTGAGTTCTACATCATGATTAACTCATAACTAGCAGCTAGCAAGTGATGGTTCATGGTTCATGTCAGAACTGCTGATGATGTCCAACAATGGGAATAATAGTGCATCACGGGAATCATGGCTAATGAATTCTTAGTGTTCGTCAATGATGGTCGATGATCGTGGCTCATGATGATTGATCCTTCAAAAATTGAGCAGTGACAGCTGCTAATGCTTACTAAAGTTGATCACAGTTACCCTCTGATGATCTAACATGGTCGTTTTCATTTCGAGCTCGGTAAGGGTGCTTACCCTTGCGCCTAATGCTCTTATATAATCGATAACTCGACAGATCTCGATCGCCCTTGGGGCAAAAAGGACCTGGAGATCTTCAAGGTTTCAGCCTCCTTCATGGAAACAGCTGTCAAGCTGAAGGATGCCGAGCTGTACTGCATGCAGGGGTGCCAGCGGATAAAACCAGCCTGGACATACTCTGGTTGGTGGTTTCTTGCAGTTTCAACCCGTATTTTAAAAAAATGGTCAACCAACCAACTATGTGTTGTCAATTACTTGGCAAAATAGAAAACGTTTGAAACCACCAACCAGAAGTCAAATTACATAGGCCATCACGGACCATCATGGGCCCCCGGCTTCACCGGCTTCAGCGGGCAAACACGCCTGAAAAGTCATTCACCTTGGGCGAACGCTGTGGCAGACAACAGCACCGCTGGGACCAACTGTGGCCATGCTCCGGGCGCGGAAGCGTTCCAGCCTGGCTGCCTGCCTCCCGTGACAAAACGAAGGTGTCGGTCCAGTGGTTGAGGCAGATCATCTTCTCCAAGAAGATGGCTGCGTATCTGCTGGCCGCACGTTGGGTTTGCCACGATGTCGACAGGGCGTGGCAGAAAACCTCCACGTCCAAGGATGACACCCTCGAAACATCTGAGGAGACCAGGTCGCCCAGGTAGTGCCAGGGGGTCCACAGAGCCACCTCCGCGATCCAGACTTCGCTGCTCACGGTCTCAGCTCCTTCGTCTGTGTCCTCGTTGCAGTACGTCAACTGGCCGCTCAACTTCAGAATCGCAGCAGGTGCTGGGTTCCCGGCCAGGAAAATCACATCCGCCGCTGCGACGACCAAATTCTTCACGGCATCTTGAGCAACCCGATGCAGTACATGAACCACTTGCCTGTCCGGAATTTCGAACAACTCGTTGAGCACCTGTAACTTGCAGAGGTCACGTCGCGAACGCGCGAACTGCAGTTCACCCTTCAGCTGTGGAGACAGCATGTCCAGCAGTGGCACCTGCATGTCTGCTGACCTGGCTTCTTGCTGCAGGGTGTATTGGTACCGTAGGAATCGTGTGATCTTCTGTGCCAGCTGGGGCTCAATGTGGTTCTGGGCCATGTAAGCCCTCAACATGCGGAACTTGGTGGTTTCGTCTTCCTTGATCTTACTCAGGCCGGCCATCAGGTTGCGACAGTGCTGATGAGGGTTGCAGCCGTAATCAAAGATCGGAAGGCAATGACAATGGCATAGGCCATCTCCGGCACGTTGGTGGCCAGGGCTGGGTTGGAGCCAACGCCCAACTGGGCAAAAGCCCAGTGCAATGCAGAGGAGGTATTGGAACTCCACGCTGCTATTCTCAATGCCCAGCACTGCGACCCAGTTCTGACCAGAGCCCACATAGCTGGCGCCAAACCACGCGCAAGCAATTAGGTGGTTCAGGATGCAAAGGCGAATCAGGCTGCTGAAGAGGCTGTAGTACAAGGAGGCTGTCGGTGAATGAAAGAATTCCTGCAAGAATTCGTTGACTCCGCGGAGCTTCACCATGCGCAGCATTTTCATGAGGCGTAGGAACCGGAGCATGCGCAGCGACCGGGACCATATCATGGACTCCATGCCTCCCCTGTTGGACCCTTCAATGCTCCTGCAGGCCTAGTCCAATGACAGCAACGCCGCATCGAACAGCAGCCAGGTCTTGGCATAGTGCTTCGCAATCTTCGGCAGGCTGGTGACCAGGGCTCCCTGGTCATAGTACCCCGTGATGAAGGAGATAAAGAAATCCAAGTTCCAGAAAATCTGGATCATCCAATCAAACATATCAATCACCACACTGGAAGGTACCTCAAAGACATTCAACGGGATTACCATCAAATCGTACAGGACACACAGGGCCATGCTAAAGTTCCAAACCGTCCGGAAGCTGCCACCCGGATGCAGGACACAACTCCTTGCTGGAACCTCGTCTGCATCCAGTTCTGCCGGCACGGAGGACCTTGTAGGGCCTTCCTTGCTGCGACCGCGTTTCCCCTTGGTGACCTTTCTCTTGGAGTCGACCCAACAGTGGTGTGGCACCAGTGCCATTGTGGACGACGATGGGTCATCCTTGGACACACCTTGGAGCTGCAGTTTCAAAATCCTCAGAGATTTCTCTCGCCTCTCTTGGATGCTCTGCGAGTTGCGCCGCGGTGCAGCTTTCCACAGCTGTTCGGACATCTCCGCAGATTTCTCCTCGCTCCGGGAGCACCTCCCCCCCAGTCGCACAATGTCGGCCGCGTAACACCTCGCCAACTGGCGATGCAGTTCCCAAAAATCTGCTGGAAGGTCTTCGGAGGCCTCCGCCATGGCGACCTCGCCCTCCATGGCAGCACAGCAGGGACTCGTCTGGGCCAAAATGGTGCCTCCGACTTAAGCCAATTGATTGCCGACCACAAATGAGTTGGGGGCCATACATATTTGATGAGGTCAGCGGATCATAAATCATGCAGCTACGGGTACCCTGGCACCCTAGTGAACATTCCCAGAATGACCAGGCTAGTCTATGTTTATTTCCTGCATGCCAAGTTGGTTGATGACTATGCCCAGTCATTTGATACCAGGCTAATCTATGTTGAGATGTTCTTCTGACTATGGGCATCCTATGGGCATCTATTGGCCAAAGGTCTGTCTCAGCCAGGGACAAGAAACGATAGGCCCACCCGGAACCAGCCGAGGCACAGCAAGACCTTAATGTCCTGGCGCCGGGAAGGCCCAGGGGTGGCCCACAGGGCTCCTAGCCTCCCCTGTGGCCCTGTCATGGTGGTGAAATGGTGGATTTTTACGTGGAGGTACAGTGGCTGTAGTGGTTAGCCACCCGTCAAAGTCAAAATTGTGGCCAAATGGTGGCTAATGACCATGGCTCATACTCTTGACACTTGCGAATACAGCACCATGCAAATTGGGCGATTCCACAACTTATTGTCATCGCCATGATGGCCGAAAATTAAGGTGATGGAATATACGGCTAGAATTTAGAATCATCAGCCGTGATCAAAATTTGCCGTTTTTGTTTGACCTGGAAAATTGCCCGATGGCTAACGAGTCAATGCTGCAAGCACCATGGGAATCGTTCAACATCTGTCAACATCTTATGGTTGCAAAACACCACGGCCACAGGAATTCTTGACCCACCGAAAGCCGCCCAACATCATTTTTTTTCTGGTTGATCAAATGTCATGGAAACTTGATATATGCCTGGTACGTCGCTTGCCAGGGTACCTCAACCTCAATCTCACAACTAGCCCTAGCTTGTGCAACGATAGGTTGCGACGCAGCTTCGGGGCGTCGCTGATGATTTCGCTGGGCCAGCTGTTGATCCATCCAAGCATTGCGATTGTCATTCCGTTGAACCACTCAGTGGGCGAGTGGTGAAATAGTCGTCAAGCATCCTGTCAACCAACATCAATCATCATTGTATCACTGCTGCCGATCATGGTGTATCTGTACCATGTCCCTTTTCTCACGGATCAATATTCAGGGATCACGAGTGGAATTTTGCATCATTCACCGTCATCAACCCGATGATTAATCATGTATGATCATCCCTATGATTTTCCTCTGGCGATCTAACATAGCAATGGAAAATCCACCAGTTATAGTTGATTTCCAAGGGTTTCCCTAGAAAAATGATGATTTTCCATTGCTATGTTAGATCACCGGAGTGTAATCAACATCACCCACCAACCCACCAACCCACCAATCCACCAACCCATCAACCCAGCAACGCAACCATTGCAGGTCCTCCAGGCCATCGGCCCCCAAACAGCTGGAGTCTGCCAGGGAGGCCACCCATAGGCAGAAATGCAGGGGCCTCGCCACGGGAAAAACTCGTTGAGACATGACTTGTTGAAGCTGACTGCGACCAACGCACAAATCATCAACCATTAGCCAGCTGTTTAACCAGCCATCTCAACCATATGTTGTTGGTTGTTACTGTTGACCAGCCTGTTGGTTGTTATTGTTGGTTGGTTCATTGCGCAGTTGTTGCAGCTTTGGTCGTTGGGGTTCAGTCGTGGCTTCGAGGAAAAGGGTCGTCTCACGTATCGAAGCCCCACGACCGCGTATCGCGCGATCAGCTGGCCCCCCTAGCTTCCAAGAAGTCCCGCGGTTGGTACCAGATACTTGAAACAACCAGCTTCAGTTTCCCGCCAGAGATCCCACAAATCAAGCCCCAGTGGCTATGATAAAGCTCGGGGCTGGTTGATTGATGTGGGTCTCATGTTGGGATCATCAACATCCGTCAAGCTTGTTTTTTTCAGCTGCTCAGTTCCTCGCCATTCGTGTCTACTATTCAGGGATATGATGGATATGCGCAGAAAAGATCAGCAAACATCATCCTAGTTATTGGAGTTGAAGAATGCTTGAATTTGCTTACCATGATTGAATATGACTGGATAGCCAGTTATCAAGTGATCAAGCCATCGTATCATCCCCAAAATTTTGTTTCAATATGGGGGGTGCCCAAAAACTGAGAAGGCCGCCATGAGCGGAAACCCACTTTCACCACCCACCGGGAAAGCCGTGCCAGCACGACAGCGACTCGCACCCCGGGCCTGCCCTTCAAATAGCGACCCTTGTAAGGAATGAGGTCATCATACCTCAGCTACCAGCGACCCACAGGGACCCACAGATTCGTTCGCACCCGGTAAGCGCAAAGGTCGGCGGCATCCGTGGATGTTTCAAGCAACTGGCGATCATGGCCTTGCATGATGGCCAATGGTGATGAATGATGGCGATCAATGGATATCCATTCGAGAGAGAGAGTGACGATTTGGATACTACCGGGTTAACGATGGTAAGTAATGATGGTCATTGATGCTGGTCATTGATGATGGTCATTGATGAAAGTCATTGATGATGGTTACCCATTCAATAGGTCGATGATGATCATGTTTACAAAGGTTACTACTCCCCCAGTTTACCAGCTCGCTGGTGATTCATCCCAAGTATGGCTGGTTTATGCACGAAAGGATCCAACAGTAGCCATCATCGACCACTATCGATCACCGTCGCTGGTAATTATCCTCACTCGCCATTGATGAAGCCTATAATCACCATTACTATGCTTATTATCCCTTATCTACTATGGTTATCTATGGTTAGCATCCCTACTATTAGCCATTGATTCAGCCTTACAAACCACCACTATCCATCCAACCTGCGTCCTGATGGCCTGTCCCCGTTGCACGGCGTTGCACCGGCCACGCGACTCTCGCTCGATCGCCTCTCTCAGGTCTTCCGGTAACTTCGCCTCCCACATCTCCCTGCTCAGCCCGGGGATCCGTGGCGCCGCCGAGCGAAGGGAGGGCAACCGTGGGCAACAAACGGTAACGAAACACATCAAGCAATAGGTATCTATGGCGAAACACATCATGGCCAACTCAGAGCGACCAATTGTCGCAGTATAGTAACCATCATCGTGCTCATCAATCGTGCTCATCAACAATCTCTATGGTTAACGGCTCAATCTTCGATGAACTAAGCATCATCCACTGACGAGTCACGGCGAACTTCGTTTGACTGCTGTGATTCGCCGCTGCCACCGGGCACAGGGATCTTCCCGTGCCCTGGAAAAACTAGCGGCTAGCTGTATGAACTGAACGGTTTTGGCATAGTCATGTCAATGATTTGGGTAACAACCAGCTGCTTATGTTTATGTATAGTCTGACCAGCCATAGGACTTGACTATCATCCAAGCCAATATCAAGTCAGCTGGATCACGCCATTCTCGGTTGATGATGGATAATTTCCGAATGGCTGGTGGTGGTTGATCATGAATATTGGCAAAGAATGATACCTCAACAATCATCATTGGGATGTGTAAGCAAGAACCGCCAACCTCAATGCCCATCCTATTTCGAGAAGTGATCAATGGCCATGTGCACACATTACCGGTGGTTGAATCACCTGGGGAGTTTGGGGGGCAGCCGTGGTACCAAGGCTAGTAGCAGTTTGGCTGCTAAGCTCTAGAGGGAGACTTCCTGGAAACCGCTGATTCCTGCGGAGGGTCATGGGTTGATTGACAGGGAATCGTTATGGTTGATGACGGTTATGAATGTTTAAAATCTGCTTGGCGCAGGTGAACCACAGTTCATCATGGTTGATTATGTTAATCATCCTGGCCCCGGCAAAAAACTTACGGTTGATAGGGGTTGGCAGCTGTTCAATGATGGTTTCATGAGGATAAGGTGATAGCTAAACCATGAAATCTGGGCTTCAGGCTTGATCTCCCAGGGAAAAATCATCATCAACCACTCTCTCCATCGTCATTCGACTCCCATAACTGACCACTATCACCATGCTTGGCCATTATGATCACCATGCTTGGCCATGATGATCACCATGATTAACCAAATCATGGTTAATCAGTCAGTCTTGGTGATTACCCCCTAGTATTTGCCAAGATTAATTGACCATCATCAACCATCAAGACACAGCTGGATCTTCCGTTGACAGCAACAATGATTGACCAGTATCATTCATTATTGCTTAATAATGGCCGAAAATCTGACTACTTGCGGCTCATAATGGTCACCAACGAGTGATAACTAAATAATAGCTAATAAATAGGTATATATATATATATATATACACTATTTATTAACTGTTGATTATGAAGCCTTAAGTTCATAATTCATTGTTATAAAAGTGTTATTGATCAAGTTACAACTTAAGCGGTTAGCTTCCGAATGATGTCCCCTCCACTTGCCAAGGTTCTCTTCCAAATCTTCCGCCGAATCCAAGTCCGTTTCAGCGAACTGGCATCGGGTGCCGATGATGTCATGCTTGGGTGCGCAGTTGGCGTTGTAACTAGGATATACCCGGGGATATAAACCTGAACTACCCCTTCTAGGCATGGTCAGTTGAGAGATGCCACAACTGCCAGTCTGGGAAAACCCAAGACTTGGTGGTTCAAACAAGGCCTTCCCGTAGATTTTCAACTAACCCAGTGACATGAACCTTCGCAATAGCAAGGGTTAAAATCAACGATCTCAAGCCCAGTGGTGGTGATTGGCTTTTGGCGATCCCCAATGCTTGGAAGATTTTCCTGGGCCAATCACCCCGCATTTCATGGGCATTTTTTCGAATCGCTCCCTCAATGTCCCATGGTTAGATGTCATTAAACGATTCACCGGCGTTCACTATTGGGATTTCCCAATTCTCGTTGCTTATGGTGTCGTTGTTTCACTTCAACTCTGACTTCTCTTTCTCTGGCATCTCTTTGTATCGCCAAGCGTCAGCCGACTCCTGGCAATCTGACCCTTTTCTTATCTTTTCTTGCTCCCAAATGCTGACCTGTTCCAAGAAATCATTGTAACAGCGTCGAACGCGGCTGATGGTCTCAATACCTGGGCGGTGCTTATCAGGAGGAGCTAGGGGCATCCAGCGGACTGGCGATGCTATCCAGCGTACATGGTGGATTCAGCAACAGGAGATGAGAATGGTAAGTATGCACCTTCGGAAGGTCTGGGCCAACAGTATTGCTAGCAGTGGCCAAAGTGGAAACAAGGAGCTTTATAGAGTAAGACATTCACGGTCATTAACGATGAAGTAGCCATGATTGACTGCTATCATGATCAGCCATCATTAACCAGCTGATTAACCAACCACATCGATGGGCCCACATCGACGCATGCTGGGGATGCGATGACCCGGGTTGCCTGGTGTACCAAGCAGGGACACCGACAACTCATCATAACCAGGGAAGTAATGATAGGGTTACTCCAAGGAATGCCATGACTAACATCATCTACAATGGCAATAACCAATCAACAATGGCAATAACATTATGAAGTAAGTAATCAACAATGGCAATGACTTATAAGCACATAAGAACAATTAAGTTGACTATTGATAACTCATCCCCCTTGGTGGATTTAAGAATGGCTCCTTGTGGCTCAGGAATCGTAACCATGGTGGCTGTGGTGTAACCATGGCTGTGGTGTAACTATGATTTTGGTGTAATCATCATGGATCATAGTGGTGGTGACTAACCCTAGCCTGACACAACCAAGCCATGACCAAGTATCCAAGAGTTGGGAACCTGGTCGGTATGGCTGAGCTTGTGAGCCCAGGAAGGGGTTGTGCCTATCCCCTAGAATTGCAGTACCGCCAGCTGCAACCATGTTCCAAAGACTTGTGCCACCATTGCCCGCGAATTAACAGCTCATGAGTGGCCAACGAACCAACCATAATTAACAACGAACCATTGATTTCCCATATTCTCCCACTATCGAGATATTCATCGCGAGCTTATCCAGCCAATCAACCGCTACGAAACAGAGCTGAAACCCTTGACAGCAGCAGCACTCTGGACTGCAGGACCGCGGCATGTTCGGCAGTGATGCTCTGAATTCATGACCTGCTGATCAATGATAAGGCGCTCATATTATGGAAAAGTGCATGCCCAAAAGCAAACTGTTACACTATCCATAACCGGTTTCTCGGTTTCTCGCTATCTCACAACCATTCTCACCCCTGTCCCTCCGCAAGATGCGGAAAAAGTGCTGGACCATTCTCAGTCATTCTCACCTCACCCCTGTGTATCTCAAGATCTGATGTCACTTGGCCATGGCGGAGAACCGGCCCACCCTGCTGAGCCCACGGGGGCGCCGCGGCTGCCGAGATGCAGTCGACGTGCTGAGGCCGTTCCCAGGCATCGAAAGTGGCCCATCCAGCCACCTGCTGCGGCGAAGTGGCAACTGGCGGCGCAAGGTTACAGATAGATAGGTGGATGAATGGATGGATGGATGGATGGATAGATAGGTAGGTGGGTAGATAGGTAAATAGGTCAATAGGTAAACAAATGTATAGATAGGCAAATAGATCATGATAGATAAGAGACTTGTGACATGTTACTTTGGCTGGTGAACTACCAGAAACGCACCGACAGAAATGCACCCCGCAGAAAGGAGCCTGACTGCTGCTGGCGTGGTTGTTGTCCTGGCGTCCGGTCTCCATGGTAAAACCCAGCAGCAGTGTGGCATTTCGGCATGCCCTGAAGTGATTGGTTGACTCAAACTGAACTACGTAAGCTCAATAGCCTCGGGATTGCAGCGATTTAAGTCATTTTATGGTGTCCCTAAGTCAAAGTGACCATTTTCTTTAGGTGATTCGGGAAATGTTGAGGAAACTCTATACCTGATGGGCACTCAGCATGCCGGGTTTTAACAGCAAGTGAGTCATAACCACCCATCATTGGCACCCACGTTGACCCAGCATAAAGCTTCAACCACCTCATTGCAACTTCTCCCCGACCACTTTCAAAGGGGGAAAATCCCCACTACAGGGGGCAAACACCCCGCGACTTAGCATAAGTCGTGGACAAACAATCTGGCAGTGTGCGTTTGCCATTCAATCCCTGTTGCAACAATGGTTACCTAGCTAGCAAGTGTGCTGCGATCATGCATCCTATAGCACAGTCAGCTTATGCCACAAAGGGAGTACCTCGACTTTGCTGGCTTACAAACCTGCCAACAGTTTCACCAAGGACAAAACCATCTGCCAACATGGCTGAGGAAACTTAGGGGCAGCAACAGTCAACAGCAGTTGGGATGTCAACATCATTGACCAATGGTAGCTGATCATGCTACAACTAAGTCTTTTTATTCATGTGCGATTGCTCTCCGAAACCTAACCCCGCTCCAAACTGGCTACCAAGGCTTTGGGCCACCCCCTGGGCCCCTGGACACCCCAAGTTGGTTACTTCCAAGCACTTGCCATCCAATTGGGATGGTGAGCTCCGATAGAAAATCACTCAACCAGCGGAACAGGCCCCGCCATGGCCTGGGGTTCCAGTGCCCAGCCCCAAACGCAAAAGGCTCCATGGTGATTCCAGGTTTCTAGCCACAATTCACACTGCAATGATCCCACTATGGTGTGGGATTCATATTGTTTCATGGTGGATCAGCAGCTATCTACCATGAAACTACATAAATCTCCGAGTGGCTTATCAATAAATAAATGAATATATACATATATATATATATATATATATATTGATTTTTTGCTACTGCCTTTGGAAAAATATCAAAGAAGTGAAGCATGCAGAATGCTGAATCATTATCAACCTCGGCTATCCCTGAACCATTGGTTAAGTGTTAAGGCTATCCAGAACCATAATCATGGATAGCCAATGGTCACCCCCTCTTATCAACCACAATTGCGGCTGGCCAGCCAGTGAGCAAGAAATTGTGCTTTTTTGAATGTTTGAATGCTGCCCGACGCATGTCAACATTCAACAGCAGTTGTCAATGGTAAACCAACCACAACCATCCCACTCTAGTATTGTCGGTTGGTTGGTCTCCTCCCAACCCAACTGAAACCAGGCAAATCACCTCAAATCACGAGAAACGTATGAGAAAGCTCCTCCAGAATCCTAAGTTTTTCAAAATCCTGAAAAAATATTTCCCTAGAAAAAACTCCCAACCGCTTTGAGAAAAACATAAAAGATCATGAAACTCCCCCAAAAATCATGAAAATCGGAAATCTCTAAAATCGTGAAATGTTCAACAAAAAATCACCTCAACACCTCCAGAAATCTCTTCCCAAAACCGCCCTCCCCACCGTGGGAACGAGGTCGTTGAAGCTGATCGCCGCCGTGCTGCGACTCGTCAAGGCCCTTCTCCAGGCTGAGGTCTTCCTGGGGACGACAACGACACAAGGATCATAGGATGGTGGTGAGTTATGGTGATTATATAATGATGGTTATGATGGTTATGATGGTTATGATTCACGGTGGTTCGTGATGACGAGGATTGATGCTGGTGGTGGTGGTGGTGGTGGTGGTGGTGGTGAATTGATGGTTGATTATGGTGAAAAATGACTGATTGATGGTGAATGGTGGTGTGATTCATGATGGTTGACGTTGGCTGATGATATTTGATGATTGTATGGCTAGTCAATGATAGTTGAATCATAGGAATGAAGGTGACGGGCTCTGATGGCTATATACGGCTATGTAATGATGATTGATGATGGTGAGTGATGATCAATGAAGAGGGGAAAATGATTGTTAGTTGCTGGTAAATTGATGGCTAATTAATGATGGTGACGATGATGATGATGATGATGATGATGATGATGATGATGATGATGATGAAGATGAAGATGAAGATGAAGATGAAGATGAAGATGATGATGATGATGATGATGATGATGATGATGATGATGATGATGATGATGATGATGATGATGATGATGATGATGACGATGGTGACGATGGTGATGATGGTGATGATGGTGATGATGGTGATGATGGTGAATAAGGTGAACAATGGTGACTTGACGGATAACGACGATGAATGATAGAAATGATACTGCATGAGAAATGGAAATGATTGTGGGCCAGCAAGCCAATGACAATGGTGGGATGACACCCAATGATAGGAGATGACCAGTACTGAGTGGTGGGTCACAGAGGATAAGACCCGAGAAACATAGGGATGATCATGCTTCATGTCATAAGGCTGATTTCATGCAGTCACAACCAGAAGCTAAATGCTTAAGAATGTTTAGAAATAGTTTCTTGACGAGGGTCAGCATTGATCTTTTGCAATAATCAGCATGATTCGTAAAGACTTTGCATAATATGCCTTCATGGTCAAGAAAGCTCCTTCTACAACGGTGATCTAAATCAAGATGATTTGACAAAGGAATTGATGCAAAAAGTGAAACATCATGTTGTCCAGTTCAATAGTGTTGAGTTTTCTTCTACCATCATACATTGTGGGCTCGATATGGATCTCCCCTTTGTGGCCAATGATAGGGGATATATAATGGTGATAATGGTCACAAAATGTCACAGAGAAATGAGCCAAAGAATGTCAACAACGGTTGCCACTGAATGACGAGAGGAGTGCTGGATATTGGATGGTTGTGGCCCATCGCCATGAAAATGGCCAATAACGGTCAACGTGGTTGATGATGTTTGATGATAGTTCATGATGGCCAATGGCAATTGATGATAGTCGATGATGATTAATGATAGTCAATGATAGTGAGTGATAGTTGATGATGGCTTCATGATGTTAAATGATGCTTGATGATGGTTGCTCGGTTGATAACCGACAGGGAACCGTGGCTCCATATGGATCGATGGCAACCAAACAGATTCCCCAGCACCGTTGCGACGACTCGGCACTTCTGCTCTTCATTGGATTTGGCGGAGCGGTTGTGCATCACCAGGCCAAGCATGACCTGGCAAGCACCAGCTTCTAGTCTCACACGGCGGCTAATCCATCCATGGATGAGAATCATGTAGAATCTATAGAAAATAGTCAATAATCATGAGTTCATAGCCATCGATATTCATTTTTATGATTCATTAGAGTTGTAGTCATTAGTTAATGCTCGCAATGACTTGCTCACTATGTATAATTGTCTATGTCAAAGAAGAATCTATAGATAAGAATCCGTTTTCTATCTAGTGGATGCTTCAAGGCGATAGTTTATTAAGCAGCAGCAAGGACAAGGACAAGAACAAGAACAAGAACAAGAACAACAACAACAACAACAACAACAACAACAACAACAGCAACAGCAACAGCAACAGCAACAGCAACAGCAACAGCAACAGCAACAGCAACAGCAACAGCAACAACAACAACAACAACAACAACAACAGCAACAACAGCAACAACAACAACAACAACAGCAACAACAGCAACAACAGCAACAACAACAACAACAACAACAACAATAACAATAACAACAGTCAGCCTAAACTGGAGTTCATCCATAAACAGCCCGGTATCCCACAAGTTTCGGGTAGTTTGCCATTGATGGATCAACCTGGGATGGTTCCCTCCTAGAGTTAAGCTGCACTTGTTAAAACAAAACTGTTTATGTGTATGACACATACTTTCTCTCCTTACATGCCGGCTAAGTGAATGCATTTGCATGTGTGACGTATGAATTGCGTTTGTCTTCATACGTGTTTAACTGCCTGTGCACCTGCAAAATCAGACACTTCCAGACACCATTCATACCCACAATCGGTTCAAGGCATTCCAAGCAAACCACGTCATGTAGAGCCACCTAAGGAGCTTGCTATCGTAATGCTGGCATGCTCCTATTCCTGCTAGTGGGCCCAGCTTCCCACTGGGTTTCAAGCGATGCGCCTTGGGCTGAGCAAAACGAAGATGAGCGGAGAGGGCTTCGTATGGCTGTCCTTGTTCGATTGGGCTTTGAAGTGTGGTACGTATCCTGAGAGGAAATCTGGTGGCCAGCTGTAGTGAACTTCCATGAACTTCCAGTCATCCAATGTCAACCAACATCAAATCATTAGCCATGAACACGTCGTGCCGCCAATAGCCAGCCAGGTTGCGGTTTTTGGAAATTCGACTCAAACGTGTTCAAAAAACTCAAGATTTTAAGACCTGGAGTGTTCTATTTGAAGAAGTGATATGATTTGTGCTTTTGTTTGAATTGCCACTTGTGCCAATCACCATCTCTGCAATCTGTGATTCTTCAAGGTTTTCGTACTGCCTTTGGCAGTTCTGGTAGCGCCCGGCCGGTCAACGGCTTAGCCGTCGCATCGGCATCAAAACAGAAGGACAGGAGCTTCAAAACGACAACAGTTGTGGAGAAATCCTTGCCTTGGAGGTCGTAGATGTTCGCCTCCCATGCTGCGGTTTTACCATTGGCTTGGACACACTTGGTCCTGTCCTTCGCGTCCCCTCAAGGTGTCGACGCTACACCCGCTTTGAGCGGGGCTGGGCGCAGCGAGCGGCAAGCGGCGTCACAATGTGAGTTGCAGAAGCATGGAAGGGAAGTCTCTGGAAAAAAGGGAGTTGTTGGGAAGCAGCGTGAAAAGAGAATATCTTAAAACATCAGTACTTTCAAGGACTGGACAGTAGAGAAATGATGTCTGCACACAAGAAACATCAAGAAAAGGTGACAAATCAAGTGATACCAAAGAAGAGGTATCAACTACCAACACATGAAAACACATCCTTCCCTTCTCTCTGTTTGCAACATCGATATACCTGTGCATGGATGGCTGTTGATATGATACTACCTACTCAGGCGTGACAACCAACAACACCACTGGATGCTGGGGAAGTCCTCCGCACAAACCAGTGGTGTTGGATGGAGCTGGAATCCCAACCAAAATGTTGGAAATTTAATTAGATGGAGTGAAAATGTATCAATAGGTATCGAAGATCATGATAAGTGTCGCTAGCATTTGGTTCGAACCCTCCTGGTAGCTCCTCACGCAACGATGCTTGGGGTGAAAATGCTCCCCCGTGACTAGGCTCCTTAGATGGTGGCTACATGGGTACCCCTGGTTCCGAATCCCAACCCCTCCCAACCACCAGCCGCTTAGGATACAGATATCATCTCACATCCCATGGAAATTCCTGGATCTGCCGGTCACGTCGAGCAAGGCCTGCGCAGGCCTTAGGGCTCCCACGGCCCACTACGGGCGATGGCTCGTCCTCAGCCATGAGGCACGCAGCCTCGGCACCGGCAACGCTCGGTGAATGGTCAGTGCTGGTTGTGGCCAGTTCTGGACAAATGGTCAGCAATGGTTGGAAATGGTCATGTATGTCATGTAATCTTAATGGTTGTGGTCAAGTCATGGTTGTTTTGAATGGTTGCAATGCTTGTAGTAAAGCCATGGTTGTTGATGCTTGACAGCGGATTCGCGATGGCTATCGATGCTACCAATCGGTATAGATGCTAAATGCTAAGGTGACATGGTGTTGTTAACGTCCCACAGCTTGCTGGTGTTCTCGCTGGTTGGTTGAGTATGGACTGGCAATCCCTTAGCCAAATCTGCATCGCCACTCTGCCCCAAATCTTACTGGCATAGTTCCGACTTGCAGGTGTCGTTTCGGCCGAGTTTCTGCAAATACGTCGACGTAATCATCCAGCCACAGGCCGTCGGTGGGTGAATACATGGACTGAGCCTAGGTTGCAAAGGATCTGATTGGCTCAGATGATGGCGGAGAATGGATGAAAGAAACCGAATGGCTGATAACCAAGAATCAAATCAAGAATGGCTATCATGATCATGGTAGAGGATGAATCATCCAGAATGGATGATCCTCAAGAATCACTAACAGCTTAGCACACCGCTCCCTCCAAGCGTCACCTCCCCTGGCAGTTGATTCACCCTTTGGTACTTCAAAGTGCCGTCTTGGGACGATGCTCTTATCCCATCAAGCTATCCAACCCCCGGTAGCTCCTGGCACAGCTCCCCCTTCAAAGGGCCATGAGGATACCCCGGGCTCCGAATCGCTCCCTCCCAACCACCAGCCACTTGATGCTGTTATCCCATCAAGCTATCCGCCATAAGCACCTGCAAGGCCCCCAGGCGCTGCCAAGGTACAAAAGCACCTGGGCAGATCAGCGGGACTGGATGTTGTCTCGGCAAAGGTATGATCTGAGTTCCTTGTGTGGGTTGATGATGGTTGATGATGGTTCATGTGTGATGCGGAAGGGTTATATCAAGAACCTTGGGTTGACAATTTGCCTTTCTTGGGCGGTTTAGAATGCAGAATGGTTAGCCATCTTTGGCGGTAGTTTGTGAGCTAAACAGCTTGTTGCGACCGAACGAGTGTCCCCAAAGAGGTTATGACGCTTCATTCATGATGCAATTCGACCATTTCTCACTGGACTGACCCATGGTTTCCGACCAGTTTATATCCTCAAAAAACTGCAGCTCTAATTCGACCATTGATGAACACGAATTCTATGACTCAGACAAATACTGGTCAGTCCATGAAACTACTGTTACCACCTCTGGTTTATGGCGGCTTTTGGCCCAAACATGCCCAAACCATTGGATTTATGGCCCAACCACTACTGATACTACTGTTCTACCAGTGGTATATGACCTCCCACAGAAATCGCATCCCCTGGTTGCGGCATGCTGCGGGCGCCCATCCCCCACCTCGATCTGCAAACTCCAGCAGCTGGCCACGAACCGGGCCCTTCACGCGAGACCTGCGGATGCCTCGGTGAAGCTGTGCAACAAGCCAGTGAAGCTGGTGAATTTGATGGTTTCATCATGGTGAATGGATGGTTTCATGATGCTCAATGATGGCTTCATGATGGGTAATGATGGGTGGCTTCATTTTTCGGTAATGATGGTTGAAATTTTACGAATCCCGTAGTCATTTTCGTTTGATGCTCAATGATGGTGGCATGATGGGTAATGATAGTTGAAAATCTAGTAATCATAGTTACTTTCAAACAACATGGCTAATGGCGCTGGTTAGTACAGCTGATCCGCTCGTTGACAAAAGTTGATTGTGGCTAGTAGTGGCTGGTTCCGGTTTATAAATCATTACAAGGATGCTTAGGAATGGCTTGCATTGGTTTAAACGGGCTTGATTTACATACAGTATAACAACCATCTAACCAACCAGTGTACAGCATCATTTGCACTTGTAATGATTTGATGGATGGTGTTTGATACTACGGGGTAATAAGCCAACCATGAAGAGGGAACAACAAACAAAAATAATCAACAATTTTGGAGGGGGCTGATTTTTTCGTGGTGCAAGTTTGGCGCTGCACTTGTGCAGTGCCTGTGGAATGCGCTCGTGCGGGGACCGGCTCATGTTCAAAGTCTATGCACAGCACCAACAAGAGTGGTTGGTTTGGCGACCAGCAACCATCGCCAACAGGCCAACAGGGAATGCACCAGCAGCCATTACAGTAGTGGTGGCTGATCTTTCGGAGTGACGATCATACCCGATCAACAAGCAGATTAGAGTCGTGTAAAAACCTCTGTTGCTGGTGGCATGTGGTTATCATTCGGCCACTCACCTGGACGGCCGTTCCTCGCCGGGTCGAGATGGCTCTCGCTCACTGACTCTGACCCCATAGCGTATGTGTCCGACAAGTGACCCGGCCCTAGAATTTGCTAAGCTGATGCGACACATGGATACGAACATACTAAACATACTCCATGAATGGGTATCTCATTCTATCCATCCATCCACCTATCCATCTAAGCATCTGAAGCTTTCCATCTACCCACCCATCTCCCATGGCTAGGGGGCTGGCAGACCCCGACTCCCGGGGGCCAGCTGAAGACGTAGCTCCTGAGCCCAAACACCCACTAATGTGTTGATGAATGGTTGGATCTAATGGTTGGCTGATGGTTGCTTGACGACTGGCTGATGGTTGATGATTGGTCAATGCTGGTTGATGAAAATCTGTCAACCATGGCTCGTGGCAAATGATTGTTGGGTGATTCATGCTTAACGATCCATTTGTGGATATAAGCTGCTGGGTGATTCATGCTGATTGATGATTGATGACTGGTTTATAGTTGACTAGTGCTGGTTGATCATTAATGCTTGACTAGTGGTGGATGATTCTTGGTGAGTAATCATGCGATGTTTTCAATGGCAAGTGTTGATTGATCATGGTCCATTCATTGCCTTGTGGTCATTGGTAATGGTTGAAATGACCGGTGTTGCTGGATTTCATGATTTGATGGCGGGTTGGCAATAGTAATAAACGATCAATAGATGCCAAGTGCAGGCAACAGCTGGTTGACTACTCATAGTATAACAGGAGCAGTTATTCACCACCTCTTTTTGCCAGTCGTCCAGTGGCTATTGACTACCTGTAATTGCATGTGCACCTGGCGTTACAACTGGAATATAACCATGGTTCTGGACCCTGGAAGGTAGCTGAACTAACCCTTATTAACCATGGCTAATGACCAGTCACTGACTGCCAGATTAATCGCCAACATCCAAACATATCAGTGGGGAACTTCATATCAGGGAGGGCCAGATATGCGCTGACCGTTCCTTGTTCAGGGGTGAAACCCTGAGGATGCTGCCAGGGTTTGATAGGAAAACTCTTGAAGGATTGCAGGCACAAAGTCCTTTGTAATACCAAGAAGCGCAGCCCGAAAAAATCTGCCAGCTGGCCATGGTTTCTAATTTCGCTCACATCAAGAAGCTGTTGGGGTGAAGTTTGTGTGCCAGGGATCCATGGCTTGAAAAAACCAAGCTGGTGACTGCTTCATCTCTAAAGCTTCCCCTTGGCACGACTATCTCTAAAGCTTCCCCTTGGCACGACTCCAAAGAAACCACCAGTGGTTCCATTCACCTCCATCCATCTCCATCCCCTCCGGCTGATGGTCCATGGATATCTCCATCACTGCCATCATGTCATCCGGTTCCCGCAAACACCGATCCTTTGGGAACAGGGGTTGACCAGGCGTGACCTTGTAACCGGATAACGTGTACCCAGCCACCACCAACCCGCAACAGCCAAGTCGCGAGCATTCCAAGCGCTGCGGCTCTCCCAACGGCAGCGCCGGCCAGGAGCAGCCCAGGGGAGCGCCTGGATGGCAGCGGTGATGGTGGTGGAACCATGACGGTGAAACCATGGTGGTTGGTAGGTCATCGTGGTCTTCACGGTGGTTGAATCATGGCAGTTTGTAATGGACTTAGTGGTGGTTACTGGTACTTAGCCTTGATGATTTGTATTGAGTAGGTTGGTGATGGTCTATGACAATATGGTTAATGATGGTTAGTGCTTCATCCTGGGGCGTGCAGCTGGGAAAAATATCTAAATCTGAGGGATCACCAAAACAATGGTCACCAAACCGCACCATTTCTTGGGATGTTCACCTCGGGGTATGAAGCGCCGCAATCTGACAGCGTATTGATTTTCTTTCAAATGATCCGTTTTCTGGGACATTTTGGCTCATCTACAAGGTTGCTTTGAAAGGATTGGCTTGTGAATCAAAGGGCGCTTTGACGACTGTTGATGCATCCCCCATACGTTTTTTGTCGCAGTCTGAACCATGACAAATTTCCAGAAACCATCAGGCACAGCAGTGATGTTATAGTTTAACTAGCTGTTTCTAGTGACTGCCAGGGTCCTTACCATCTTCATCTTCGATGGAGCCCCTCCCCACCATCAGCCGGTCACACCATGGCACCTGCCAGCTACTTGGACCCCCTCCCCTTGCGCCCAAGGCGCTCAGGTCGATAAACATCAGCCGCACATTCTGTGGCCCCACCACCACGGCCACGCGCTGATGTTCATCGTCAGGTCCTCGGGTCACGGCATAGAAGAGGCACTCGACCTGGCATGGCGAAGCGCCAGGCAGGGTACCGCTGGGATGACTCGTAGCGGGGAGCCAAGTCAGTTGATGGCAGAAGCAGCTACGAAAAGCATGGTGGGTGCACCATAGGGATGCAATCCCGCAAAAATTCCCGAAACCTTCAAGAAATCAAGAAACCCGAGTGGTGTAGCTGAGAATCTCTACATGGAGACGGCCCGTAGGCCTGGAAAAAAATGGATCATTTATAGGCAAATCTATGCATGCTGCAATAGTTACTGCACGCTCACCGGAGATCAGGCCAGGTGCGCAGGCTCACATGAAATCGCGTGACATCTAACAATTTGGATGTCGCAAACACATCATCCACCAGTACTCCTGGTAGCTCGTTGGTTCCCCCTTTAAAGGAGCTATAAAGATAGGCATGGCTCCGCAGCTCCCTCCCAACCACCCGTCAGTCATATCTTCGCATTGAGGTAATGGTAACACTACACATGACAGATCTTGTGCCGTGCCGAAACCTCGATATCTTCGCTGCTCTCGAGGCCATTGCCTGAGACAAAGCAGAAGGCGAGAGGAGCACTGCTCGGTGGCACATGGCACTTCAGGTGGGGATATCGTCATGAAACTCAAGGCTATCCTGGGCCGTGGACCTGTCATAAGCATATTCCGCAGTATCAATATATCAAAATCAACCATTGTGACTAGATAATGGCTAATTAATCATGGTCAACCAATCATACTTACCATGATTAACCAACATAGGCCATTTCCATGGTGACTAGCGACTAGTAAGCACATGCCTGTGGGTCAGTTCATCCCGTACCCCTGGTTCCCCTATCATTAACCATTGTTTCCCTTATTATTGTTGGTCATAATCCCCCCTGAAATTTGTTTGTTGACTGCTTGACCCACAGCCACATGTAACCACCATAGTAGATGTTTAACCCTTATTGTTGGATCTAATTCCCTATCATCAACCATTAAAATAACATTCTTATTTTGAAAATCATGTTCTGTTGGATATTAAAATCCATAATCCATCAGATTATCTCCATTATCAACAACCATATAATGGTTAATAAGTTAAAATCATGAACATTACAGGGGTAACCATCAAAATCCCACTATTCCCATGCTCGACATCATCCACCGTTGTCCCTGCCTTCCACCGCCCGGCGCACGCCACGCACCCGGCGCGTGCGAACGCCCAGGATGGCGGCGACGTTCACCAGGCCCTTCACAACGGAGAAGCGCGAGCGACGCGCCGCTGTGGGACCTGGGCTGGTGGCCGGTCGATCAATAAACCTAACGGTTCCCACTGGTCAATGAATGGTTCATGGTTGGCTAATGGTGATTGACCATGGGTGATACCTGTTCTTGACTAGCCCAGGTTGGCTAATGGTTAACAGTTATCGCTGGTTGAATGAGTGATAACGGTCAACCGTTGGCTCATGGTTGGTTCCTGGTCGATGAGCGGATTTGGTTGGGACACTCCTGATAGCTCCAAATCGCTCCCCCTTTAAAGCGCTTTTTGGGGATACCCCTGGCTGCGAAATGCTCCGAACCGCTCCCTCCCAACCAACAGTTAGATCGAAAGATTAGCCATATAATTGAGCCTGGCCGAAACGGCTAACCGCATAAACTGGGTAATCTTTTACTAAGAAGTCACTTATTAACTATTCAACTTCTACAGGTGAGAGACACATCTAGAATATTAACTACCAATCACCGTTTGCAATTACCAACCGACAGTGAGTAGTATCGACAACCCTACCAACACAAACAGAGCATAAACGTTCATGTTGGAATTCAATGGGGGCATTAGAAAAACGCATCATCAATGGTGTACGTGGCCAATCTAGACAAGAATAAGGAAGAACTGAGCAGGGTTCACACTTCCTTTGAACAAAACATACTTTATTCCAACAAGCAGTCTAAAAGGTCAACCGGTCATCGCAGTACAACGCCAGAAGGCCATTTCAATAGGGCCTTTCCGAGTGACACATTGGAAAAGTATTTGGACCCCGTGGCACCTCAACTCTACTCTACTACTTCCGTCCCCCTCCAACAGCAACCTTGGTGGGAAATGGGCTGAAATAGGAAATGCTGAAAATCCGCTTTTAACAGGGGAATTTCCCACTGAATGAGATACATGTTCAGGAGGCAGGTGACCCACTTATCCGCCAACCTCCCCTGTTCGATGGGCGGTCCAGTCGCTGGCAGAGCAGGATGGGAGTAACGCAGGCAGCCTCCCAAGGAGAAGCAAAGTTGATAGATGGCAATGCTTCCGTCGGGACCTTGATGATGAGAATCCATGCTGAAGATCCTTTGGTAAGTAATGATTCTTTGCCAAATCATGTTGGTCAATCATGGAGGACATGAACCGGCGAGCTTTATCTCCATCGGACTGTTGCGATGGCATCATGATGCTAACATTGATAGATGCTTAAAAATGCACCACAGCGGGAGATTTGGGCAGTTCCCACATTCAACGACCACAACGGACGAGCCAAACGTGCAGCTCACGATAGAACCAACCGTCGCCTTGCCCCAGAGCACTCTCTGCAAAAGCCGCCATGTCCCAGCGGCGCGAGGAACATGGGGCGGCCCGAGGGCCCATGAAGCAAGGGTGAAGCTCAAGCGGTGATCCCAAGCAACATATTCCTAGTGGTAATCATGAACTGGGCATCCGTGTTGAAGCATTGCTCAATGACCGATGGGGAAACCTTCTGCAACTGGCAAAAACACCCAGACTTGGTCGTGGATCTGCTTGTCCAAGGGCGTTTGGTCAATTTTGGCCGTGAAAAGCGTCAGGTGGTCAAGTGGCCACTCATTGGAGGTCCACATTCACGTGGAAGCAGATCGCCAGCTGTTTATGGCCAAAAAAGGGAGGGTTACCGCAGGTAAAAACAGGCCTTGCAAGTACCAGCTATTGATGGCTAGCAATATCGATCTTCCTCCGGGGTCACTGCTCAATCCGTGCTCATCATGTTGGACGCTGAAAGGGCTTCGCAGACCCGCCGATCTAGGAGCCTGTCCGTGCTCTTGGGACAGAGCGAGAGTTATCATATCTCTAGACAAGCCAACTAGATATAATCAGCACCAGCAGCAGCAGCAGCAGCAGTTGACCACCTGCCTGTTTTCCACCCATGTCTGGAGATTTCCCTTCAAAGTTTGGCTGCTTTAGTATGGTTCTCTCATCATCTCTGGAACCGCAGTGACTGGAAGATCTGGTGGACTGGTACTTCCCACAGTGAATGCAACGGCAATGACGCAACGTGTGGCCCCAAGAGTGTGCCCCTGCTATGGTCCGATGGTTTCCCTGCTGATGCTATGGAATCTGTTGGATCATAAAGTTCTCAAGCATCACGATAAAATCAGCCACGTCCACTGAAATAGATCGATATATGCATACCTCATCGCAACATGACAACTCATTTCGTGGCAACCAGCCTAGCCTCTCATGTATAGATATATGCCGATTCACTTGAGCCATGACTGAACAAACCTACCCCAAGCCATCCTACTGGGTGATCGTAGGCTAGCAAAGCTGCAAGCGGATTGCTTACATCCATCTATCGCACATGACAGCCATCAAATCCACCCACTGTCCAGCATCATAGCTACTCTACCCGGGTCTGCATCTTCTCATAAGGCTCTCGTTGCTTGCAAAGATATACTTCTATCACTGTAGCCGATCCCGGGTTGGTTATATCTTATCTGGGGGGCTACTCACCACTTACCAAACTGGGCAGCTTTCACCCCTGTCGCTTCCCGCCCTCCTGCCCTGCAACTTGTTCTCGCAGTGGTTGGATTGGTCGGTGCGAGACGGGACGCCACAGGCACAGCACTTGAATGAATCGATCCCTTGAAGAGTGAAACAAATAATGGCTACCCAGGATGAAGCTAAACCCCTGGTTTATTAATTGGGGGGGTTCCCATTTTAATGGAAAACCAAGGTTTTTGGGGGATACCCCCTAGTTAATTAACCAGGGGTTTACTTTCATCCTGGGTAGCCATTAAATCCATTGCTATCTGGACACAGATCTGCTTCCATAAATGCACGCGTGGGCAAACGTGTGCATGCGTGCTGTATCTATACATATTTCTCCCCGTTTCCATCTACCTCTCTCTACCTATCCGTTTATCTGTGTGACGTCGCGGGCATCCCGCAACGATTTTAGCCACATGATTTGCCTTGATTCATAGCAAGGCTACTCATCTCTTCAATTGGCCTTGAAGTCATATATTGCCACTTGTGAGTGCGTTTGTGTTTCAAGTGTGTGCGCAACGGTGCCTACATCAAGGACGGTCCTAAAAAAATGCAGAAAAATGATGGAGATCCTCAACAAACAGAAGGGCTGCACGTGGATGTGCAGCCGGGGTTACCCCTATGACCCTTCTAACCATGGTGAGTTCCCAGTTACTTTCCCTAGGGATGCACATCCAAGTAGTCGCCTGCTGGCTGCCCAACGTTGGTCCAAGTCCGATCTTCGATGCCATCGATGACGTAGTAAGGTCGACTACCCCCCTGGTGATGAATGGATCAACTTGGACTAACCATTGATTACTCAAAGAAGTGTATACATCTATATCATGCATGTTTTCACACATGTGATATGTGAATCTATGCGTGATTGCGCGTGTGTTTTCATTGATCTGGATTTACATACACACGCAGATATAGATATGTGTATATATACATATATATATATATATACACATGTGCCTTTACATACATCACCAACCTACTACGCATGCTGAACCATCCAATGGCACTGAAGGAAGCAAAATACAATCAGATAAACAAGTGGCTGAAAGATTGAACTGATTTTGCAATCCTTCAATTCACAAAAACATCTCCCAACATCTTCCATCAGTTCAGTTTCAGGGCCGTGCAGTGGCAACCCAATGTGCGGTGCCCGCGTGGGGCTGAAGAAGATGGAAAGATGCTGCACTGACGTCAAAGCGTCCTTCAGCAGCATCCCTCGGCGTGGTGAAAAGTGTGGCGTGCGTCGAAGCAAGGAAACAGAGACTACCATCTGGTTTCACCACTCCCTGTAGCTCTAAATCGCTCCCCCTTTAAAGGGATTGAACCGGATACCCCTGGCTCCTTACCGCTCCCTGAGAATCACCAGCTAGGAGAACTGGCGTGCCGTTTTTGGTGTCCAGAACCTCGAAACTCGAGTTGTGCGCAACAGTTGGAGTCCATGATCTGTGGCAAGCTGAAACACCATGGCCTTGAGATTGGGGCCAGTGATTCGAGTGACTGCCATCGTGGGTGGTGGGCCTCATGGGTATTGGGACCATTCAGCACATCTCCAACACAAGCGGTTTCATGGAAACACCATCTGGACAAATCCATGCCAGTAGTGTCGGTGCTTGATTCGCCTATGCTTTTGAAGGGAGGTCCCGAGCTAGTGATGAACAAGACAGTGGTTTATGAGTTTATGGATCTAGCCACCACCCTGGAAAATGTTTCCATGAGCTTTTCAGGATTGGCAGCCTACTACTTGGGCAAGGTACGTTCTCACATCGGATTGCTTTTAAGCAATCACTACTAAGTCACATGGATTTTCATGCTGAACAACCCAGGTTGGCTTTATATCCCAGATTGGTTGGTTACTAGTTACTTGGTCACATATACCATGATATCATGACCAGGTTCCCCATGACCGTTGGTTCTCGACAGCTTTGCAAGACAAGATCTGCCACAGCTCCGACGCACCACGACGGGCCGCCAGGGCAGCGAAAATTTTTTGAGAGCTGAGAGCAGTTCGGTCGGTTGGGGAAGGCCGGACGGTGGGCGAGGCGTGAAGATGCTGCGAAAAGCTTCGGATGGTTAAAGATCTGGTGATCTGGAAAATTATGGCTGGTGGCTAAAGATGTGGTGAAGTATGGGTGCCGGTACTAATTCCAATGACTAACGGTGGAAAATTGATGGTTGGGCATGATGGCTAGCAAAGCTTAAGATGTAGAATCTGGAAAACTCAAATGATGGCTAATGGAGGTTCATGGTGGTACACGGTTGTTCTCACCCATCTGCCTAAAATTCACGGAGCATTGAGCTACGTATCAAATCCGACGCTTTCCAACTGTTTGGAACTGAGATTTGCAAACGAACTCGGGTGCCCTCTGATCATCTAATGAAGCATCATTAGCCATCATCAACCACCATCAACAAAACAGTTAACCATCATTGACCACCATCATTAGCCATCATTAGCCAATCACAATCAACCATCATGAACCATCTTTAACCATCATTAACCACCATCATTAGCCATCATCAACCACAGTGAACCCTCCTTAGTTCACCTTCATCGGCAGGTTGGACCTTGCTGCAAGGCTTAGGCCGAAAATCGCCCAGGTCTGACGCTGGGCAGACACGGGGCTCCCCCCCCAACCGACACCGGCGCGGTGAACTCTGGGACGGTGTCCCGTGGTGCGTTTCCTGGAGAGGAGCCGCTCCATGGGCTTGTTGTTCATGGATGGTTGGCTCATGGATGGCTGAATGAACTGAATGAAATGTACCCCATGGATGAAGAAACAACTGATCCATTTCATGAGTATATTCCATCTTTCATGGTTCTTAATGGTTGGCTCATGGATGAAGAATGGCTGACTATGCTTCACATAAAGGCCAGAATCCAGAATTGTCAACACTGGTTGATGAATAGATGAATGGTAAATAACGACCATGTTTATGGCCATGGTTGATACCCAGGGTGGATTCCCCAGAGCTGGAGCTTCACATGGCAATCATCGATGGTGAAACCTTATGATGGTTGTGCATGGGGATCCATGGGACTGCTGACATGCTCAATATGGGTGTTTCTCAAAATAGGGGACCCCCAAATCATCCAATATTAACCATTTATAGTAATAAACCATCCACATTTTTGGGGTCCCCGATTTTGAGAAACCACCATATCCCAACGCAATGGATCTTCACAGCCAGGACGGCCTAGTTCTCTTGACTACTGCTGTTCCCGCCTACGTCCCCTCAATCTCATGCTCGTCAGCTTACTTATTTGACACTCATCACACCGCCATCTTCATCTGGAACCTACAAGAAGGAAGTTCTGCACATTTGCAGTATCTATCTGTGTGTTTTCCCGTTCTGATGGCTTATCTGTGCTTATCTGCTTTGAATTGCTTTGACGAGCAAGGGCGGCAATCTACAACTACAGTACCAGAGTCTTGTTTCCTCCCCCTTGGATGTGCTACTGGGGGGTGGGCATAACCATGGCCATCAAACCTGTAAGACGACTTATGACCCTTCTAAGCATGGTTGTTGACCAGTTACTAGCTAGGGATGCACGTCCAAGCAGTGTCCTGCCTCCAATGTCATGGAAGAACCGCCCAAGACACAGTTTTACAATCGCAGCTAGAGCTGTTGAATTGGCTGCATTGAGAGCTGACCGATGACCACTGTAAGCCGCAACTGGTCACAAACGATTTTCAATATATGGCAAACTATCTTCCATAGTGAACCTCAACAACTCTGGAGCCATTCTGACCCATCAGTTCATTGACCCTAAGCTTAGGGTTGATGGGTAACTCACGACGGGTCATCAACCCTAAGTGAGGTCCCTGACATCCTCGCCCTGGCAGCTCCACCAGCCCCACAGCCCCACCTCAGACGATGGCGGAGCTGGCCGCCTTCTGTCCCTTGGGAGCGCCGGGCCTCAACTCGTCGCTGTAGAGGTCGTCGTCTTCATCCTGGTGGGGGAGGGTGTTGGCTGAGGGTGGTGAAGCTTGGGTGGTTGGTGTTGGCTAAGGTTGGTTGAGGTGAAGGTTCAACGGTTAGAGGTTAAAGGTGCAGATTAAGGTGGAGGTCAAGGTTAAGTTATAGATTAAGGTGAAGGCATGGGCCTCAATGAAACATCTCGATGCCACCCGACCCACGACTAAATCAATCACAACTGACGTTTTCATATCATCCACATTTTTACATTGTCCGACAAGCTAGCTCCAACCAAGCACTCAAGGATAGCTGGTACATTCCTATCCTTGTTGCTTACTGCATATCAGCCAGTGCAATCAACGTACCCCACCGGGCCAATGAAAAGTTGACACATGAAGTCTTCCAGGCTTCGGTTCGCAGCTCAAACAGCGTTGAGCCTTCGCTGACAATGGCTGATATTGCTTGATAATGAAACATCATTCTTGATAGATTTGGTGCTGGGTGACTTGTGGCTAGAACTGGTCCAAACGCTTCATACCCTAGTCCAAGACATCAACCGCACAAAAATCCCTTGCTTGCAAATGATTTACCGCATCTGTTGGAAATGACGCGTTCCAGTGAAATCTGTGCGTACAGAAATACAACAATGCACCCCTTGACAAGTCACAATGGTTGACTGATTTATCAACCCAACACATGTGACTAACATGACTTGTTTCAAGCCGATGACCCTTGTTAGTCCATGTGTTGGGTTGCCATTGATTTATCTAAATTCATTTCATCCAACTCCATGGTGTCTCAGTCCGTGTCTCCGTGGGTCGGACGCTCCCCTGCAGCGCAGCGGCCGCGCTCCGTGAGTTCTTCTTGGACGCGAGGGTCCGCAGGGTTGGTGAAGCCATCGGGTGGCAGAGCACCGGCTCCGATGTAGGTCTTGTAGGTGCCCTCAGCGTCCTGCCGGGCCGTCGTTAGTGCGGTGGCTGGATGGGCTGCTGGTTACTGGTGGTTGCTGATGGCAGTAAAGGATCTGAAGGTGGTTAAGCAGCTAAGCATATAAGTATATAGTCTAGTGGTTGGTTCGCCTGGTTAATTGTGCTTATTGAATGTGAATTGTCTAATTGTGAATAACGATGGATGAGAAGTCGAATTGATGGCTGAGAGTTCGTGGCGGCCAATGGTTGTTTGACTCAATGATCGGGTAACCCTATGGCACCATGGGGTTCTACACCTGAAATTGCCTTCACCACTCGTCCAGGTGAGTAGTGTTGCTTGCTCACTGTACCCAGGGCTTCCAGATTCACATTCTGAATGGTGGTAGGAGATGCTGCTGGGATTCTGCTTTTACAGGATGCTGGGCATCATATAGCGGTTTCTCAAAACCGGGGTATCCCCCATCATTCAACAGTCACCATTTCAAACAATAAACCCACCATTTTTGGGGGCTCCCTATGACTTGAGAAAGCACAATATAAGAGCTGGATGTGGGGCGACATTTCTGGTGATGCTTGCAGCCCCAGCACTCCCCAAGGCGATGGCCCCCGCCCCACTCTTTCTCAGCCTTGGGAACTGATCACTGGGAAGCTGTCCTTGGTTGTATGGTTATCGGTCCTTGTACCCCTCATGCACTACCATCAACCATTCTTTCATGGCCCGTCTGCCACTTAACAGAATGGTCATGTGCACTCGCCCCGGGCCATTTTCTGTGACATGTCGGCGCCAACCATTCAGGTTTCCCTACTCTCTCTCTCTCTCTCTCGATCGCCATCCAAGGGTGAAGCTGAAGCTGTTGTTTGTTTGCATCTCCCAGAATCTCCCACTATTATTGTTTGTATTCTCCCACTATTCATACAAACTAGTTTATTCATGCTGACTATTCACTAGCCACTTTTTCAGGTGATTTACCATAGGTTTCCATTAAAGGATTCATAGTGAATATGGACCCAAGTCTCACCGGGGAATCTCCGACGAGGTCCCGTAATCAGTGCATCGCTCGGATCACAAGGTGGACCAAATTCTATGCACGGTGTCGATCGCGCGCAATGTATTTGGGATAGCTGGAAGTCGCTAGAGAAGGCCCCGTAGGTCCAGGCCGGATCATGGCGACATCGTTAAGTCATTCAGGTGGCAGGTCTCCAACTCTACAGGGTTTTGCATACCCTCATGGTTCACAGGTCTTGTTCCTGTTGCTTGTTTGTATCATCCTATCAGGATTTCTTCCAGTCATTGACCCCTATCATTTCATATGGCTGTTGTTCCCATGATTTCCCATTGGTAGTGATGATTGACCATTGCTAAACCAGCACTCACCAACCATTCACCTGCCACACCCGCCACCTTTCCCCACAGGTCCTTGGCTGGCTTCAGGTTCAGCACCCAGGTGGCAGCCCAGGTGACAGCACCCAGGATCACGAAGATCCAAACTTGGAAGCTGATGCCGAAGAAGGTGTCGGACTGACCCAGGGTCGCAGCTCAAGCAGGTGATGGTCGGTTGGTTTTGGCTCAAACATGGGAAGCTATGAACCTCTAGGGCTTGGACGCTAAGGTAGGTGAAGGAACCTTTGGAACCGTGGTCAACCGGTTATGAGCGTTGGGGATGCACATCCAAGTATATGGTGATAAAAGAATTGGGGATTGAGAAGTTTGAGCCAATCCAACACCGATCCGTTTGCGATGGCACAAAGTTTCGGCATATTTCCTGCAGATGGCTGGTCCTACTTTACGATCAAGAGTGTATTTCCAAGTTGGCCAGCTAATCTGCAGTGATGACTGCACTGGTTGATGGCTGCCTCAATCGATCCATTTCCTAGGCCCTCCTGGCCGATCCTACTGGTCCAGTGCTCTACGGGATTAGGGTCAGGAGCCATCTAAGCCCAAAGGTCCATCCTTGCAGACCCTTACCATGTCCCGAACCCTGCCCCCCGCTGGCACCTCCTCTCCCAGCAGTCCCTGTCGGGTCTTGCCCTGTGTTGCGGTGAGCTCAAGGCCGGGCCCCCCGAAACACCGCGGGAATCATCGTCAAACCAACCACTCTTGACCCTTGCTGGCCATCAATTTGATCATCGGATTTGATCATCATGAGTCAGCTATCAACTTAAGCCGTCAAGAGGCTGGGATCGTGGCAGCATACTTTTTTCTAGCTTCCTCCATGTCGCCTTTGCGACCTGGATTGACCATGGCGTTGTAGCAGCGAATTACCAAAAGCAGTGAATTGCCAAACGTCTGTCAGATTCTTCTGTGAATACACCATGCTCAAGATACAAGGATTTTGGCACAGTCCGAACTTCAGCTTCCGGCTCATGAACCTTCTGACACTTCTCAGCATTTTGGCGGTTGAGTCCTTGCTGGCATGTTGATGCGCTGAAGTGCAAGCGATGAGGAGTGGAAAGGCACATCTGCACATGTTTTCCAAGCCTTTCGTGGCCGAGCAACTGCTCTCAATCGCAGCCCCAGCCCTGGGACAAGCCACTTTACCCCCACAGAATTTCTCCAGCGTTAGCACACTGTTTCCAGGAGACAATCATTGAATCGCTGTCGTCGTGAAAGGTTGCACAAGCAGCAACACCCCTGAAAACCTTCTGGAGCACTTCGCTTCCATAGCACCGTCGAGCTTGTCGAAATTGAAGCTTGCATAGTGCCAAGCCACGCGCAGGATGCTGAACTCTGGTAGTGCATTGTGGCCACGAATCAGGATCCAGAAGCTGGAGTGAACCAGCCAAATCTTCATCACCACTTCGGCTGCACAAAGGAATTGCAGCTACAACTCCATGGGCAGAAACCTGGTCTCCGGATTGCAGCAGGAAGCAGTTCAGAGGGGGCTTCCTCCTCAAGATCTTCCTCTCCGAGATCCTTTTTTTTGTTCTCATCCTTGTTGGGCAGCTCGGCAGCTCAGTGGAAGCACGTGAGTCTAGAGAAAGCGTGCCCTGGGGCCTCCCCAAGCTTTGCTTACGCTTTTGCGGGTGCATGCTCCTCCTTCAGCTGCAAGTCTTCCGCTTCCACAACCAGTTTACACTGCAGAAATCTTCTCCCTGTTTCTTTGTCGGCTCAAGCTGCGCATCTTTGAGCTTCAGCTGTTTCTTTTCGTCCATGTATTTGCCGACCACTTGAGCGTTCAACTGAATGTTGCGTTCAAAAACTGGATCATCGGAACTCTACATGCAACCAAGAACCCAATTTTCAATATCGACCCAGAAAGGTACGTGTTGAAGGATGTCGAGCATATGAAGGATTTGCTAAGAGTGGCTTGCCAAGCAAGATTGCTTGCCAAGCTCCTTCTGCCACTCTCGCAAGTCCTACATATGCTCGAAATCCTGCAAGAAGTATCAACAACTCGGGGTGATCGGCCTGGAATCTCTCTAATTCTCCCGGGAGGCCGACTAGCTCTTCTTGCTATGCCAAGATCTCGTCACAAGGTGGAGCTTTTCGCGGGCTTGATTCGATTCTCAGCTGTTGGACTGGCCACTATATTTTTCCACTAATTAGCAGTAGCAAAGTAAGCCATGGCAACAGATCAGCGTGGGCTATAGCAACAAACAAATCGGCATTAGCAAGGGTAGCACTACGGACAGCTTGTGGATAGATCTGCCCAGGGCTTCAGGCATCGTGAATGTACCTGGTGCCGTGCGGAGTAGTCTAAACATGTCCAAGTTACACTCCCATTGAAGGTAGAGTCATACTCTGGTAGTTCTTTGTCCCAAAAACGCCCCGTCAATTAGAAGCCATCATGTCAGCCGATTTGAAAATATTGAAAATCTTCATCAACTATCAACAAAATTCCCTTGCAACAGCTTGCAACCACCACTTTCTACCAACCTTCCACCCGCCCACCCTTGCTGGTCGCGCATGCGCTGAGCTCCAAACGATGTCCTCCAGCGGCACATCCTCCAGAGGCGGCAGCTTGGCCAAAGCGGCCTGGCGATGTTTCACCCCGGGAGCTATGAAGTAGCTTTGGGGGAAGGAGAATGGTAGGAGAATGGTCAGTTTCATGTTGGGATTTTGTTATTTTCTCTCATCGCTATCAGTTTTAATCATGTCTTGTTAGCTGTTTATATATACTTTAAAGAGGTCAATCACCAAGAACCTCCGGCAACCATGTAGAAATGCCAAGTAAAATTACCGATGCTTTGGTCTCAGGAATCGACCGACGATGAGTCAAGAGCGCTACACATCAATGTGCTGGTATATAGTCCGACGGTCGAGTCTGGCATATGCTGGGGCAGACCGGCCGATGGTTTGACATGGTCCTTTCACTGTGTGCACGGGTAGTTTTAATTCTTCATGTAGACATTTACTTCTGTAAAATGAGTGTGCGCGAACACTTGTATTCGTGAGTGTTGAAAAGCTGTGATGTGATTGCTGGATGCTCCGAAATAAGTACTGACATCCCACTTTGAACATATACGTGCATATTATGTTCTCACACATTGCGACACAGATTCCGACATGCTCTCAAATTGCTACTGGTTTGCGCTGTGACGTCTTTTCTGACATGTCGGTTTGATCCAGGGGCGCCACAGAGCTTTACAGGACTTCTGCACATAAGGTCCCGTGTGCATGCTGCCTGCTGAAACGCTATAGATCAAAATCGAAAGGGGTCAAGCAAAACAATCAATGACTTAATCGATGACAATGACCACAAGGATTGAGGGGAAGAGGAGTGAGGAGAAAGATGGAGAAAGGGGAGAGGGAGGAAAGCTCTCACATAAAACCCAAAAAAACCTTCGCTCGCCTGCAGTGGCGCAGTCAAAGCGACCAGGCCCGCTGTAGCGGCCGCCACATCTGAGGACGATCCCAGGGAAGCTGGTGTGGGTGGTGACGCTGAGTGAGTTGCCAACACCTGAGACTTGGCAACTCAGAAATGTTGGGGAACATCTCAGCTTTGCTTCACCTCTCGGCAGGGGGTGAGTTTGGCTCAAAATGGCAGTCAAGAATATGCGAACCCCATTGCCATCCCTGACTTATGGGATTGACAAATCAAACAACTTCGCTTTGCATCATTCTGGAAAAGTTTGGTTCATTCTCTTCATAGCTTCACCAGCTCAGGGTAGCTGTGATGAGACCAACTTTCCAAACCGTGTCCTCATTTCGAAACCACTGAATACCAGGGAACTCTCTCTCTCTCCATCGTCGTGCAACTGATGGGAACTATTCAACCATTGCAACATCAACAGGTCAGACCCAAAGGTTCTTTGACAGGGTTGAGATGAACGACAGTTACATTTCGGGGATGTTCTTACGGATGGCATTTGCATGGCGAAGCTTCACAAAAAAGTCACGACGATCAACCCGTTGTTCCATGTTGATCCCCCTACTCGTAGCTGTTGAGAGGACCCATTTGCATCGAACATCCCACGCCATCAATGACTCACCGGCAACGATTTTGACCATCACCCGTTCCCACGGGTCGCAGGCAAAGCCCCCCACCTCGCTTGGGAGGTGCCACGAAGCAGGGCACCAAAGCCGCCAGGGCAGATGCAGCCAGCAGGGCAGGCAACAAACGGAGCTGGCGGTGCGGATCCGTGGGGAGAAGGTGGACCTCTTCATGACCCCACCATGGTTGGGGCTGCCAGCGATGGTCCAGCTATGCTCCAGCTCATGTGTCAACACCTTCACCCTATGGATGGAGCGGGGATGAGAGGCTCCATGCAACCGACCCATAACGAGGGGCACCTGAAAAGCCAGTGCGATTGGCCAGCACCGCACTTCAACTCTCCCGAGCTAGAGGAAAAACTCATAATGACTCATAAGGTGAAACCGTAAAACCCCAATGATGTACCAAAACACTGGTGGTTTTCCCTGTGAAAAATGTCCATCACTGACCCCAATGAGGAGAAATCATAAGGTGAGCGCTGACATGATCAACATGTGCATCACGAGCCGGTCCGATGCTTACTCGCTCAACCAGGGGATGTTTATCAGCAGTCCAGTGGCCACCCATCAGCCTTTCGGATTGGCTGCGCCATGGAGGGTGAAGCCTCGATGTCACAACGTCGTACACATGGAAGGGTCATCCATGGGCGAACCACTGTGGCTGAGTAAGGTTAATGCTGGTTCAAGATGCCAAGCACGAAGCAAATGTGGTCATTCTAGGTAGGTGCTCCTGCGACACATTGGACCTGTGTTTTCCAGTCACGCTCGATCATCATTTTGGGGGGTTGTTAGGAGGGCCCTCAATACCCCCAATGCATTCCTTTGCAGGGCGATTCATGGCTGATTCTCTCAACGGGTCCGTCACAGAAGTTCAGAAACACATAGCAGCATCCGGTCACACCATTCTTGGCACTGGGGGTTCGCATTTCTAGGAGGATCTATTAGCCATTGAGCCAAGTGAGTTTGTAGCTCCTCTTGCAGCTCCGCCCTGCAGCTCAGACACGGATGGGAGGTCAGACCCAACTTTCAGACTGTGAGCCCTAAAGGTTTCCAGCTGCCAAGCACGTACACCAGGCATCACCAGGCTCCGAAACAGGCCCCATGACATCAAGAAACATGTACCATGTGCACTTGGAGAAGAACTGATCCGTGAAGTCGCGATGCAACTTGCGAATGGTGGGAAAATGATCTGCCACTTTCGCCCGTGGTTGAGAGACTAGCCAATCCATAATGATCAACTGCCTACCCCATGGGCCCAAAGTGTTGCATCAGTTGTCCTATACCTCTCAGCATTTGGGCCTAGAAGCTGTTTGCTTGAGAGCTTGTTGGTAGGGACTTCCGTGAACGAGAACGAGAATAATAACAATAGACTACAACCAAATAACCAAGAGCAAAACAACAACAACAACAACAACAACAACAACAACAACAACAACAACAACAACAACAACAACAACAACAACAACAACAACAACAACAACAACAGGACCGTCACCCGCCCTGGACCCCCGCTCTTTCTCCCAACTGGTTGGGTGCAGTGAGACGTGCTGCATGGCTTGGCCATGCCAGCTGTTGCGACCTAAGTTGCACCCCAAAGAGGTGCAGGGATGGGAGCAAATCCGTGAAGCCTATGGAATATCAAAGCATTGTAATGATCAAAAGGGGATAAAACTCAACAGTCGTAAGGGATATGCCAACTGTATTGTCCGAAGAATTGGGGATTTTGACTCACTAATAGATCAGAATCCGTGAAATGTGGTGGTGTTTGGGGGTTTTGTTCCTTGCTTCCTCGCCATGTTCGATCCTGGCTGCTGCTCCCAAATCTGTAAGCTTCTGTGCGTGGACTGAACAATCCCCTCAAAGCAATCAACAACTGCATCATCATCATCATCATCATCATCATCATCATCATCATCATCATCATCATCATGATACGACGCGTTCTCACTTTTCATCCTCATCCTCATCATTCAGATTCGCAACCAACAACCCAACAACCCCAGCCCCGCAACATCGCCCCTTGTTCATCCCTGCCTCAACGCCGTAACGGCGTGCCATCGGCAGTCGTCGGCTCAGAACAGCAGGCCTGCACGGTCCGGACAGGAGCCACGGACTCCGAGGCCATTGCCTGCGGCTCAGGGAGCGTTGGGTTCGTCCGAGCCATGCGGGTTGAAGTGACCCCCCTGACCATCAAACCTTAACATCAAATAACTCCACTATGCATGGCTGCGATTTTTGTTGATTTGATGCTAATGTTTGTTTGATGGTCAGTGGTAATGACTATACATTAAATAAGCACTACTCATCCATCGAACTAAGCTGCTATTCACCACCGGCCGCCTGCGGCACTCAAATCCAGCGGGTGTTTTGCAAGAACCCAAATCCACAACCTGCCAACCACTGATGCTTGGCCCCTACAGGTCTTCCTGTCTGCTGGTGATTTGTTGGTAGCGGGGGGCCTCTGGAGGCAATCAACTAACTGCATGCTGCCTGTGCTGCTCTTTCTCACTCTACATGTTCGGGGCCGGGGGGCCTAAAGAGAAAAGATCAAGTTGCTCGGTTTCCCGTTAAAAATGATCCATAGCCACCACTAGTTGCCCACCTCAGAAATTCACAAGTTTCCAGCTTGGCCCATGGTGAAAGACCATCCTGGAACCGGGTATGGCACACTCGGTCACAGGGCACTCGTGTGGCACCTTTATATATTTCTGTGCTCTGAAACCAAGGCCCCCGTGCAAAACCAACAGTTTAACTTCCAGGTTGGTTGAACAAAGGGACTACAATGATCCCCTGCACGCCGTCCAAACAAGAAACCAAGCAGCACAACAAGCAACCAGCCAAGCCACCCGAAAGCATTCAACCAAACCGATCCCAGCAACCACCCATCGCTTAAGGCAAAAAGCCGCCATCCCAATGCCAGCACCAAGGGGAGTGCCTTGAGTCTCCAGCTCTTGGATCACTTTGTGCCTCGGGGCGCGCTCGGTATGCTACATGGTTTCCATCTCATGTGTGGGTCACGATTGTATCAAATCTATCCTTCATAATGTGACATGGGACTGCACTTATAGAAAGATATAGATGAGATACAAATGTAGAAAGGGCAAGAGAGAACATGTGTCTTGCATGCATCTACATTTCCATCTACATAAATGTATATGTCAACGTGTGTATGCTCATGCGCGGGCGGAACACGATACCATGCTGGTAGGTAAACCGTCTCTTCTCCACGCCCCGAGGTCGTTGGAAAGCCGCCCCAACGTGTGTGGAGTGCATCTTTTGCAACGCTTGGGAGCAAGATTCCGATGGATGATTTCCACCTGCTTTGATGCAAAATGCTCAGTTTAATATGCATGTTGTTCATTTGGCAATTGCAATTGTTGATTGCCCCTGGGATTAATCAGGTTCAATCATTGCCAAGCAGGTTTAATCATTGTCAACCCCTGCGATTATCAATTCATGATTATATATCCTAATGTTAATAACTATCATTGTTAATGATAACCCTATTAAAATGGGTATTATGAATCATTATCATCATCATTGTCAACCCCAATGTTCACCTTGTTTTTTCCTTGGGAAGGTCCTGAATTTCATCCACTCCCAGCGCCCGCGTTTAGGCCAATGGCTGGGGAGCGTGGTGCGTCAACCACTGGTTCTTCATCTGGCGAGGGGCAGGGCCGAAACGAGTGTGCAGACACATGTGCACACTAGATGGCGATGGGCTAATATTAACCTACCAACCAATGGTTAACTAGTTGGTTAATGATTAACAATAGGATGTGATAAGTAACAAAAATAGAGGATATACCAGCTATACATGGCTATGGCTCAATATTAACCATCACTTTTCATAGGGGATAATCACCACATATATGAGAGAGAGAGAGAAGCATGTAGATATTGGCGCACAAGAAAGCGATGGCGCACAACTAAATCGCATCAGCGTTATATAGCCTGAAAATGCCATCTCTACGACATTTGTATTATGCATGTATACATGTTCACACACACATACATATATCATATATGTGTGCACGCATATACGATCAAAAATAATAGTCAACACCCATGTCCACACAATGTCTTTGTGACGAATGCAGCATGTGAATGACATGTGTGTATACAGAGACTGTCTGCCAGACACCCTGTCTATCCATCCATCTGTCCACCCATCCATCCATCCATCCATCCATCCATCCATCCACCCCTCATAACCAACACATTACCCAACACCAAAAATGACCCCAAAAAATGGCCAACTGCCGGGCCCCCAAGGGGCACCGCTTGGTGTGCAGTGAGGCGAGCTTCTTCCGAGGCCAATAGCCTGAGACCAAATGGGCTATGGCAGCTGTTGGCTCACGGAAAAATCGGGAAAGTTCATTCATATGGTGGTTTCTCAACATGGGGGAAATTCTGACCAGCTGGAGGTAACTCCCCACCAATAGCTGGCCTTGTCCAGGGGTTAATAAGGACAAACATATGTGCAGGTTCTCTAGAAATTCCCAACAGCGGAGATGTTGGGTTTCAATCTCTAGGGTTGGGGCTGGTGCGCGTTTTTTTGGTCCAACCCAAAAACCGGCCCTGGAACCCTGGAACCCTGGAACCCTGCTGTTGGGTTGCAAAGCTGGATTAATCGTAGCACCTGCCCCACCAATGGTGGGCAGCCAATGGTCACGAGGTGAACGCCCTGAACTCAGCGGTCATCCAAGGTAGGGCCCCCAAAGGGTGGGCCTCCAACAAGCCGCAGCCGTTGGTTGAGAACGGTAACTACCAGGCAAATCCTAGATACAACTTATAACTCGCTTGTGAAATAACGAATCTTTAGCAACCTGTAACTGCGGGGCACCGCCCTAGTGATACTTCGCAACTCTTCACACATGGCCTGTAACAAATACCTGGGACGAAACCATCCCATCGAGCCGTGATGGCAATACCCATCCCAGCCGTTTTTGGTCGCCATCCACGATGTCACTGGGAGCCAGCAGTTGGCCCGTGCAAGTGTTGATGCTCATCTCCTATGGCCATGAACCACTAACCATCCCAAGATGTCGATTGACCAGCCATGTGTCCACCACTTCTTCACCATGAACTTGCAAATTGCTGACCATCAATGGCTAGCAACATCTACATGTTTCACGTGTGTGTATGTGTATATATAACTGTGGTTCAAAACCCCGTACCCCTGGTTCCCCATCATTCACCATTGTTTTCCATTATCCCCCACTATTGGTTGGTTAAAGCCTTGACCCACAGCCATTTCAGACTATAAGTAGAAATGACTCGAAATGACCTGTTCTTCTGCGGCTTGACCCACCGTACTGACTTGGTGCCCCCGCAACTTGTCCAGTAGGTTCTGGGCGTTCTGTGAGATGTGATCTCCACGTTCCTTTCGCGTTGCCAGGAGTGGCTTCCGTGACAGGCTCGAGTTGGGTAATTCGTTTGATGGCTCACTTGGTGGTTTCTTGAAATATGGGGCCCTTAAAAATGGCTGGTTTATTATCATAAATGGCTGAGAATGGATGATTTGGGGGGATCCCCTTTTTCAGAAACAGCCACTTGATTTTAGTGGTTTTGAAACCGTGATGGACCGTCAAGTTAACGATGATTGTCCTCAGCTTGTGCTTGTTGTTTCCCCGATCGTCGTTGGTCTTCAGTGGCTTCTGGGGAGGTTCGCGTGCAATCTTTTCAAATCTTTCCAGGGCCTATTTTGCCCGTTGTCAACATCCATCAACCACAAACAGTGGCTTGATTCACCAACTTCTGTATTTTTTGGTAGGATTCCGTACTGTTGATGGCAACGAAGCGCAGTCACAACCTGCTGGCCCCCGCAGCCACTAATTTACAACCACATGCAGGGCAAGAAATCCTGCCCCTCCAGACCGTCCCGGCGAATGGAAGGCAAGGAAGCCCGGATCGAAATAAGTACCCCCATGTTTCAAAAATCAGTTTTCAAGCCATTTGCATCCATTTGTAACATCAAACCATCAATTTGATCAACCGCTACTGACCAACATTAACCATCATGGATCATCATCATGAATGAACCATCGTCATTCATCATCATAACCCGTACAGCTGCTATTTCATTATTGACTGAAGTCTACCCATGCCACCAGGGGAAGCAAAAGAACAAGCTGATCCCTGGCGCCCCCACGCCTCCAAACTGTGCAGTTTTCCTTTGGTCAGCGCTTTCCTGAGCAGTGGAGTTTTGGGTCTGCGCTGGAGGCGCTGGAGAACCTCAGAATCATGGACTGAAGGGTTGATGGCTGTCGCAGATCCATCTAGTTCAATATTATAGGCAGTTCATCATGAATATTAGCAGTTCATGATGAATATGAGTAGTTCAACATTAGTACAGTTAGTAGGTGAATCAATGATGAATGGCTAAGACAGTACTAGGGGATTTTGTCACCAACCATGGTGGCACCACTGGATCCAGGACAGCCCAGGGTCCGAAAGTCGTCGCCACGCTTGGGGAACTCGGCCTGGGCCTTGGCCTTTCGGGGGTAGCCTGGCACCGTGGCCGGTGGGGAACATGGGACCCGTGGGGGGCGGCGCAGCCCCACCTGTGAGTAAGAGGTACATGACCACGCCACCTGAGGGCCACATGGGGTTGCTCATGCGCCACGTCCAAGCGAACTTGGCTTCACCACTGCTGCACTGGTGGAACTGAACTTCAGTCTCCACAGCCATGGAGATTTATCGAAGATTTTAGGGACTCCCGGGGTCTTTGGATGGCTTTGGATATTGACATCCATGCCAAGTGTCAATCGCGGTCATACCGCGGGCTTACACCACGTGTGTCCATCCACATCCATCCATCTGTCCATCCATCTGTCCATCCACCCATCCATCCACCCATCCTTTCATCTAGCCATCCTCACTCGGTTGGCCAAGCGAAAAAAAACTCCGCAGGAAAGCCTGTAGTTTTAACCAGAAATGATGGCGGATTCCTGTAATTTTTTTCATCCCCCATTTCTGCGAAATGATCATCAAACTAGTCAGATCAGATCAGATCAAATCCTGCAAGCCCGGAGGCTGTCCTAGTCAACTGGTATCATCAACTGCTTCCCAGGTCAATTTCCCCCAGCCATTTCCGTGACCTTTCCCTCCTAACCATCCACCCATGGCCCCGGACAGGACCAAGCATCTAAGGCTTCGGTGTACCTGACGCCCCAGAGGTCATAAGAATGGCGGGTCAAGCTTAATCATGTAATCATTGATAACCTTAATCATATAATCGTTCTTAATAGTGGTTGATTACAGGGGCTACCAATGATTTAGCCACTATAATCTGATAACTGATAACCCCTATAACCAACCACTATAAACCACGCCTGTGTGGGGGCGCATCAGCAGACATGTGTCCAACCACTATTAACCGCTACTATCATTGATAATAATTATTAATGAACTACTCAGTATGCACTATCATTGATGTTCATAATCAATGAATTACCAATCGTTATGAAGTATCATTATATAATCAACCATGGGTGAAGCCATAGGTTCCCAACAATGGGTGATAGCTGTGAAGAGCTGTTGCTAATGACAGCTGGTAGAAGCAATGGCCAGTAGTGCTGAATAATGCTTGGTAGCGACTAACATTAATCCCTCTGGCCCCGGAAAATGTCTAGATTCCCTCCAAAACCAGCAGGTTCCAGGGGGCATTTATCATGCTAAACCATCATTGACCACAATGATGAGGCACAATCGCAGTAACCACCAGTCACTGCCGGGAAGTGAGTTCTTGGTGGCTACCGTTCCCCATCTGAGCAGCTCTCTTTCGATCATCTGCGCTCCCAGTCCCAAGCTGCGCTCAATAGGTAGCTCTACCAATGGTGCCAATGGTTACACCTTTTCCAGCGGCCTTTCCAGCAGAGTTTAGTGATCACCGTTCGAAGATCCACCACTTCTAGGGCAAAGGACACACAAGTTCTAGACACTGAGGAAAGCCCTTGGGCCGATGATAATCAGCACCATTGACCAATGACAAGTGATTGAGGAGCAGAGGCAGCCAACGAGACTCGCGGACCAACAACAATCGACAGCCGTGGGACGAGCTACAACTCCACATGGCTGATCGCACCCCAAGAAGCACGGCATCCCGCGCTTCCCATTGCATTCCAAGTGGCAAGCCCTCGTGCACTTGTGGCGAGGCGTAATACGGTGTAGTGACCTTCTCGGTCATCTGCTCCTGTAGGGATGGTGAATGTTTCAAGCATAGATCAACCAAGAATTGGCTGGTTCACAATAAAGATGACCGTTAAAAAGGCATAAAACAATAAATTCAAGCGTTGTTATAATTTAATCGTTGTTGGAATTCATGTCAAAAAACAAGAACAAATAACCGTTCATCTATGAAACCGTCATGCCCAAATTGTGAAATGTTGAGCAGGTTCATGATGATTGACGCTTAGTTGCTTTTAATCGTTATTTAATGGTTGCTAATGATGATGATTAGGGCAAAAATGCTAGTCAATCATGCCCAGGTACTACATGACTCACACTCCTCTTTCCTGCTTTCAACATCACCAAGCACTAGCACTTGGAGTTCCCCCACAGCGGCGCCAAGGTTGACTACTTGAAGTTGAGTTCGCCCCCATCACTTGACCACTTCGTAAGTGGAACCCTGCCACCTATGCATGGGGGCCGAACTCTCGTTGGTTGGATAGCCATCTGCACGTTGGGACGGTCGGCCACGGAATCACGGATGAGTTCCCTGCAAGCCCGGAGCCTTCACTTAGGAAGGACATTCGATGCGATCAGTTGGATCCCAGTTGCGAACATGCTACCCTGCCTAGCACCAGGGAGGGACCCCCACCTTAAGGTCAGGTAAGGTCGATAAGCTTAGGCATCCACAAGTTGGATCATGCAGTTGGTTCCAGGTGGTTTTCTAATCATCCAGACCCATCATGAACCGTTGCTCCGCATCCAAGATTCTTCACCACTCTGATTACTTGTGAGTTCTGAGGCGCAGTCATTCTTAACCACAGCCATGATTAAGCAGGTAAAATCATGCACATCAACGGGCTAAGATCAGGGAAAAAAAACGGGTTCTCATCAAGCCATGGCGTCAATTACCAATGTTCATCGGAGTTTCTTGAAGGCGATGAGGTTGGTCGGTGATTCATGAAGTTGGTCCCTCCAGTCAATTTGGCTGGCTAGCAATGGCTAATGGTTGTTGACAATGGCAAATGGTTACCTAAATCCCACCTATGATAATTGTCAGGTTATGATATGGCTAGATTATCAATGATCAATCCCAGCTGGCAAATCCTAGAAATGATTATGAGGTGATCAGCCATCCGGCTGTGACATCCACCGTTTCGGCGTCCCGGGGTCCCAGACCCCTGGCGTGAAGAGGCATGTGGTTGCGAAGTCACACCTCAGAGGCACCAATTTAAAGGGAGAAGAAATCATCAACGAATTATTGGGACATTTTAGTGGTTGGTGATATGATACTGAGTACTGATGAGAAATGGTGATAACTATTGTTAAAAGGGTTCTTGGTCTCTATTTTTCTTGGTGCTATGATTCACTGATAGCAAGTACAATTAGTGGAGACAATTACGAGTGACCAACAAACAAACCATACGTTGTCAGAACAAAGATGAAGGCGGAACACAACAGTGACCAACAAATACCCTGCGGCAAACTAACCTGGAAGCTAAAAACCGCAATGTGTTTGTGCAAATAGCTGGACTTGGTCGATTTTCAACTCACAGCTTCGTTTACCAGAGCGTAAGCAACACCGCTAACAAATAGTGACCAAAGTCATGCGAGCCAACTGATCAGCAACTGAACCGCGAAAAGAAGTGAACAAGAAAGGTCAACAACCAAACTTCATAGCCAACAAATGGGGTTATCCATAAAGGGTGGTACCCCCCAACCATCCCCAAACACTAGGGAACCACCAGTTTGGGGGGGAACACCGATGTTGGACAAACCCAAATGATGACCAACAATAAGACTGATAAACCAATGTCAGGACAGCCCATATTGTTCCATAAAACTGAGTATGAGCGATAAGCAAAAGTCACGAGCAAGAAGCAATGTCAATGGCCCTGCTGTGACCAACAGGGACCAACAGGGACCAACAGGCACCAACAGGGAAAAACAGGGACAAAGACGTACCCACCGTGTCCAACTACCAACCGTGCAGCAGCAGCGGCAGCTTAGACAACACCAGGTGATGACAGGTCCAGCGCTACGCATGCCTCAAAGGCTAGAGCTGCAAGACGCGGCAGTTGGGACCCCCACAACTTGATCTCAGCGCAATGCGCTGGCGCTCGCGCCTAGCGAATCATGGGATGGCTTGGAGAAATCAATGGCTTGAAACCTGGAAACCCATCAGAACCAAAAACGATCATTGCTATCATTGATGGAAACTCAAGGTTTTCCAAGGTAGATTTTCCGATGAACCAATTCAGGAGGATGGATGGATGGATGGATGGCTCAGGAAGAGATTTTCCTTAGCTTCATGGATTAATCTGAGAAGCTCAAATCTGATTAATCTGATCAATCTGGTTAATCGGTTTAAGGCCTCATCGCCTATAGGTGCTTCTAATGGATTTCAACAACGCTCATCAGGAGATCACCGACGATGGCCAGGAGAGCCAGGTAGGGGATGACTTCAGTGAGTCACAAACGATCCCAAAGATGTGCGTGATAGCCCCAATACAAATATATACAAATCAGGGGATGCCAAAATTCTCCGAACCAACCTACAGCTATCCAAAAGTAACTCGGCTGCATCGTCACCCACACACTTTGAAGTAGTAAAGTATGTACTGCTGCCAATGAACTGGCACATGATCTGGTTTGTGGCATGTGTTCGCATTTCAGTTGGCCTACCTACTGTCTTCCGCATGGTCTTGCGTTCCGACATGACATGCTGCTTCGACAGTCGTATACGTTTTACTGTATAACTCCTGCCTTTGACTTGTACACCGACACGCGTACTTTCACATCGTTTGGGAGAAACTCTAGCCGCGACACACATTCCATGGTTTGATAGGTGCATGTAATGCATACAGGCATCCTGGCTGGCACGTGTGCTCGCGTGTTTCTCTGGAATATGCTTTGATGCGCATGCTTTGCCACGTGTACAACATTGAGCTCTGACAATTGTGACGTACATTCTTTACCCTGACGCTTGTCCTGGCAGAATGTTTGATACATTCTGGCGTTGACCCTGCCATGAAACAAGTAGTTTTGATGTGGACGTGCCTCGCTATTGCACTGCGGTGGGACATTGATGCTTCCAACGACTCCTTTCGACATGTGACCAAGATATGTTCCGACTATGCATTGTTGTCCGCTATGCTGATTCTGAAAGAGATCCTCACACCTGATGTATTACTTGACATGCTCTCGGACATTTCTTCTGATCCGTTTGAGTTCTCGTGCACTGCATCCTGGCAGACTTCAAGGTGCGAAGTCTGGGCGGGTGAGATGGAGAATACAATGACAGAAAATTTCAAGACCCTCAGCTAGTGGACAAGATTTCCAGCAGACTTACCTACCATCCAACTCCGCGAAAAAAATTGGGGAAAATTAAGAAGTATTCTTTAAGAAACTGCTTATTCGCTGAAAACTGCTGGACATGTTTGAGATTTCACTGCTCATACCAACACATTTGGGGGCCACGTAGTGTCCATCAATTTGGGAAGCCCAACCAGCCTGCGTTTGGAGCATTCGGTTTCCAGGTATCTTGGACCCAAGCTTTGTCCTACTCTAAATCTAACCTACGATACCTGCGGCCAAAACAGCATAGCCCTCAGCCGGAGAGCCTTGATGAGAAGATGTTCTGGTTTGATGTCGCGGTGGCACAAGTGCCTGACAACCAGCACCGTGGACAGCAATGGAACGACCACATGTCTAGGTCTATGAGGCAACAAGAACGACGACAACAACAACAACAACAACAACAACAACAACAACAACAACAACAACAACAACAACAACAACAACAACACCAACAGCAACAGCAACAGCAACAGCAACAGCAACAGCAACAGCAACAGCAACAGCAACAGCAACAGCAACAGCAACAACAACAACAACAACAACAACAACAACAACAACAACAACAACAAGAAGAAGAACGACAACAACAACAACAACAACAACAACAACAACAACAACAACAACAACAGCAACAGCAACAGCAACAGCAACAGCAACAGCAACAGCAACAGCAACAGCAACAGCAACAGCAACAGCAACAATCACCTCAACCCCAGCTGCTCAGCTGACGCTTTTCGGACCCAGTCGGAGTCTCTGGTTGGCTCTTCGGCTCTCAACAGGGGCAAGAAGCATCACCTGGTGGCAGCGCGGAAGCCATGTAATTCTATGAGATTCTATGAGGCTTGCATCGTGTAGCCAATGGTCATTGCTGACATTGGTGATTCGGCACCATCAAAAACGAAGGATTAGAAGATGAAAGAACCAGAAAGAACCCTGAGCATCGAACAGCCATAGCTTTCTAACACCGGCGGCCCGGGGCACATGGGCCCCGTGAGAATGCCCAGTCGCACTCCACCAGCGGCACCAGGTTTGCAAAAACGAATTTCCGAATCGCATGAAGATATAGGACTAGCATTTTGTGCACGCTTTGAAGCAGAAGTCTTCTGTCTTTTGTCAGTTCTGTTCTCGAACCGAAGTTTCGGAAAACTTCAACTGATAGGACCTGGAAACCAAAAAAAGGCCCCGCAACAATCGCACCAATGCAAAATACATTGGGCCCTTCAAAATCCTGACGCACACTGGCTCGTTCCTCATTGTGTTGGTTGAACATGTTGCAACCTTTGTCCAGTCAATGTCGCAGGTTCACATGCCCAAAAAAAGTCCCCAGGGCTCTAAAACCCATCATATCCAGAAACGTTTTCTCTGGGCAAAATCGACCGGGGAAAGCTCAATAGCTCGGTGCTTAAAACAAGGATTTCCAGCCAACGATGTTCCTACCAACCCATTGTGAGTCAAAACCAGCTCGGTGAACCGGCTGGACTTGTCTTGTCACAGGCCATGATCATGTCTCACTATGCAGCGGACAGGTTAATTATCATGGTGACTAGTTGTATAATGGTTGATGACTAGATTATTATCATGATAACATGAACCATGATCAATGATCCAACACGAAGCTGTTACTGTAATGATGGTCAATTAGCAACTGGTGTTTTTGATCGGATCAAAAGCCAAGTTGTGCCAAACGTGGGTACTTCATTGTTGATATTAATTCTTGATGACCAGTAATTGATGCTATTCATTGTTCAACCAATTCACGTTGAACCATTATCTGCTGATATGGTGCTGGCTCATTGCAGCTTAGCTTGTCGAACTATCCATTCTCATCACTGCCACCGCTCCAACCGTTGCCGTGAGCACTGACTGGGCGCAAGCCTTGAGATTTGAGCGCCAACCAGCACCAAGCAGCATGGGGATCCGCAACTGACCGTGACCAGCCATCGCCCGGTGCCGCCGCCCACGGTGTCACCATCGCGTCTCGCGGTCTGCCTCGCGGCGCAACGAGCCGGAGACCGCAGTGGACATAACTTCGATGCACATGTGTTGACAATGGTTTCATGATGGTGGGTGCATACTGGACTACTAATGGTTCTATAGATAAATCTTTGGGAAAAAATAAATATATATATATATATATTTATATAAATTATATATATATACATGTGTTTAAATATATCTATATATATATACATATGTGTGTGTGTGCATTATATATGTGTATGTCATTCATCGGTTTATATACATAAGAATTGCCGATCACGGTCGCTGAGTGAGGGGGCACATTCTATTCCTGAGATCCCCATCTATTGCATGAACGTTTGCAGAACACCATATCACAAGCAACCAGCCATGATTTTCTTTCGCTGGTCAAGTGCGAGGCGTTGTTTACCAGTGCACTGAATTTCCCAGGAAAACGAACCACGTCTTCTGCCACATCAACGAGCTCTCCAAGAGCCCGCGACTCTACAGCATTGCTTGCTGCTGAATGGCTGGCCCATTTATGAGCCTCAAAATCAAAAGGAGATTGGCAGCCTATGAACGGCCAGAAACCCACATTTGGTTCTCCACTGAGCTCATGGAAACACAGTGGGCTGCTCATCCTCAGACCGGGACAGAGCAAATGCCGACATAAAAGATTCCTCGGATGGTTCCATGGACTTTTCTGAATTGCAATTGCTGCAAGAGCGAGACACACACGATCTGCATCCGGGACTGTAGGCATCACCCGAGCAAAATCGCATGCAATTCCTGACACTGCATTGAATCTTCCGTCCAAAGCAACTGGCGCAGGAAGACTGCACTCCCACACCCCGCAGGCAATTGGCGGCGCAACCTGCTAGGTCGCTGTTTGAATAACACCTGGTTCCACAGGTCTTCATCAAGGACTGGCTTTCGCTGCACCGAGCCGTTCGAAGCTCTTGCTCAAGCTCGGATTGAGACAAAGCCGCCAATGCCGACATAAAAGATTCCTCGGATGGTTCCATGGACTTTTCTGAATTGCAATTGCTGCAAGAGCGAGACACACACGATCTGCATCCGGGACTGTAGGCATCACCCGAGCAAAATCTCATGCAATTCCTGACACTGCATTGAATCTTCCGTCCAAAGCAACTGGCGCAGGAAGACTGCACTCCCACACCCCGCAGGCAATTGGCGGCGCAACCTGCTAGGTCGCTGTTTGAATAACACCTGGTTCCACAGGTTTTCATCAAGGACTGGCTCTCGCTGCACCGAGCCGTTCGAAGCTCGGGTTCCTGCGAGACCATCTCCTCCTTTGATGCACTGGCCGCAATGAGCTTCTTGAAGTCCAGCACGGTTTCGAGCTGGTTCAGTGTGCAGTCACTGCAGGCTGGGTCAGAACCACAGTTTGCAGCGCCGACGCAAGCCACACAAGAGCTCGCATTCATCACAGTGTCGCAGGCATGCTGCTCCTTGCACTGGTTGATAGCGGTGGACATGCATGTCACCTGCTGTGCAGCGCATGTGATGCAATGCAGTGGCGTGGCCTTGACCTCAGGCTCAGCATGCACAAGGGCAAGGCTGAAGAAGAGAAGGACTCGGGACGCCATTGCAATGCACAAAAATTCCAAGCCTCAGAACCTTGGCAGCAAAATTGCTTGAGCCATGATTGGTTACACTCAACAACTTTGGCCGAGCAAATTGCCTAGAAGCTTCGGAGAATGGGCAATCCAAGTGGTGAAAAAAAATTGACTTCGCAAAGGTTCATTGGACCACCGATGACACCACCATTTGGATTTTTTTGATGTAAAAAAAATTACACAGGCTCCTGGCCTGGCTCCTGGAAAGGGCACCCCCTGGATCCCGGCCTCACCCGCGTAGCCGTGCACGGAAGTCACCCAGCAAGGCACTGGCCAAGTCGATTCGACCGCCCTTCCTGAGCTCGGTAGTAGACTCACCGTGGTAGCGCAGCCAAACACCAAGGAAAACCAGGAAAAGAATTGGTGATAAGTAAACACCAAAAAAAAGGACAAGGAAAAAAATTAGTGATAAGTACCAACAAGGAAAAAAATTGGTTAAATGACACACCAATAAGGAAAAAAGGGTAGACCGGTGACACAGCAAAGCAGAAAAAAATTGGTGAAGTGAACCAGTGACTGGAAAAAATGATGTATAACTGAAGGAAAAATGGTTTGAGAAAAGTGAGCAAGTTGCTGCATGTTACTGCTAGTTTCTGACCGGAGTCTTTTTCGCATCGTTGTCGAATGACCCTTGAGTGTACCATGGGTCTTGGCTCGTCACCCAAAAACGAAAGTGATCTGGGTTGATGATTGAAATGAAAAAAATCAGAGATGGTAAAGTAAGTTTTGCATAGCAAGAAGGGGAACTCGATGGCTAGCCCGGATTTGGTTTAGACTTCGTGGCTACGCCTGGCTTGAGAACGGGCATCACCAAGGATGTACCACATGTATCTCACCCAGCACCTGCACCTTCGCAACCAGCCTACTGAAAACATCACAGCAGCAAGGCTCATGGCCGCCATGACCAGCGCGTTGTAGCGCAGCACCAGCTGCTGCCGGGTCCGATGAACCGATTCCTTCCAGAGCTGCAAGGCTTCGAACCAGCGACCGCTGAAGCCGAGGGCTGTGATGCAGCTGTTGATGGTCACGTCGCTGAGCTCCAACTGCAGCTCTTGCATCTCCTGGCCGCGCGCAGGGCTCGCGCTGTTGCAGGGTTCGTCGCCATGTCATTGCAACCATCGCCAAGTGGGACATCAGCCGGGGATCATTGATCATCAACACCATGCTGGGGTGCTCGATTCCAAAACGGCTCGGAGTCTGAAGAGCCGGAACTTTTTGATGATTACTCCCTTAGAGCATGCCACAGCTGCAACGGATCAGGAAAACCTGAGCATTGTGTTGACCGCAGGATGGCAGGTGGCAGTCCTAAAAACTACATTCCTCCAAGTCCATTCAGCTGCAGTCCTGCAACAGGACTAGGACCTGTTGCCACACGAAGCACTTGCCACACGCACTGATGACAGCATTGAACGGAACAGGACTTACGACTTGCTGAGGCAAGTCTCGTTGCAAGCAACGCAAGAAACCTGAGAGCAATGCTGTGCCCGTACCCTGGATCTCATTAGAACCCGAGTACAATGAACAGTTGGGGGACGAAATGTGTGCTGATCCCATTCTGCCAACTTGCCAACCTGCCCCAACCCGCGGTTTTACGTTTGTACTTCATTGTTGATATTAATTCTTGATGACCAGTAATTGATGCTATTCATTGTTCAACCAATTCACGTTGAACCACTATCTGCTGATATGGTGCTGGCTCATTGCAGCTTAGCTTGTCGAACTATCCATTCTCATCACTGCCACCGCTCCAACCGTTGCCATGAGCACTGACTGGGCGCAAGCCTTGAGATGTGAACGCCAACCAGCCCCAAGCGGCATGGGGATCCGCAACTGACCGTGACTAGCCATGGCCTGGTGCCGCTGCCCACGGTGTCGCCATCGCGTCTCGCGGTCTGCCTCGCGGCGCAACGAGCCGGAGACCGCAGTGGACATAACTTCGATGCACATGTGTTGACAATGGTTCATGATGGTGGGTGCATACTGGACGACTAATGGTTCTATAGATACATCTTTGAAAAATATATATATATATGTATGTATATATAAATATACACAATACATGTATTATATATATATATATGTACGTATGTATGTATGTCGTTCATCGATTTATATACATAAGAATTGCCGATCACGGTCCCTGAGTGGGGGGGCACATTTTATTCTGAGATCCCCATCTATTGCATGAACGTTTTGCAGAACACCATATCACAAGCAACCAGCCATGATTTTCTTTTGCTGGTCAAGTGCGAGGCGTTGTTTACCAGTGCACTGAATTTCCCAGGAAAACGAACTACGTCTTCTGCCACATCAACGAGCTCTCCAAGAGCCCGCGACTCTACAGCATTGCTTGCTGCTGAATGGCTGGGCCATTTATGAGCCTCAAAATCAAAAGGAGATTGGCAGCCTATGAACGGCCAGAAAACAACATTTGGTTCTCCACTGAGCTCATGGAAACACAGTGGGCTGCTCATCCTCAGACCGGGACAGAGCAAATGCTGACATAAAAGATTCCTCGGATGGTTCCATGGACTTTTCTGAATTGCAATTGCTGCAAGAGCGAGACACACACGATCTGCATCCGGGACTGTAGGCATCACCCGAGCAAAATCTCATGCAATTCCTGACACTGCATTGAATCTTCCGTCCAAAGCAACTGGCGCAGGAAGACTGCACTCCCACACCCCGCAGGCAATTGGCGGCGCAACCTGCTAGGTCGCTGTTTGAATAACACCTGGTTCCACAGGTCTTCATCAAGGACTGGCTCTCGCTGCACCGAGCCGTTCGAAGCTCCTGCGAGGCCACCTCCTTTGATGCACTGGCCGCAATGAGCTTCTTGAAGTCCAGCACGGTTTCGAGCTGGTTCAGTGTGCAGTCACTGCAGGCTGGGTCAGAACCACAGTTTGCAGCGCCAACACAAGCCACACAAGAGCTCGCATTCATCACGGTGTCGCAGGCATGCTGCTCCTTGCACTGGTTGATAGCGGTGGACATGCATGTCACCTGCTGTGCAGCGCATGTGATGCAATGCAGTGGCGTGGCCTTGACCTCAGGCTCAGCATGCACAAGGGCAAGGCTGAAGAAGAGAAGGACTCGGGACGCCATTGCAATGCACAAAAATTCCAACCCTCAGAACCTTGGCAGCAAAATTGCTTGAGCCATGATTGGTTGGCACTCAACAACTTTGGCGGAGCAAATTGCCTAACACTTGGGAATTGCCCAGAAGCTTCGGAGAATGGGCAATGCAAGTGGTTCAAAGATTGACTTCTCAGAGGCTCATTGGACCACCGGCAGCACAGGTTCCTGGCCTGGCGGCAAGGGCACCCCTGGGGCACCCCCTGGGTCCCGGCCTCGTTCCCACCGACCAAGTTGATCTTCCTGGCACCTCACCAGCGCAGCCGTGCACGGAAGTCACCCAGCAGGGCACTGGCCAAGTCGATTCGACCGCCCTTCCTGAGCTCGGGTAGACTCACCGTGGTAGCGCAGCCAAACACCAACAGAACCCAGGAAAAGAATTGGTGATAAGTAAACAGCAAAAAAAAAAAGGACAAGGAAAAAAACTAGTGATAGGTACCAACAAGGAAGAAAATTGATTAAATGACTCACCAATAAGGAAAAAAGGGTAGACGGGTGACACAGCAAAGCACAAAAAAATTGGTGAAGTGAACCAGTGACTGGAAAAAATGATGTATAACTGAAGGAAAAAATGACTTAAGAAAAGTGAGCAAGTTGCTGCATGTTACTGCTAGTTTCTGACCGGAGTCCTTTTCGCATCGTTGTTGAATGACCCTTGAGTGCACCATTGGATTTGAACACGCGGCTGGGTCTTGACTCGTCACCCATAAACGAAAGTGATCTGGGTTGAGATTTGAGATGCAAGTGATCAGAGATGGTAAAGTCAATTTCGCATAACAAGAAAAGGAACTCGATGGCTAGCCCGGATTTGGTTTAGAATTCGTGGCTACGCCTGGCTTGAGAACGGGCATCACCAAGGATGTACCACATGTATCTCACCCAGCACCTGCACCTTCACAACCAGCTTCCCCACTGAAAACATCACAGCAGCAAGGCTCATGGCCGCCATGACCAGCGCGTTGTAGCGCAGCACCAGCTGCTGCCGGGTCCGATGAACCGATTCCTTCCAGAGCTGCAAGGCTTCGAACCAGCGACCGCTGAAGCCAAGGGCTGTGATGCAGCTGTTGATGGTCACATCGCTGAGCTCCAACTGCAGCTCTTGCATCTCCTGGCCGCGCACAGGGCTCGCGCTGTTGCAGGGTTCGTCGCCATGTCATTGCAACCATCGCCAAGTGGGGACATCAGCCGGGGATCATTGATCATCAACACCATGCTGGGGTGCTCAATTCCAAAACGGCTCGGAGTCTGAAGAGCCGGAACTTTTTGATGATTACTCCCTTAGAGCATGCCACAGCTGCAACGGATCAGGAAAGCTGAGCATTGTGTTGACCGCAGGATGGCAGGTGGCAGTTTCCTGCAGTCCTGCAACAGGACTAGGACCTGATGCCACACGAAGCACTTGCCACACGCACTGATGACAGCATTGAACGGAACAGGACTTACAACTTGCTGAGGCAAATCTCGTTGCAGGCAACGCAAGAAACCTGAGAGCAATGCTGTGCCCGTACCCTGGATCTCATTAGAACCCGAGTACAATGAACAGTTAGGGGACGAAATCTGTGCTGATCCCATTCTGCCAACTTGCCAACCTGCCCCAACCCGCGGTTTTCGCACCACACTCAGTTTCATTCCAAGCAGTTCTGAAGTTCTTGGTCTTACCTTCGTTTTTCCTGTTCAACTCTTCGCATCCCCATGCTACTTCGCATCACCCTGCCTACCCCCAACCCCTTCCCCCACCTTCCCCCACCTTCCCCCAGGCCTTGCCTTCCCAGCCTTCCCCCCATGGTGCCTCCAAGTCACCCAGGGCTCCCTGCCACCTGCAACTGGTCTCGCAGCTGCTGATGGCTGCGCCGTACGTCACCGGGCTGCGCTGCAGCTGCGAGCTACGCAGCTGCGACAACAGCGGCAGGCTGCAGTGCCACTGGTCGCCTCGGGCCCTGGGGAAGGCTCCCCTAAAAAATGCCCCTGGGCCCCGGCCCCTGGGGACGCTCCAACGTGTCACTGGTGACGTCACTGGTGCAGATCGATGAGGGTCAGCTGGTACATTCAGTGGCCTTGACTCTTCGGTTTTCATTTTGTGCCGGTGGAGTTTGGGGCAATGGTCAGGGACATCGTGGGTCACTCAACTGTTGTCAGCGATCCTGCCATTTCTGGCGGTTGCATTGTATTCTACATTTCTGGTGGGTTCAGTCGTGCTCAGAACGATCTTCCACAAGATTTGTCCTTGCAGTCCTGAATCAAAAATCAATGAATCGCCTCCTTCCCCTCTCCTGCAGGTCATCTAACCTCACCCTTTTTTCCCAGTATCCACGATCTGATTGATGAACAACGCGGTGGTGTGATGCTTGCCCCCCGACCTCCCCGGACACATGGCTCACAAAACAATCATTACTGGCGCGCTGTCAACTGGCCGTCCCTGGCCCCAGCCACTTGGTACGAGCATATCCAGTTGTCCTACCCGTGGAAAAATGAACATGCTGGGATGGTTCAGTGAGCTCCCACCTCAGTTCCATCATCAGCCCTGTATCAACTTCTGATTCACCACTACAAGCCATTACCACAACAGCTGGTAAAACCCGATACTTGATCGTAATTAATCATCATGAATTCTGGTGAAATAGCAAGTGCAAATGAAACCCAATTTATTGGGGCAGTTCAGAAGTAATCTGACTATCTTCATTAAATCATCATCATTGCTTCATTGTTTACTGGCAGCGATAGGACCAGTATAGTTTTAAAAAAATCAAATCAAGAGAACACACACACACACCAATATGGCAATCATTCACCCCTGTTCACCTGCAACCACAATGATATATGAATATAGAAAGATGCACATACATATTTATATTTGTATGTGTATTGATATTATTGACAGTATTGACACTATTGTCATTCTTATTACCTATCATCATTATTGTTATTTATTCTTATCATCATTATTACCCTTGACATTTTTATTTATCATTAGCATCTGTATTATGGTTATTGTTATTGTTTATCATTAATATCAATCATTATTACTACTATTATCATTGTTATTACGAATACTATCATTACTATTACTATTACTACTATTCAGAACGAATACAGGCGTGTATTCCATCAACCCAAAAAACGTCAATTCAATAACCAAAAAAACCCTTCACCTTGACCCCCATCGAAAAAAGAACAACCCACATCATCACTCAAATAAAAGAAACCTCCAAAAATTCACTCTGCAAGCTTGAACTCCTTACCTACAAGGTGGGCCCCCTTAGTCAGCTAAGTTGGGTTATAACCAGGTTAACTACCAGTTATAGTGGATATAACTAGCTTGTTAAGTGGCCTTAGTTGCACCAACTTATAACTAGGGGGCCCACCTTATATCATTGTTATCATTATTATTGTTGTTATTGTTTATCATTAATATCAATCATTATTACTATTACTATCAAAGCACTCCTTCATAGACCCCCCCCCTTTCCATAGCCAGGGTGGCTCGTCTCGCAGATGCTCATGGCGCTGTTGAAGGTCACCGTGCTGCCCTGGAGCGCCTTCCGGCGCAGCCGCAGCAGCAGGTGTCCCACGAGGGGCCAGGCGCCCGCGCCCCGCAGCAACGGCAGCTGCGCGTTGTAGGAGATGATGTCGGGCAGAAGGCCACGCACCTGGAGGCTGAGGTCATCTTGGATGCGCAGCTGGGGTTGGAAATGGATATATGAATAGGAGATCAGCTGACCAGATTTATCACCAAATCATCGGATTAACCGAATGAACTTCTTGGATGTGTAGCTAGGAAGCATCAAACCCTAGATGTATCATATATGAATGGGATGTGCAACCATGGCTATCAACCCTAGATGCGCAGAAACAGGGGTAGTGAAGCCAAAGATTTACCAGATGCCCAGGTCTAGCAGACTATCACCAGATAATCGGATTAACCAAGTGACCTTCTTGGATGTGCAGCGACCAGGCTTAGTGAGGCAATGGTTACTAGTAATTGGTGAATTCTGTGGTTGATCATGATGGCTAATAGCGGCTAACTGGGATAAAGCATGAAATACCCATGGTTAGTTGCACCCTATCAGGTAGCTGAACTAACCCCAAACTTTCGATGGTGAATGTTCCCAGTTGCGAGGCAACGGCTAAGTGACGCTGAAGCTGCGTCGACTGTTTCTGTGCGTTTGTTGGCAATTGAAGTCATGGCTCTTTTACTTGACTATGTATGGATGTGTTAGCACTCCTAGACTTTCATGCACGCTTAGACGTGCAGTGCACAGCCGTCCCTATCCGGACGAGAAAAGCAGCAACCTTCTCTAGTGGCCTCTAGCGGTTGCTTGTGTAAGATTCACAGATTCAATACACCCTTGCAGCTACGATGCAACCAAATCGACGGTAGACCTACATAAGAGACACAGCGCCTTGACAAGCTCTTTGCCATTGAAGAATGTCTGGCCTTTTCTTGGACGTTTGCCCTTAGTCTTCTGGCACAGTGCAACTTCAGGTGAGTACATTGGGTTTTCTTTCAGCAAACGATTGCTATGTGCTTGGCGCATTGACCTTTCTTATCTTGGCCTTCAGTGTCACCACTAGTGACTATCAGTGTTTCAGTGACGCCAACTTTTTCCGTTCACTTCGATCATTACGATCACTACCACCATTTCTCTTTGCCATAACTGATTTTGTACAGTTCTCACTGAGTCTCAATGTAGAATCATTTGTTAATGCTTTTTCTTGGATTGGGATCCTTGATTTGTGGTTGTTACTCGTGACCGCAGCCAACCGTGTGGAAGAGCTGCAAGCATTGGCCACACAGAGCGTGCACTTCTTGCAAAAGCAAAGAGTAACGCAATGCGAGAAGTCAAGAAGTCGCACGGCTCATGCGCTATGCTGCTCCAACTCTCTCTTCCGCTTCCGGGGCAGTTTCCGGGATCCTGTTTTCAATAAATTTGCCATGTAGGTGGCGTCTTCGTGCGCCGCAGAGGTATATAATTTTTCCGCTCACAGCATTGTGGCCGTTGCCGAACATCTTGATGAAAGTGGAAGAACTGTGCAGCAGGTTGAAGTTGGGACAGCAAGCGACACCGGAAGAGTGCAGAATCGCCTGAAATGTGAATGTGAATGAAGAAAATTGAGCGAAGATGTGACACATCCAAGTAATGTGGCCTTTGGAGTTGCATATGCACCAAAGGAATCCCGGAAAACTCGCCCACAGTTTGGATAGGTCGGGAAGGTCTAAGTTGCCGTGCCCCCAAAGCACCTCAACCAACGCGGTCCTTCTCGCCGAAAGCGGAACTTGTATCAACGATTCATGTATCAACCAGCCATCATGTAACAACCGTTACGTCATCGTGCAACCATGACAGTCATGTTCCAAGGACAGATTCATCCCCGCAAGTCACAATCCTGGCAAGAAGAAGACTCGCCAAATCGTGCACCCGTTCCCGTTACAGGTAGGTTGCTGACAACCGAGGCAGCCAACTACTCATCGAGATCAGCCACCAAGATCCACCAAGCATCCTGTGCATCCTGAGAACGACTGCTTCAAACAAGGAAGGCCCACCTTAACTGCAATGAAACAACATCATACTTGGATCAGTCCAAGGATGCATGAGCCATACCTAGGTTCACCCACCGTGGCTATGGGTCGGGGTCCCCGTCCCCACCATCCAAGGGCGCCGCCCCGGCGCCTCTGCGCGGTCCAACCAGCGTAAGGCCTCGCTCCAGTCTCCACAGCTGCTGATGGCCGAGTTGTAGCTCACCACATCCTTGCCACCGGCGGGGGCCAAGGCCATGCGCTGTGAATGGCAGGTCGCAGCACCGGCGCGAAGCATGGCACCAGGTTAGGTGGCTAAGGATGGGACTCATAGGGGTGACTGATGGGTGTTCAATCCTTGGGTTGCTGCGACACTTGGCTCCGACACTTACTTGAGGCCAGGGGTAGGAAAGCGATCCGCACGGCAACTGACCTGACTGCAAGAACAAATAACGATAGGATGCATTCATTTTTCTTGAAGAAAGCCGTAACAAGTCGAAACTGTAGTGCAACAAAGAAGACTCTGGGGGGGATTGAGCCTAGCGAGGGAAAGGGGGGAGCAATAATTGTTTTTTTTCAATTATTCGTGACTTTTGGCGGTCTTGTCCCTGCCAATTACTCGCTAAAGCAAGAGCAACTTCAGCTAGCTGACGCTAGCTTTCGTGACTTGGCTGCGACACTTACTTGGCTGAGACACTTACTTCATTGAGACACTTACTTGGTTGTGACTTATTTGGTTGGTACATTCATTTGGCTATGACGCTTGCTTGGCTCCAACACTGACTTGGCAGCAGCAGCAGCAACCAGCGACACTTCCAAGCCACAGATCTCAGCTCCGACTCCAAAGCATGCAGCAAACGCAGGGCGTGTTGCCAGCGGCCGCCTCAACACCAGAACCAGAAACATCATCACCCAAGCGCGCCATGAAATGACCACCGTTAACTGATACTAATCATCAAATTGCCCCACCATTCAGTCACTATAAACTGATCCCAAGCCTCAGCTTGGCTTTCAAGTGACAGCTTGGCTTCCCCTTGGCTTCCCCTTGGCTTCCCCTTGGCTTCCCCTTGGCTTCCAAGTTTCTCCGCTGACAGGCGCCCAGGTCCACGTTGAAGGTCACCGTGTCGCGCCGCAGCTGGCGCCAATACAAGCCCCGCCCCAGCCGCAGCCCCGCGCGCCAGCTGCGGATGCCCATCCACCGTGCGGCTTCGTGACGCCATGGTGGAGGCTTGGTCGCTGGTGGATGGTGAGGCTTCGTGGTTCATTTGATGGCTATTTGGTGGTTTCTTAAATAGGGGACCCCCAAAAATGGTTGGTTTATTGCTATAAATGACTAGTAATGGATGATTTAGGGGTACCCCTATTTTGAGAAACACCCATTTGGATGGTAATTTGATGGTCAATGATGGTTAGATTTGATGGTAAAGGATGGTTAGAATCAGGTAATGATGGATGTTTGATGGTTGATGATTTGTATCAGCAATGGTGATTTGATGCTGGTGCGATAATTCTTTGATGATGACCAGATATATATGTATACGTGTGTGTGTGTGTGTGTGTCGGTACGGGTTCTTAGATGCTTCTTAAGAAACGAAACAAACATTTTGTGTCAATCATTCAGTCAAGCATTGTGATTAGAAACCATTAACCATTATCACAATTCGTAGCCACTGTTTGATGTTTCTTGATTGTGATTATGAAATACTTGCTAGTAAGAATGCGGAGCTTACCTGTGGTTCATGACGGTACGAAATGATCAAAAAACATGGTAATAGCAACCAAAAACAGCCAACCGTCTATTGAGCCGATCGAAAATCTTCTACCTGGGCTGAGGGAAACATCTATGCAAAACTGCGGTGTTAACCAATTCTAGACTTCTCATAATTTTCCATTCTAGGTGGGTGATTAAATCAATACCGTATAATCACCATGGCACTAGGGATAGAATGTGATACAATCGGCTGCTATGCAACAAGTGATTCTCCAAGCAGGATTGTTCCACCTGATGACAAGGTTACACTGGCGTGATGAGGACATGTAAAGCGTGCTAGTCCTCAGGATGGTTGCAAGGTCATTCATACCAGGACACATCTTCAATGAAGGATGACAAGGAACTAGTTTCTGTCACCATTCAGTTATGGTAGGACTAGTTGATACATGGCTGGCTGGCAGCACTTCAGATCTACACACACATATATATATATATATATATGTGTGTGTGTGTGTGCATATATACATATCGTATATATCGTGTGGTTGCTTGCTTTTTGAGAAATTCCTGGCCAAGGATGCAATCGCTACCCGAATTTGTGAGAACCGCCTGTAACATCTTGGGTGTCACTACACTTTCCCGTAGATTTCCCTAACCAAACTCAGTGAGCGTTAGGATGACATGAATTGGGTAGGGATTTACATGTGCCTTTGGTGGCCAAACAGGTCTTAAAAAGGAGAAGAAAAAATGATGGTAAAATGATGGTAAATTGATGGTAAATTGATGGTCCTGTATGGTTAATTGATGGTAAACTGGTCTTTAAAAGACCATGATCTTGCTTCTGCTACCGCTTGGTGACAAACATCACTGCAAAGAATGAACAGCCTCAACAAATAAGGCAATACAAACGAGATCAGGACCCAATACCAGGGCTCCAACTACTCAGATGTATTCTTTTTCTTGCAGGGAAGGTGCTGGTGATGAGCAGGCAAGCCATGACTTGTGAACTGCAGCCCAGAACAACCCCCACTACGCCAACAAAAGCAGGCAAACCTCGCTGCACTCCAGTTCAGCTAGGCTTAGGGTGAACCACTTTGGCAGCCTGTCCTCTTCCCTGTCCTGCCTACTGGCGAAAAGGAACACATCAGGAGATGAAAGTGATGAAGAACAAAGAAAGTAAGTCCATGAAACACAAAAAGATCGCATGCTGGTCCTGGTGATGACCTCGCATTGATGAATGATGATCGCTAGAGATCGCGAGGATGGTGACTGCGGCCGCCTTCAAACGGGCCTGTCTGCAAAACTCAAACCATCCATGTGGCTTTAGCCATAAATCATGTACTCCTACAGCTGGTTGGTTACCCTATTCCTGATCATTTAGGGGTGGTTGAGGGTCCATTTATGGATAGACCCATGTAATGATAGAACAACTGTTGATGGTGGGATTTTGCTAGCGTTGGTATTGTGAACCCAAAATGTGAACCTGGAACACTCCAAACATAGTTTTTTGCAACAAACATTTGGGGGCACCCTGTGACATGATCTCCATGCTGCCTTTCCTCAGTTTTGGCTGTGGCTGTCTGCGCTAACCTTGATGTCTGTGGGTGAAAATGTTGGCATCGAGGCGTGAAAGTGAGATCTGAAAATCAAGCAGTGAAATCTACAAACACACCGATCTTCAGGCGAATCGCCAAGCATAATATTCATAGTATGTACATTGATGAGTGCTTTTATGTGCTTCTTATGTATTGTTTCCCTTCACTTCGATACCGGAAAATGGGTCGCGGCGTGGCCGCGGAAAAGCGGAAAGGCACCGGGACGGCTCTGTTGCCCGGAAAGCCCAGGAGGTCTTGAAAGGAGAGGATGCATCACTTGGACTTCAAATCCTGCGCCGTTGGTTGGGAAATTCTGCCCCAAAACCTTCGGACTCCCAACCAACAAGGCCAACATGTTTTCTTCTTTCCGGGCACAACTTCAAGTAAGCTAGATCAAAAAGATGGATCCATTGGAAGCCCACTTTGAAGTGGAAAAAATCCAATCATCCAAGCCCTTCCCCCCACCACCAGCCCCAAAAACCGGCCTCAGACGATGGCGGAGCTGGCCGCCTTCTGTCCCTTGGGAGCGCCAGGCCTCAACTCGTCGCTGTAGAGGTCGTCGTCTTCATCCTGTGGGGAGCTCCAAGCTGTCGCTGGGTGGCTTGGCATCATCGACCTCGGTTGATCATGATTTGCCGTTGCTAATATTCATAAGCCATGTTGATCATGATTTACCGTTAACCATGCTTCTTCATAAACAATCGCGATTCGCCCTTGCCAACATCAACGATCAAGCTTTATCATAATTAGCCATGTTTGGCCACTGTTCAACGTTATTCACCGCTGATAACCATGATGAACCTGCCTTACTCATCACCAAGAACAACCAGCAGCCACCATCAACAGCCCCGACTCACAGCCGGTTTTCCCCCGCGCTTCGCCCGGTCCGTGAGTTCTTCTTGGACGCGAGGGTCCGCAGGGTTGGTGAAGCCATCGGGTGGCAGAGCACCGGCTCCGATGTAGGTCTTGTAGGTGCCCTCAGCATCCTGGGAACATGGGTAGTTGGACTGCACCTCATAGAGGTAGATCGATAGATACAGATATAGACTTGATGTTGGTAGGACTTCACCTTGGAGAGATAGATCGGACAAGTGGATCGTTTTGCTTGAAGACCTGATGTTCTCCCACGGGTTAGCCACCAAGACCACTTGTTCGAGGCTTGTAGCTACCAACCATCATTCAGCTGGCGCAAAAATGTTTGGCCTGGCCCAAGTGGGACAATTAGTAGCGCTCCAAGGTTGCTACCGCTGGCAAGCGCGTCAATAGGGTTGTACAAAGGGAGGCAGTACCCTACGGATGGAGGTTCTTGAAATATTTTGGTGCGGAAGATGGCTGTGGGTCAAAACCCTGTACCCCTGGTTCCCATCACTTACCATTGTTTTCCCTATTCATAGTTGCTTAATATTGATGCTTAATATTGACCCATAGCCAGATGGCCAAACTCATAAAATGACCCCCTTCGGATCCCCTGTCCTTGGCTGGCTTCAGGTTCAGCACCCAGGTGGCAGCCCAGGTGACAGCTCCCAGGATCACGAAGATCCAAACTTGGAAGCTGATGCCGAAGAAGGTGTCGGACTGACCCAGGGCCGCAGGCTTGGGAGAAAGTTGGCATCTGATGGTGAATTGATCGTCAAGGAAAGGTCAATTGATGGCTATTGGGAAGGTAATGGTTGATCATTTGTTGGTAGTGTTGATACTTATTCTGGTTAAACATAATAGTTAATAGCGAATTCATGGTTGATTCATGGTGGATTAGCCAATGATGGCCATGGGTCGCAACAGAATCGAACCAAACCAACCGCAGGTGCGACATCTCTTCCTGGGCCCATGTACCAAGCAGGTGGCCGTGCCCCGCTGGCACCTCCTCTCCCAGCAGTCCCTGTCGGGTCTTGCCCTGCGCTGCGGTGAGCTCAAGGCCGGGGCCCCACGAAACACCGGGGGAATCATCGTCAAACCAACCACTCTGAACCCTTGCTGGCCATCAATTTGATCATCGGATTTGATCATCATGAGTCAACTATCAGCTTGATCATCCATTTGATCATCGGAGTTGACCATTCATTTGATGATCAATGCAGCAACCGACTATCAGGTTTATTTTGCCTTGAAACCGGCAAGAGACGTGGATCTAGGCAGCCTATCAAAGTGCAACTTGAAAGTTGCAATGTTAATCTTACCTGTTCCAGGGCCAAAATTCAGAAACATGTAAGTGACATTTACTGTCCCCCCTTAGTTGGTAGGGATTCAGATTTTACTCTCTGTTTCCAGCACCACTGCTTGATGCTTGAGTCGTGATGGTAAATGATGGCCATGAATGGCAAGCAATAACAAACAATCATGAGGATATGAGCCACGGTCTAAATTTGTGGTTCGTGTAACATGCGTGACAGGATTAGAGAGTCCCCTATCGTTTTTCAGTGTTTTGGCGTTCAGGCATTCCCGTGTAGGAATTCCATGTCTTGAAGTGGTGTGGCAATGGTCTCGCTTCTAACATGAGTTGTGTATAGTTGTGTGATATTCCTGCCCTCAGCGTGTCATTGTCAGTCACACGGCGTCTGATGGCCGCTTGCCCTTCACTGCCTTTTACCATGGCAACATGACAGCAACAACAGAAATGAAGTACAGGTTGTAACACTTGGACCTGGTCAGCTGTTGAAGCTATGTGTGGACGACTCCCAAGAAAGAGGCACTTTTGTTTATTTTGGGTATCTTTTTGGGTATCGTTTTGAGTATCGTTCTGCGGTGTGTCTATTTTGGAAAACTTGTTCTGGGAAAACAAAAGCTTTTTGGCCCAACCAGTCCTGAGATCGAAACGTACTTTCACTCTTTTGCGAACCATGCTGAGTAGTGAGGCGATAACTTTAAACTCCCCAACCGAAATAGCTAGAGAAATGATGGCTATCAAACAATAAAGCACGAAGCACCCGACATGTAATTATTGAAAATAGGTATCGTTTTTTTGAGAGTCCCCTATCGTTTTGCGATGTTTTCGGCAGGATCTTGAATCCAATGCAGGCCCGCATACTAGATGAATGAACGCAAATTCTGACGGAACTTCATATGCCCACAATATTAATGATGATGCACAGTTATGATAACAGTTATGTTGAGTAGTATTCTTCAGTATAGATACGTATACATTCCGCACGATTCTCTGCGGCAAGCATGGTCAAAAAAATATCTGGTCAGTTAATTGGCAGTTGGTAGCCCCTTCCCAACAATATGCCTGTCAATTGGAATCCATCATCCGAAAATGTTCTGGTTGGAAAAGCCGCAACCCATCAAACAAAACCCCCAACCTATCAATAATGCGAGTTTTCAACCTGGCTGTTCTCAAGAAAGCTCTGGTGATCCTGAGGTGCTGACAATATCCTCCAATGGCACATCCTCCAAAGGGGGCAGCTTGGCGTAGGCCGCCTGAACCCAGAGCTGCCAACTGGAGAATCCTATCTTGGATTCTTGGATGCTGAGGAGGGAGGAGGAAAAAAGCTCCAAGCCCCAAGTATCCGGTGATGCTGTGTGATGCAACCAGCTGTTCAAGCACAAAACTGCGGCATCACCAGAAACATGAGCATCAAAACGGTCGACGTCTAAGCAGCTGTCTCAAAAAATCACAGATGTTCGCGTGCCATCAGACTCCCATGGTGATTGCAGGGATTCACACTGTGCGGGCCTTTCTATGGATTGGATGCACCCCACCTCAAAATGGCTGATCGCCCGGCAGTATCCATAGCTTTTAGAGGCCCAGAACGCTTGATGGACTCCACCAGGCGCCCACGGAAACACCGCAGGAAATCCCCAGGGGTAAAACACCAAAGGCCCGAGTGGCGGGATGCTGGGGATCAACTGATGGACCAGGGCTGTTAATCGACCGCCGGAACGGCATACCATCACGCGTCACCTACAGGGGGGTCAGAATTCTGAATGTCCAACTTTTCCCGTTATCCTCCTGAACTATTGGCCTGCGGGTTCATCTTTAACGTGTAACCATCATCATACCGCGCTAGTGAAAGGCAAGGAAGCATTACTTGTTGGCAAATCATCACTGAAGCATGACCCAGCCCCAGAAACCGTGAGAAAATCGTGGCTCATGAACTAACAAGGTGGTCTCTCAAAATAGGAAATTCCTCAAAATGGCTCGCGTTTTTACTATAAATGACTTCTATTGGATGATTTGGAGGCACCCCTAAGACTTGACAAACCACCATATGAACCCTATTATTCAGCATCTCTGATAATCCTGCCTGATGAACTCATTCGAACCATTCGTAAGCATTGTTCAACATCATGAACCATCATAAACCATCATCAATCATCATTAGCCACCTTTAAACATCATGAACCATCATTAACCATCATCAATCATGATTAACCATCATTAACCATCATCAATCATCATGAACCATCACTAATCATCATTAACCATCACTAATCATCATTAACCATCACTAATCATCATTAACCATCATCAATCATCAATAGCCATCATTAACCATCATTAATCATCATAAGGACCATCATTGGAGAACCAGCATCACCCCTTCCCACCCATCATAAGCCGCCCTTCACCACAGCTCCCTGTGGCTCCCCACCTCCATGGGCGCTGCCAGGGCTGCCAGTCCCGCAGCCAGAGCCGGATTCACCACGTCTGGGCGCCGCCCAGGAAACATCAACAGCCAGCACGAACCAATGGCCCTTAAGAAATGAGAAACCAGGTTAACCATTCTATCAATCTATAATGACCAATGGTCCTTATCAATCTATAATGGATTAATAAATCATTGATGGATAACCAGATTAATCATTTGGTGGTTTCTCAAGCCATAGGGAACCCCCAAGTTATGGATGATTTATTACTATAAATGGCTAATATTGGGGATGATTTGGGGGGTCCCCTATATCTTGAGAAACCACCAAATGCTTAATGGATAACCAGATGAATCTATGGTTACATAATCCATTCTATGGATATCCACATTAATCATTTCATTTATATATGGTGACCATTTTAACCTAGAATGGATTAATAGATGATTAATGGATAACATTGGATAACCATATGAATGAATACCCATATCCAAATTAATGGATAACCAGATTACCGTAATGAATAACCATATTAATGACTGCTGATTCATGGTAACATCAATGGTAACCATAGCAATGTTAAAACCATAGTTGGTTAGTCTATAGTGGATAAATAAATGATCAATGATAATAATGGTAAATCATCTCATGTTGGGACCATAGTAATGGTTGATTCATTGGTTCCAGCCAGGAACCAATGGTAACCATAGATTATAAACCATTAATCATTGGTAAACTACTGAGATTATACATCATTATCGGTGGCAAATGTTAATCCATATTAATGGTAAAACCTTAGTTTATTAATTTATGATGGGTTGAGAAATGATGTTTATAGAAACATTGATATTAATCACGCTGGTTTTGTTGAGCCAATAACCATCACGAACCAATCCATTGGTGGTTGATGAGTGGTTGATTTGAACATGATTCGCCACCACTAACCATCCGTAACCAATTTTTTGGAATTATCATCATTCATGGTTGAACATAATCACCTCTGATGTTGCTTTTCATTGAAGAATATCAAGCAACAAGATTCATTAGCCATCCATCATTAGCTGAGCAAAATGCACCAACATTGACCGTGGCCGACATCACCAACCAACAGCTATAGCTGGTGTCTGACCAAAAACACTCAACATCACGAGCGATTGGAACGCGAAACACCAAGAAAGAATCACTTTGTAGATCACATGGGTTTCACTTAGGTATATAATGTACTTGTTTCACATACCATTACAGTGGGCAACCGTACTTATTCTCACATAGGTTTCACTCCAAACATTTCACGGATCTGGATCTATGTGGTGGGAGCGCCTGATCAATTGAGATGCCACTACCGTGACTTCGCATCCTGCTGTTGCAGGAGTAATTGTTGGTTCTGCTGGGTCATTTTCCATTTTCCAACACGATTTTGTGGGTGAAGGCATGGCAGCTGCGGTGCCGGCAAAGCGGCCTCGCTTTGGAGGTGCCACGAAGCAAGGGCTGACCACCATCATCAGCAGGGTCACGGCCAGCACGGCAGGCAACAAACGGACCTGGCAGCGGCGCAAGCGGCCCGGCTGAAGGGATCAGGCGCTGGAAACATGGAACGCAACTGGGGGCATCATGAGACGTCATGGTCTACTAAGTCTACTATATCACATTCATTCATGTGGTCATCCTCATGGTTACAATGCCAAAAGCCGGATGGTTTCACACGTTTCGGATGGGGCGAGTCGATCGAGTTCACTGGATCAACGGTCATGGGTCAAGTGTCGGAGCCACTCCTGGCACCAATCCCTCCCAGGGCGTCGCCTTGCGCATCTCGGCCATTGCTGAGCCTAGGGCGACCCGGATCAACAAGGAGACCAAGGAGGATCAACAAGGATCAGTCAAGTTATATAACAACCAGGGGTTGATGGTGGTCATGGCTAATGACGAATGATGGTTGGTAATGGTGAATGGTGGTTGGTCATGGCTGATGATGGTTTATAAGGGTCTATAATGATTAGTGAGGGTTAATGATGGTTCATCTTTTAACTTTCACATGGCACACCTTAGTTTGGCTATGTACATGCCCGGCAATTACGCGGCACGAACGTGATGCGATGATAATGAGCGACTGATGGATGATAAACAACTACCTAGGCACCACCTGCAATGATGGTTCATGATGCTTGGCAATGGTTAATGATGGTGAATGGCGGTCTATCGTGCTGAACGGCTGGTCATGATGGCCGATGGTCAGTGAAGGGTGGTGGCATCGGAATCCGGAGAGTACACCCAGCAGTCGCCAAACAACCAAAAAGGTTGATTTGTAGACCCGAAGGGTGGCACCCTTGGGGTGCTTAAGGTTTCCACCAAGGATCTAGGGAGAGGGTCCTCCCCCAACGAAGTGATGGTCTCAAGTGGCACCCTTGGCTGGGGCTGCTGGGGTTGGTTGGGGGTGGTTCTCTAAGCCTGAGCCGCATATATGGCTGACTGCTTATCCCAAGATGGCGATGCCCCACGTCTGCCAAGGTCACCACGCCAGCGATTGTGCCAAGGGGCGACTGCAGTATCTCCGGCGCGGTCTCTGAACCAAAGGAATTGCTGCAGAGAAACAAAAATGGCATCAGTGGTAGCGGCAATCGTTGGCTGGCTGATGGCATCACTAGGAGTAAACCATCGTCTGACAGCCCCTTAGCGAACTGGGACTAGTGAAAGGTTTCCCTCCCATTCGTAGCTTGCAAAGAACCATTAAGCCTAAATAACTTGGGTATGGGAGGTCAGGCCTGCTGATGGAACATGGCCTACCTACAGGGCAACCCCCCTAGCAAGTGCAAACATCGATGGAGCAACGCGAAAATCAAATGAGCGGTGTCACGTGTCACAAGCTCCTTCTGCTTCGTTCTATTTCACGGGGGGACTACACGTTTGTTGCCACAATCCGCTACACGAGAATCACAATCGAACTAAAACTACCGGGAGGTTTCCTGCAGGCTTTTGACTGGGTCACCTGGACTAGAGTTTGCAATTGCAGGTCCGGATCCCATGGAGATGGATCGAAATCGCATCCTTGCGGTGCCCAACCGCTACCCCTGCTCTTGCAGCCTTACGAAAGATTTTGGACAAGTCAAGGCAGTGAAACTCACATCCTCAATTCTGTTGACAGCTGAAGTCGCAGCCAGAACCACCCCGGGAGTTGTATCCAGTGACCAGTGCCTTTCATGCATGTGCTGAACAGCGCTGAGCAACTGCAACCTGATCGGGACGCTGGGGACCTGGTGAGGCATGGCTGATATGAGTCACGTGGCATTGGCTTCCCAGCATTGGATCCCATGCCATGAGCTCTCTCTCCATTGTGACTAAGGTCTGTCTCAGCCAAGACGAGAAACAGACATGAATCTACAGGCAAAAGGAGCACGCAACCAAAGGCACGCATGCGTGGGCTATACAGAAGCCAACATGAAAGTCTAATTTGCAAGAAATGTGTAAAGCATCCTTCTGCTTATCGGCCTCAGCATGTCAGCTTAGATGATCATACTATCAGCTGGTGGTTGTTTTAGGGATCACCAGCTGTTGGGAGCACAAGCTTTCAAATGAACCCTTTGAAGACAAAGCCTGACATGTCCCGCCAAGCACTTCTCACGTAACACCAGGCACAGCTCGATTCCACCGACGAAATCGATCGAACCATAAACATCAGAAGCAAACGAACAAACATCCGTAGAGGCTAGATATGCTTCCCGATGTGATCATGATGATGCGCCCCCAGGTCTTTACATTGTCTCTTATCTACCCATCTATCTATCTCTCTATCAGATCTAGTCTAATTTGTTCCAATCTAGGCCATCTAGTCATCTAGTCGATCATGGCAATAGAGATCCCACAAGGACACGTTGCTTCTATCTACACCAGTATTTCAGTATCCATCTGATTCTAAATCTATGCCCAAAAAATGCTATCTTCCACCATTCAGGCTTCGATCTAGCACACCAAGCGGCATAAAGTTCGCCGTCTCCCGCTCTGTGTGGGACTCGGCATCCAAAATTGCATCGTACAGCCTCGCACAGGTCTGACCGGCTGCTTGCCACTAATGTGACCATACAGAGAGATACAAACGGATGATTCGCCATTTTTGTGTCACAGGGTCCGCAATAGCACATCCAAAAAAACATCTACACGGCTCTCGATATCTTGGCTTCACCCTTGATCACTGGATACCCAGCCCACCCCAAGGCAGCCATGTGTGGGGAAGGGGCCATCCCTCACAGCCCTTGGCAGCTCCACGATATATCACCTATCACCTGATGTTCACAAACAAACCCAACCGTGGCCCCAGAACAGCAGGTTGAGCAGGGGACAAAAACGATTGTCACCCACCAAGTTTGTCAAAATTCTTGGGTCCTCAAATCAGTGCGAGCTAATTCGTACCTCTCAATGCACAATCGCCAACAAGCAATCAAAGGTTGGACAACGTTTCTGGCCTAGTTCCTGGCGGTGTTAGACCCATGTTACATGTTGGTTGTCTGCCTACTCATTGGGTCTTATTTGTATTTTCCCTGCAGATCCTACAGGGTGGCCCCATCCAAACCCACATGACTCGCGGTGAGGACATCGCATTTGGGTACCATGGCCACCATGCCCATGGCACTGCTTCTGCCTGCCACCCGTGGTATACTCCAAAATCTCCTCAGGCGGCCCAGCGGCTGCCGGGGATCCATTCAACCACGGTGGGGGGAACTGCCGGTCCCACGTGCAGGTTGTGATAGCGTGGGGTTCCACATTCTGGGTGCAGTTCACCTTTCAGTGGATGCTCGAGCCTGGTGTAGATGGATAGGGACCAGTGGGGATTTGTCACAACCCTACCGTCATGAGCATCCAAATCTTGACGACCCTTCCGTGGTGGTCGATTCAACCATAATAAGTCTGTTTCTTCCAAGGCACATAGAAGTTGCCGTTGTTGATGAAGCATTCCTGACACTGGTGGGCCAAATCGATCACAGTTTCGCAACATGATTGTAGCAGTCTCGGGGCAGGAGACGAGGCGCACCCGTGAGACAGATTCTACATCAAATTGGTTGCCTAATGCGTCGTAGTCTTGTGCCCTGACACCCCTAGCAACACGGTTTGGGGGTGCCCTTCTCGTAGGAAACAATGACTTGCCTGCACTGAAAAAGGCGATTTTGGAGATCAGGGGCGCTCCCATTATATAACCCCTACAC
>VSDK01011733.1:128300-266055 GCA_009767595.1 Symbiodinium kawagutii | reverse complement strand
CCTCCCCACTGACTACCATTCCAGGCACCAAGCTCAACCATGTCAGCAAACCAGCAATGAAGTTCTCCCAACTTCTCCCACTTTCTGCCGCCTGCAAATTGATGATGCTTGGATGTGAGCTGCACTCGCGGAGCATGATGGCCTGGATGCCAGGATGGCAGGACAGAAACATAGCTGCTAAGCGAATCAGGTCTCAGCGATCATTTTTTTGGCCGAAAAAAAAGACTGCGGCGCCTCCCTTGAGATGACCCAAATGTTAAACATGATCCACCACTGGCCACCCACTATCATCCACTCTCCTTGAACACCTCGAATCAGCGTCCAATGATCAACCACTCTTGTTCAACCAGCCTTTAGCTTTACTCAACCCGGGGAGTCCCCACCAATCTCTGAGCCCTGGAATATGATAATAGTGGAAGATCAGGGATGACAACGACAAGTCACCAGGGAGATTTGATCAATGGTGGGTTCTCAAGCCAGAGGAGCACCCCCAAATCATTGGATCATTGATAACGAATGATAAACCACCCATTTTTGGGGTACCTTATCTGGAGAAGCCACAAAATTATAGCTGAGTTAACTATGGAGAGAGTCAGTTGTGAGTTGTGATCATGGCTATGGATAGAAAAATCAATTGCCAGAGAGAGAGTATACGAAACTTGACTTGATAGTAGTTGATCGATGATGGGTCAAGTTTTGGTTCAATGGTTAATGGATTCATGACAGATCAACAAAAGCATACAAAAGCACTTGTTGATGGGGGGTACTCCCGAAAAGGATGCCTTTTTCTACTAAGTCATGATAGTGCTGATGTTCTGCCAGTTGGCTACCCAACACCAAAGGCCCACCTGTTCCCAACGGGAAACCCACTAATTCAGGGCTGCTCTTTACAGAAAGCCCCTGGTCCTCACTTTGAAACACACTTTTGGGAACATGTGAACAAGGAAGAAAAAGAGACATCTTCAGTTAGCGATTCAACTTTTAGCAGCCCCCGCGCAAAAGATTGCCTCATTAGGCCCCCTGTTCTTCCCACTCCACGGGAGGCTCGAGCCGCATGACCCGTGCCGCCTGTTGTTTGATCAACTGGGGGGAGCGTTCGTGCTTGGAGCTGCGGTCACTCTTCCTGCAGGGCCGTTCGGCCGAAGTCACTGGGGAAGGTCACATCAGGCGAAGCGTGGAATCCCACCTTTCAAGGCCGTAACAAGAAGTCGCTGCAGCATGGTAAGAATGGATGGGTAAGGATGGTGTGTCATCAACGGTTCAGCCACAAAAGAGTTCATGTGTTGAGATCATGAGAGCTTCAACGATCTACAACCAGCAAAACTGGTGGTTTCAAGCCCCAAGAAAAATAGAAGTCAACCAACCTTTTGTCAATAATTACATTTGGGAAAACAAAAACTGTCAATCAAACCAGTTGTTTAACCATTGCTAATGGTGTCTCAAACCCTTTACGAATCTGTTAAACCACCAGCCAGGAAACGAATGACTTCATAAAAGTCGTTCCGCCAAGCAGCCGCAGGTTGTGCTGTTTGCATGCCAGGAGCTGCTCCTAGGGGAATCATCTGCGCGCTCAAAATAGCGGACCCAAAAAAAGGGTGGCTTATTAATACACTATGGTTGTTTATTTTGGCAATAATCCCCTATTTTGAGACACACCCTGTGCTTTAAGCTGATGGGCGGTTGTACTGCCCAAAAAAGAAAAGCATTTTCATTCAGTTTGACCATCATCCCCAGGTACGGTTCTCTTTCCTCAAGATGTGTGAAACCACCAAACTGTAAGCCACAGCAAGTGGATCAAAAAGGCAATGCGTTGCCTGGGAAGATTTAATAGCGGGATCCGCGGTGTTCCTGCCAGACTCGTCTTCCATACAAACAAGCAACAGATCTGAATCCCTCGGCAGCCTGCTGGATTCTTAGCTTCCTCACGACCTTGTCCAAGTCTTGACCAATGACCATGGTATCATCTTACCTGGGCACCTGTTTTTTCCACAAATCGTTCGCCAAATTGGTGCCCCTGCAATCGAAGTGAAGACAAAACCTTCACTTGGCACGCAGCATTACCGTCTTCGCCATCATGATGCCTTCATTCGCACTGTCGCGCACAACGAAACAAAAGTGCGACGACTGAGAACATCAGTTTAAGTTTACTAACCATCATCCACATTCACTGAACTTCCCAACCAAACTTACTAACATCAGTTTACTATCATCAGTTTACCAACCATAACTAAGCCTGAAGCATTTGCCAACCAACCAGCCACCAACAAGCCATGTGCCGTTACTCCACTTAGTCCCCACTACCAGTTGCCGAGGGGCGGTTCTTTTGTCTGTGACGATGCGGATGACTACCATGGTTCTCTTAGAGAGCATGTAGTCAGAAAAGAAATACCTTAGGCCGGGCCCCCCTGGCAATTGCATAAGTCGCAGCGAGTACCTGATGGGCTTAAGGCACCAAGACTGACTTCAAATACCGCACGCAATATAAAGCCACCAACTTGTAGAGTGGAACTGAAAAGTGTCGCTCCAGCCCTGCCGACTTCATTGTGTTTCACATTTTTGGGACCAGCCCATGCTGGAAAAGACAGACAAAAAGACAAGTTTCATGTGAATGCTGGCTGGCATGCTCTAAATCTCCAAGGTCAGCAAGTCAGTAAACTGCAAATTGAAACCAGAACGATGATGATGATGATGATGATGATGATGATGATGATGATGATGATGATGATGATGATGATGGTGATGATGGTGGTGCTGGTGCTGGTGCTGGTGCTGGTGCTGGTGCTGGCGCTGGCGCTGGCGGTGGCGGTGGCGGTGGCGGTGGCGGTGGTGGTGGTGGTGGTACATTTCTCACCGTGCTCTCCTGAAACCCCGGTCGAGGGAAGGCCAAGGCGCAAATGGGCTACATCAGCATCATTCAACTGAGCGGTTCGGTGGTGGCCATGGTGAACCAATGGTTGATGGCGAATGAAACAAGTGAAACTGGGGCCTGGGAATAATAGTCTGACAATAATAGGGGATTATACCAACTACAGTAATAGTTGGTAATTGTCAAAATGTTTATGGTGATAGGGGATTATACCTAATGATATACTATACAATGACTGGCAGCCATAGTAGTCTGACAATGATAGTTTTAGTGATAATTTTGGCTGCCATGGGGTGATGGGTTGCCATTTGACACACCAAGTTGGGACAACTACAATTGCTCGAGAGAAAGACATCCCAGATCCAAATGCGGATGGATCTATCTTGCCCAATACTGCAACTGATCTGGCCTATGACTATGGCCTGATATGGCCTGATGTGAACATGTATATTCTTATGTAATGTGCCCACATGCCCCCGATGCAGCAAGGTTAGCTCTCAAGGTGCTGGCTTCCTTTGCTATCTTGCCTGTGGGGGTGCCCAGTGGCCAAGATATCCGTAGATTTCTCATTGATCTTCAGGCTATATATGCAGCCACAAATCACTCAGAGGCCTTACGTCTCAATTGGTCATATCCATTTGCTGATAGCAAGTAACGACCACCAATCAAGTTGCTCCGAAGTTGAGTTTTCGTTCAGTGGCCAGTTGTATTCTGATTGTTGGTCACATGCACTCGGTTCTTGATGAAAAACATACTTCTCAACCATCATGATTTTCTTTGCTTGATCAACAACGGTCTGATCAATGATGCTTCGAGTCTAGTTCAGATTTGTTGTATTGAGACATCCCTTTCATGACTAATCGATCATCAGTCATCAGTAGTATCCTTAGAACGGTTGGTTACACCCATGCTTTGTTATCTCAAGTCCATGTTGATAACTGAGCATAAATCGCTGCGGATTTACCGTCAAATATTGATGAAATATTTCTATGGATCTCCCATCTCCAAGATCAACCTCATTGTTCTTCAACTGGTCGTTGCTGATCAAAGTTTGCTTTGATCGACGGTTTATAATGGCTATTGCAGACTACCATCCTCACTTAGCTTTCCTGCAAAGTTGTTTTACTTGCTCGCTAATCATGACATGAACCGCACTGTGAACTTTGGCAACTATGGCTCTCTGTTTCTCAACCACCCTTGCTGATCAATGATCATCACTGTTCACCATCATAGCAACCTGATAGCCATCGTTTCCAATCTTTCTTGAGCGGAGGATCATCACTCGAAACCCTGACCCTTTCCCCATCCTTTACCGACATGGTCACCACCGTGAAGCATCACCAAACTCGTGCCATCCCCATGGGTCCAAGTCCATGGCGGAAGCCCTTCATGAACCGCTGCGCCAAGCGTCAAACTCTGTGAGCTGCACGGCCCTGAGGACGGATTGGACGTGGGAAGGCGCAACCATGGTGGGATTCGATCACTTCCAAGGCATGTGATCCGTGGTGATCCGCAGATATCCGCAGCAACAAACTTCCAAGGCATAGAAATTCTGCATGGATGGTGTATGATATGCCAACTCTTTTTTGGAAAGCATTCCAGGTTTGTTTACAATGATTGCTGAATTGTACACTGTTGGCTCAGAAGCATCAATAAGCGACAATCAAATTGCAGGGATACACCAACCACAGTTGGATGATTGATTAAACTCGATGATTATGCGAAATGACGAATGAGTGATGAGTGGCTATTTGGTTGCTTGGCGGTCGCTCGATGATTGTTGAATGGTAGTAGTGGCAAACATTGGCGATTTCTTCATGGTTGATTGATGGTATCGCTCTGTAGCTTCAAACATTGTCGAGCATTGTGCAAGAAAACAATAAAAAGTAACTGCGGCTGATGGTAAACTAAGTATATACTGGTTTATCGTGGACATAGTAGCAAGGGGTAAGGGGTACACCTTTTTGGGCGAATACATATACTGACCGATGTTGTCAATCATAGTCGGTAATCATTGAGTAGTCAACCTCAATTTTGTTCGACCTCTAGCTGGTCGTTTGACTGGGCTCCCCGGAATTTGCTTGCATCCCAAACGCGCACAGTCAAAGATCTACTTTAAAGATAGGTCCGATCTGTGAAAATGGCGGCTTGATAGGGAGACCCCATAGATCAGCCAAAGCCATGATCATCCAACAATATCATCGGATTGTCTTCCCATGATTCTTCCCCATTTGTTTCTGGCATCTCTGCTTCGGGAAACGATCTCCCACAAGGATCAACTACAATAAGTAGAACAAAACAGAAGGAGAAAATACAACAACGATGCTAAAAATAGAACAAAAAAAACAGGAGCGGCAGCAAAGCAACAACACGAGACCAACCACAACCACCACAACAATGACAACAATGACAACTAGACTGCAACCACCAGCCCACCAGAAGCACCACTACAACAACTGAACGTTTCCTCAATCTGAGGCACTCTATTCGCTCGGCCAATGTGCGTGGGGTTGATAGGTCCTCAGCCATGACCAACCCGAGGCCTCTCGGCCATGGCCAACCAGCAAGGAAAAGCACTCCTAATGGGTGAACAACTACAACAGTGGCGCATAACCAACAGTCATAAGTTATACCTATCTACATTCTACATGCACATCTACAGCGAACGTCATGACATTTTCACACACACACACATACACGTTTGCATGCACAATATGTGTGCGCACAGTTCTCTTCCTATCCATCGACCTTCCGTTGTACAAGTTTCAACATTGTTTGCTAGGGCGTCCAGTGGGTTTGTCCGAACAGCCGAATCCACGCTTTGCGGGGGTCAATCATTGAACAAGAAAATATGCACATGTTCACGTGCAATGGTTGTCACCAACAAGAACGAGGGATAACAGCAAAGCGTGACCAACAGCCAATTAGGTCTGTTGGTTGCTGATCCGTTTGACCACCAAGGTTGAACAAGGCAAAACACAACACAAGCATTGAGTTCGATCAATCACGAATGGGTCCAAGCCAAAAGAGATTGGTGAACAAACTTGACAGAGATCTGTACGAATAAGGAGTGCTTTGAAAACCGAACCCCGTCATTCAGAGGTTGGGAGTTCCAACGTGAATGACAGCAATACTCCAGGACCCAACTAGGGAATCCTCCTCCATGCTCAACAGGGGCGAGAACCGGCATAACATCATCAACAACAACAACAACAACAACAGCAGCTCTACAGCAACGGTCATCAAGCACAACCACCACCACAACCACAACCGACGTCTGGTTTGACTGTATCGATTGCACACGTTTGCATCACCAAGGTTACGCGGAGGATTGCCAAATGATTTCTTGGTGGCACTCTTGAACATTCAGGTGGATTGCTGCATCAGCCAGGACCTCGTGAATGCCCTTAAGTTGAATGGTTTAACACATTTGCTTGGGTCAATGATTAATGGTCGGTTGGTCATCAACACTTTCTGATTGAGAAAAAAACCTTGGGAATCTCAACTTGCGCGGCACGCAAGAATTCAGAACGGAAGAACGGTGATGATTGTTGCTTAGAGTGTTAGTGGCCACTCTAAACCATTATTAGCCACTATAAGCCCATACTTTCACATCAGTCATCGGCTTGTTTCTGCAGAATGGTGATGAATGGTTGATGAAGGTCACTGAGACTCCGCGCGTGGGTTTCCACCACCTCTTCCTGCGCCAAGGTAACGACTGGTGGGGCGTGCGTTTTCATGGCTTCTTAGGGTGGCCTTTGTCAGCCCAGGGTGGCTGACTCATGCACAGCCGCCACCCTTGGACTAGCTCCTGGATCAAATGCTCATGACAATCATAGCTTGAAAACAAAACATGTTTTTGTTGCATTTGGATTGGTCTTGCTTTAACTGACATATATTTACATGCATACTATCGTATGCGAATACTTTTATACATGGACTTGAATATGCATATATTCAAACATGCATTTGTTTACACACAAACATGCGCGCGCGCACACACACACACATTTGCATATGTACGGAGAATAGCAACTGTTGAATTGGATATAGCTTGGGAATCTGGAATTTCACGTTTTGTACTAGGGGAAACGGCCTTCTACCTTAGAACCATCCTCAAATGGAGTCAAATCAACACATCTGGCTGTCACCCCTGAGCCAAGGTGCAGGGCTGCAAGATCTCGGAAACAGTGTGGAACAACCAGCCATTTCATGGCCCAATTTTGGCACGTCCCAAAATCCCAAGAAAGGAGGCTTGACCAATGCTGACACCCAAAAAAAATCCGTCGCAGACAGCCATGCAGCACCTCTTCCTCGGGCTCATCCGGCTTTTTTCGAAAAGACAGCATGGAAGTCAGCGAACCCAGGGATACCTCATGCGAGATCAGGGAATGTGGCTCAGCGCATGTGCTACCTTTGCTCCTAACAACGGATGACACTGTACCGCGTTGCACGCTACTGCATTGCATGACCTTATTCACTACGCTGCGTTACGTAGTATGGGTAAAGTACTTGGAAAAATGTGAACGCACATGCAGAAATCTGCACGGTAGATATGCGGAGACCCCGGTGAAGACCACATGGGTGTCCAGTGTTGGAGTTATAAGGTGTTGCTTACCATTTTTCGACCATGGTAAGAACACAGCCAACAAAAAATAAGAGGCGCTAAGAAATCCAAGAATGTTGCCAACAAAAAATTATGCCACCGGCATCCACCAGCAAAGGAAACGGTGCCTTCCAGCGACAATTCAAAGCTGTATGCTATGGACCGTGGTGTCTTTTTGTCGGTTAATATCTATTCACTTGCGGATTGAAAAGCGTTTGAACATTCATTCCCTGAATGATGCATGCACATTTTCCCAGAAACATGGGTGTGTCCGAATAAAATGCTCTCCAAATAACCCATTTTGAAGCAAATCTTCGAACCAAAACCCCAAAGGAGGGGATGAACATCTACAATCAAGAGTTCGATGAGATCATAACTTCTGGCTTGCGGTGCCAGATTTCTATTTTCTGGGTTGAGACGTTGCATGATCTTGGTTGCACCGTCTATTTCATCATGATCCTGCCTCCAAGCTCGAAGCCGCTGGGAAAAGATCCAGGCTGCACCAACTCTGGACGACCAACCAATGGAAATCACGGTGTGTCCATCCAGCCGTGATGGTCAATCACTAGAGATTGAACTGGGTGAACAGGTTGAACTGGATATATCACTAGACGTTGATGGTAAATCATATCAAATATCCATTGAAATCTGTTGCTAATACGGAGTTTCTACTACCGTGCCTGCACGCCACCATATGCATCGGCTGCATCACTTCACAGGTACCGCTGCCGCCCCCACCCCGAGGATCCGGCCCTTCTGAGGAACGACCCCTGCGGGACTAACGGGACAGAATATGCGTGTGACTCATATGACTGGTCGTGATTTCATGCAACACATGTGTACACAAATATCTACATACATATTTTGGTCTGTTTATGAGTTTTGTAGCGTGGATTCTGTAGATTGCTGCTAACAAGGGCCAACGAAGGCTAATGAAAAGATTCCCTGTGAACATCTGATTCATGAAAAAGGTGTCAATATTTTGATGACTGAGTCGCTGATAGATCATGCTCGTTGATGTTTAAAGTTTGATAATGCTTAAGGGTCGATGGCAGATGGCGGGTGATGATGATTCATGATGGTTGCTGATTGATTATGATTGACTATGATTGATGATGATTGATGATGATTGATGATGCTTGATGATGTTTGATGATGATTGATGATGATTCATGATTGATAACTGGTTGGTGGTTTCAACCCCTATGAAAAATATGTATGATTTCTTCTCAGTCAACCAACCAACCATTTACGGCAATACAGGGGCAAATCAAAAATGTTTGAAACCACCAACCAATAATTGTTTGACCATTATTGTTGTTTATTCTCCCCTATTATCTATTACTACCCATGATTATCTGTGGTTAAGAAGCGACCTGATCATGGTTAATATCCGTTACCATCTAATCATTTCTAATCATCCATGGCTAAAACCACCAGATATCCCCATTTATCCCCTATTATCGGCTACTAACCCTTGTTATCCATGGTTAAAACCACCACCAAGTAATTGTTTAACCATGATTATCCATGATTTTTAAAGTTCAACCACCATTGTTACTTCTCATCCCCTATTCTCTATGACTTACCCTAACCAACTAAAACCAAAAACCACCAACCTGAAAAAGCCCTCCCCCCGTTGCATCCGCTCCCGTCCTTGGTGGTCGTGGTTGCCACGGTCTCCTTGGAGTTCTGCCGGCGCGAGGTCCCTGTGGCCGATTCCTGGGGCGCTCGCAACGGGGTCGTTAAACGAACCACTGGGGATCCTGGCGCATTGAGCCGTTTAGCCATCGTCCATGAAAGCTTGACTATGAGATGTTTTTCCTGAAAAACTTTATATAATGGATTATGGCTAAACATATGTTTATCCATTTAGTTTGGAAGTCGTGATCCAATCAATTTCGATGTTTTTTCTCAAAAAAAACGATGATTCAATTTGAGTGAGCTGTACGTTCTGCACTTGGACAACTTGCCGATGTCTTTCTTTTTTACTTGAGCAATCCTTTGGTGTCTGCGCAATCAGAACAATGATGATCTTTTGGCTTTGCTCAACATTGCAGCACAAAAAAAGAGACTGGGAGCTCCATCCCTCCAACCTCTAGTGTCAGAGCCCGCAGGAAGCACAGAAACAGTTTCTATTGTGCAGCCGCTGCCACCAAAATGCAAAAGAAAAATGGGCTTTTCAATGGCAAAGTGCTGCCTCACTCATCGTGCCTCGCTCCAAACTTCTCGCTTCTCGTCCTGCACACATGTCATCCGAGAAGAAGTTGATCTCTCCTGGAGAATTCATCATTGGCTCGGTGGCGACAAATGTTTCCACTTGTCGTGCTACGGCAAGTGGAAACATTTGTCGCCACCGAGCCAATGATGAATTCTCCAGGAGAGATCAACTTCTTCTCGGATGACATGTGTGCAGGACGAGAAGCGAGAAGTTTGCCTGGCGCCATCAACCCATCGAGCTCTGCAGTTCATGGAGTCAACCGTTGAGATGTTCACAACTCGCCACTGCCTTCATTCTCGAGGATCAAGCCAGCCCGATTCTTGTTGGATTGGCGTCGAAGTCACACCACTGCTGGAACCACTGACCCAAGGCGGCTGCCTTTTCATCTCTTTCAAGAGAATTCCCTCGCTGATTCGTCCTGTTGGCGGCAAGCACTGATAGCTTGAAACTGCAGCCCGGATGGCTGCTAAGCCATGTGCCCAGACCACTCAGTCCCTTGAATCCTTCTCTCCCTCTTCACTCTTGCAGCGTAATGGTAGCTCTGTGTGGCTCTAAAGGCTACCTTGTCCCACCTCCAGCGCGACTGGACCTGCGTCCTCCTAATCCCCGAGGCCAAGACACAAAAGGCTTTCAGCAGCGCATCTGGGAAGGGCTGAAGTCAAGGCTGCCGCAGCCGCTGCGTAGAAGTTTTGCATGGTACTCATGATATGGAGGAAGTACTTCTTGAGATTGATCAGCTGGACGTGCTTCTTGCTCTTCTCTACCTTTCACCACTTCAACTTCATCCAGCTGCTGATGTTTGACATCATACTGTTCAGGAAAACGACGTACTCTGCGAATCGGATACGAACAACGTCCAAAACCTGCTTACCTGCTTGCTTATGTCATGTGTCGATAGAGTCGTCGTATATAGATGCTTCGCGTAAGTAGGTATATTCTCATACCAGACTTGCATGGCCTGACAGTGCTGTGAATGATTTCATCATGTAATGTGAATGGGTCGACAGGCATGCAGATGAATAGTTCTTTGGTCGATGCCTGGCATGTTTGTGGAACAAAGGTTCCTCCTCCTCTTGTTGCTCAATGCAGTTCAGATTGGGAGACATGTGTGAAGAGACTGGCGAAATCATAGCCGTTTCTGATCACAGATGTTTCGAAGAAGCCAAATTTCCCAAACGACTGTTCGACGCTGTGCCACATCTCCTTCTTCTCAGCGGTGGGAGGGAGGGGCACAGTGACTTTTGAAGACCGCACGGCCACTGCGCAGTGCAATCCTCAAACGTCACGGTGCCCCTCTCCGTTGCCAGCGCTACTTGGAGGATGCTCAACTTTGGATGTGGAACTTATGGAACTTTGGGCTGAGGATGTCGGTTCGCTTTTGGCCGAGGATATCGGTTCAGACATCCGACCGGTGGAAAACTCCACCACCACTCACGGTCCCATGTGGCGGAACGAAGATCACCACTCAACGCTACCATCGCAGCCATTGCTTCGGAATGTGCGCACTCAGCAGCGGTGTTTCTCAACATTAGGGACCCCCAAATGTCATTCTGTGTTAGCCATCTGTAGTAATAAACCATCCATTTTGGGGGTGGTCACATCCGGGACAAGGTGGAATAAATCCATTTTGGGGGTCCTCTGTTGTAAGAAAACAACCACACGTTCATGGTCGTTGCTGATTTTCAAGAGAATAAATATCCACCCCCCGCAAAATGATGAATCTCAAAACTGATGATGTTGATTCACCAATAAATCAACAAAATCAGCGTAATTGAGAAATATATATTCCACCATATTTCACCTACAAGCTGATTCATTCCCACGACGACTGCACGAAAAACGGTGGGGGCGGGCGGGGGGGGGCTGCCGCTGGCCATGGCCGTCGGAGAACTTCACCGGCCAAGTCTCACGAAGCGCTTCACGGCCGAGTTGTTACCATGACTTATTTCACACTGATAGGATTAATAGTAGGATAATAATTGATGATAATGATTGATTGTGATGTTAATTAAGTTTTGATGATAATGATGATAGTTGTTGGCTTATAGTTGATGATAATGATGAGAATTATGTTAAATAAGTGTTGATGATAATAGTTGGTGATAATGGTTGATAGTGATGGTGAATAGTCTCAACCATTTGCTTGTTTGCTGTACATACACTGTTCTACACTATATAGTGAAATTATCTACAAAAAAGTACTATAGGTTAAAAGCCATGAACCATTTGGTGCATGATAGGCTCATTCACAGATTGTTGTTCCCAATCAGTAACAAAGTACATTAGCCATCATTCACCATCACTGATCATCATCAGCAGAATCATCAACTATTATATACAAAATCAACCATCATTCTCAACCATTATCATCAACCTGAGTTTCCCAAGGAAATGAGTTTCATGATCGACAGAACGACCATGATGAGTGATGGTGATTTCGTACCCATCAACCAATCCCTATCAACCTACAAACATAGTTATATCTACCACTAGCCTGGTACTTAGTTACCCTACTTACAGCCCAACGACTATAGCTGGTGATACGGGGGCCCACCTTGTACCAGCATTATCCACCAGCCAATCATTTGTTAATACGGGTGAAAATAAAAAATGTCAATCAAACCACCAACCAAATGATTGTCAACCAATCTCAACCACCTTTCAGTTGGGAACTAACTTAGCAAGGGTACCAGTTCTTGGGGTTCACAACCCAACTTCAAACTGCTAAGGGGAGGCCACCTCGTATCAACCACGACGTCGTTCCCCGAGTTTTCATCCAACGACGACAGGTCGCTGGTGAAGGCCCGGTCCCGGCTGCCACTCCCCGCCTGCCAGCGACCTGCCCGGTCGCAGGCGCTGATACAGGCGCTATACGTGTAGACATCGGGGCCGCCCTCCAAGGCAGTCCTTGGCGCAGCTTGGCGGGGGAGCGGATGGCTGGTTGTGGTGGTTGGCTTATGGCTGGTTAATGGTTGGTGAATGGCTGGTGAAAGCTGGGCTGCGAATGGCTGGGGATTGATGGCTGGGTAGCTGAATTCATGGCTGATGGCTCGTGATTCGTTGGTTTGAGGTTGAGTAAAGGTTGGGAAATGGGTGGTGAATGGGTGCTGAATAGATAATGGTTTGAAAGAATGGATGGTTAAGCAAAAACCACATCCATAATGTGAATGTGATTGACCATCAGATATTTTCTCTTGAATAAGGTAAGCTGGTTAGCGGTTTCAACCCCTACGAAAAACCATTAGCAAATCAACCATTTGTTAATAATTTCTGGGGAAAGAAAGAATGTCTAAAACCAACCAGCAAGAATGTGATAGCAATGTCAGTTGAAGGATGAAAAGCTGATTGATGGAGTTGCCTTGAATAGGTGGGTGTGAAACCAAGTTAGAACTGCTGGGACCCACCAGCAACACACAATAGTGGTTGGATCATCATAAATCCAATCTCTGGCATCAGTTGTTGCACACCCATTTCTGAGCCATGGATAATACAGTAAAAGTGATTGGACCTAGTGAGATGCGGAATGTAACAAAGTAAGTGGATCATCTCTTCCATATGTCTCATTAGTTACAGCTCTATTGTTGAAACTGAATCAGAGAAACTACCTGTCTAGGTCTATCCCGTCACTACATGAGTGCAGATATACCTCCTGTCTCTCTCTCTCTCTCTATTGCTCAGCACAATAGTCTACAACTCCCCCTGCTTGTGGCAGGGACTTGCAGCAGCCCGGACTGTGGTCCTGCATCATGATTGGTAGGTAGCCATAACGAGCGACAACAACACTAGTAGCAACAACAGCCCATGGGAGTGCTCTAAACTGGTCAGTATTGAATAATTGGTGGATCATATTGGTATGTATTGTTTCGTTAATGGCGAATCAACAGCAGCCACGACCACAACCCCAAACACAACAACCACACGAACAACCCACTGATAGAGGAGATGGTTAATGAGCTGGCAAATAAACCGTCAATCAGCACTACTAAGCATGAATAACGACTATATACTATTAATTAACCATTACGCCAGTCATCAACCATCATTCAAACATCATTCAATCCTCATTCACCAATGCCACGGAACTGATTAACAAGCTCATTGGTAGGGGGTAAGAACCAAGGGAAAAATATTGTTGCTTATCCACCAATGTTAACGACATGTTTAACCATAGTTAGCCAAACCACCAAACTAGTCAACCATGTTATGAACCACCATACGTCACCACGGTTAACCATACTTGGATGTGCACCCCCACTTAGTAAGTGGTCATTGACCTTGGTTTCTAGGGGTTATAGGCTACCTTATAGGGCTTATAACCATGGTTATAGCCCCAGGTGCACATCCAAGTAGTTCACCATAGAAATTCCCATGGAACCAAACATCCCATGGCCTTGGATGTGCATCCCCACGACTGGTAACTGGGAACATTCATCCTGGTTAGACCTGGCGTAGTCCAGATACGGGTGCAGCTGACCATGGTGAACTAACCGCAACTGCAAATCCAAGCAGTTCCACCGTTCAACCACCACCATACTTAACTATCATTAACCACAGTTAACAGTTCCCATGGAATTTCCCCAAAAATCCCAAACTTTCCCTAGAAAATCCTTAGGTTTCTCCAGCAAATCCCCCTGGTTTCCCTAGGAAATCCAACGGAATTTCCCCAAAAATCCCATAGTTTCCCTAGAAAATCCTTAGTTCCAACGGAATTTCCCTGAAAATCCCATGGTCTCCCAGCATTTTCACCACGGTTCCAGGCTTCCGCCAGCAGCGCTATGCCTTCCTGCCACCGGGAACTCTTCTCACATGCACTGAGACCTAACGGCCAACGAAACGCCGCGAAAGGTGCGGGCAGGTGACGCTCGTGGGGGGCGGCTGTTCATATATATATATATATATATATATATATATATATATATATATACTGTATATTCATATGTATTTATTTATCTATTTATTCATTTATGTATTGATTTATTTGCTTATTTATTAATTAGTTTATTTGTTTATTTATTGATTGATTTATTTATTTATGTATGTATTTAGTTATTTGTTTATTTATTCATTTATCTATACACTGTTCTTTATCTATATTTATATTTGGTATCTATCTATCTGTCTATCTATCTACCTACCTAGCTATCTATCTATCTATCTATCGATCGATCGATCTATCTATCTATCTATCTATCTATCTATCTATCTATCTATCTATCTATCTATCTCTCTAATTATCTAGCTACCTATCTATACATACATATGTGTAGATCTTTACATAAATGTGCGCGCATGTGTCTATATATTATATGTCTTTATGAATTTATGCATATCTTTACACAAATGTCTATGACCCTGATGTGTCATATTATCAAGAAGATTGCTGTCGATAGGAAGGATGCTGTTACTGGTGTGTCCTTGGGTTTGGATAAGTTCACCAACCATTTCATAGGGAAAACAGTGGTTAATGATAGGGGAACCAGGGGGACTAAGGGTGAACTGACCCACTGCCATATAAGCTACCTTACAATGATACGAACAGGCTAATACTAGTATTGGTTTCATCATAGTACCCAACCATTGTTCAACATGGCCTTCCATGCGCCTTCCATGGTGATCATCGTGTCATGATGCGGGCTGCCATGGCTGCCAGTACTGGTGGCATCATCGACCATCTCTGGTGTTTTTCTAGGGATGGCTTGCAGGGCTGTATCGTTAGAGGTCTTTTTGGCAGAAAAAATCACCCCAAAGGAATCCCAGTTTAATCCGGCCCATGAGTTTTTCTCTATCAGTTGGAGATGTCACCAACACTTACCACAGCAATCGGTCACCATTGTTGAGCTGGTGGTTGTTTGGTTCGATCTGGTTGGTGGTTGAAAAGTCCCTATGAAAAATTTGCTTGTCAACCAACCATTTGTTGAGAATCACTCGGGAACATAACGAAAATGTCAATCAAACCACCAACCAATGATGCCTGTTGCTAAGTCAGCATGGTATCCCTGAATCCTTGATACCCTGCACCAGACAAACTGGCAAACCGACAAACGATTGAATTTAGATTCCTGCCTGCCAAGCCAATACCTACCAAGAACAAAACACCAATTGAACCAACCAACCACCCAACCCAACCAACCAGCCCATCCCCAAGCCATTTCGTGTATTTGGGAGGGCACCACCCACAGGTGTCAAGTTACAGGCACTGTACGTCACCACCGTAGGCTGCAGAGAAACTGCCACCACCGTAGCCAGAAACAGCAGAGCCCTGCGCCAATCGGAGGCTTTTTCGCAGCTGCTGATGGCTGCATTGTAGGAAACCACGTCGGGTTGCAAGTCTTGGCGCTGCAGCTGTGTCCTAGGCACTAGCAGCGCTGCTGCTCTGCTAGGAGCACAGCTTGGGATGGTTGTGGATGCTTCATCTGGGATAACTGCAGCAATTTCGGCGAATCTACCCCCAAATCATCCCATATTAATCATTATCAGTTTAAAAAATCAACCATTTTTGGGTCCGCTATTTTGAGAAGCCACCCTTTCAAAACCCCATAGGTTCCGCATGGCATATCCCTGGCATTGAAAAATGGGTTTGGCTCGAGCACGTTGCCCGGCCATGCCAATGTCGGTGCTACCCCAAGTTTTCTGGGCCCACCTGGAGACTGGCGAGACACAAAAGGTCCAATGCTCGTCGCCAATGTCGGTTCTTCTGCCAGGCACTGATGGCTTTGTTGTAGCTGATCACTGAGACTTGCCTGCGGTGCTGGACCCCAGTTGCCCCGCAGGCCGCGAGGTTGCTCTGCCAACTCCGGGTTCAAGGCTAGCTCACCTTGAGTGGAGGTGATTTTTTGAGATGATCTTTCCCAAAAATCCTGAAGACAATAAGGGAAATGTCTGGAAACAGTCATTTGATCATCAATGATGACCCCATAGCACTCACAAGCACCAACAGCAACAACACTGGCGACTCGGCAGAGGCTCAGCTGTGATCAATCGAGATGCACAGACTGCTGCAGAAAGTTGTCCAAGGCAAAAACCACATCCCGCCATCCATCGGCCTCAACGGTAGCCACCAAAGCTTACTGCCGTGAAATTGTGTGGCAAGAAACATCAAATACAGTGAACTATGAGTCATGAAATCCTGGGCCATCATGGCAATGAATTTGTGATAATCAACGAATGGTGATTATTCTTTGATGCTTCGTGAATGGTGATGAGACTAAGGCTTTTTTGGGAGAATGGAATTGGATGCAGAACGCGGGAGGACCTCAGATAATCATGATCCCAATGGGAAAATCTACGATTCGGAAATTTCTTGATATATCCTCCAGCAAACTAACCTGGAAGCTAAAAATCACTAGTTTTTATAAAAGCAAATCACTATAAATGGTGCGTTTTCCCCGCAGCCAGGTGAGTTTACCAAGTCGTGTAATTGCTGTTTCAAACTGCTGGGATGTACCCAGTGAGATGATCAGTGGTGCTCCGGTGCTCCAACGGAGATCAGCTATGACAACATAGGTAGAAGGCATGGTAGATCCAACTATCGTTGATCAAAATAAGTTTGATGACGGTTTTACCGCTATGAACAATATAACCAATATATAATGTAACCAAAGTTTATCAACCATTGATGGAATAAGCACATGTCTTTACATAGTAGTATACGATGCTATACTATATCATACTATATCTATCATAGTGCATCATTATTGTATTAACTGTTATATGGTATTATATCATAATCTATCTTGCTTGTTATCATCTCAAATCGTGTCATCTTGCTTCCACTACTTTCTATCATGTGAACATATTATGTATGTTGGACTATCTAAAATGTACCATTTGCTTAGGGGAGTCCTGGTAGCTCCTTGGCTCCCCCATTTGAAGGGTATAGGGCCCTGGCTTCTGGCCTCTCCCTCCCAACCAACAGCCAAATTATGTAGATGGTGGTTCTCAAACTAGGGGACCCAAAAAATGCTTGGTTTACTACCATAAACGCTTACTCCTGGATGATTTAGGGGGGGACACCTATTTCGAAAAACCACCATGTGAGTAAGTGATTTGGTATACCAGTAAGTGATGGTTCAGGGGGTTCCTTTCACTTTGTATACCAGTAAACCCTAAAACCAGTTAGATTACTGTAGGGGTTCCTTTTTTAGTTTAGGGGTTCCTTTTTTAGTTTAGGGGTTCCTTTCTGGTTCCTTTACCAGAAAGATTTGGTATACCAGTATAATCATCCTGGAGTAGATAGAATATCCCCAATGGTCAATATTCTAACCATTTACCTGTTGAGGATGGTCCAATTGTATATTCGATCTACTCCAGGATGGCTATAAGTTTATGCGAAAAATGCCAGCCCAGCCGGTTAAGGATGTTCCTTTCTTCAGCCAGCCGCTCTCCCATTTTTCACCCAGCCTGGCCGGATGCCATGGGCGCAACGCCATGCCACGGCAGCCCAAGGGAAATCAGGGGTTGATGGCGCGGCTGGATGTGCAGCGACCAGGGCTAGTGAAGCCATGGATAGATGCAGCCCCCCCAGGTGGTTATGATACCTAGATGTGCAGCGACCGGGGTTCGTTCACCCAGGTTAGTTGCACCCTATAAATGTACAAGGTAGCTGAACTAACCCCGAACTAACTATGGTGAGTTCCTGGTTGGTCGTGGGGATGCTACCCTCCAAGTGGGCTTGTTAAGAGACCGGGGATGTGTACCCAAACTGGATCCCTTGGGGCCGACAGCATGGGCGAAGCGACGCGATAAGTTGCAGACTGGAGACTGGTGGAATGTCTACCCAGGACCAACAAATCCCTGGTTGATTAACAGGGGGTATCCCCTAAAAGCCCTGGTTTGCGATTAAAATGGTAACCCCCCAAGTAATCAACCTGGGGTTTATTAATCCTGGGTAGCCATTAAACAACACATTACCAGTAGCTAAGTTAACTTTAAATCAATATCCACCAGGTACACTATGAGCCAATTAATCAACCTGGGGTGGCTCGCTTCATCCTGGGTAGACCTTAACCATGATGTGCATCATGGGCTCGGCGGCAACCATTCACCAGCCACTTCGCACCTTCATCGGGCGCCAACTTCTCGCCATCCAAGATATGGGCAGCGGCCTAAGCGGGGTGGTCAGAGGTGCTCAAGGTACTTGGTTCATAACGGTTATATGGCTGTGGGTCAAGGCTTTAACCAACCAACCAATGGTGATTTCTAGCTGGTTAAGCTGGTTGATAATAGGGCATAATAAGCAACAATAGTAGGCATATACCAGCTATATATGGCTGTGGGTCAATATTAACCAACCAACTAGTGGGGGATAATAACCAACAAACTATAGGGAAAACAATGGTTAATGATGGGGAACCAGGGGTACGGGGTTTTGACCCACAGCCATGTTTATATAATAAGCAATGATCAATAGGAAACCACTAATCATCAGGGCATTGTAGGGGTACAAGTACTTGGATGTGCAGCGACCAGGGTTAGTTCACCATGGGAAACCATGGGATTTAGAGGGAACTTCCATGAGAATTTCTTTGGTTAACTATGGTAAGCGATATCTAACTGTGTTGGTGGTTGAACCACTTGGATGTGCAACTGGGGTGGTAACCATGGTTAGTTGCATCCTATAGGGTAGCTGAACTACCCCCGAACTAACATGGTCAGTTCCCCACGATCCAAGTACACTATGCTTGCAGTTCCCATGGTAGGCAGCTGGTTTCTACCCTTGGTTCATGTTTCACTGTGCTTCCTGTTACATATGGTAACCAAGACCAGTTGCACCAATGGTAGAAACCAGCTGCCTACTACAGTATTTCATTTTCCAACCGGAAGCATAGGGTAGCCTGAACCAAGGGCAAACTAGCCTGGTCACGCTACAAATAGCAAGTTTTGAAAGGTAAACTAGCTATGAATGGTAGATTTTTCATGCAACCAGATTGGTTTAAGAGATAGTAAACAATGGCAAACGAATACTATGCTAAATAATGTAATGTTAACAAAGGATAATAATGGTGAATCTACTGGTTAATTCGTGCTTGATTGATGGTTAATCCATTAGTTGCTGGATGATATTGGTGAATAAATCGTTCGTGGTGCTATTAGCCCATGATGATTAAGAATACGGAGCATTGGTTTTGAATTGATGGTTATTGGTTTCATATTGTTAACCAGCGATGTCATGATTGGTTGTTGGCTAGTCCTTGTTGATCACAGAAAATGTCTACTAATCAGAATGTAATGGTGAATAGTGGTTGATCATTAATCACGATCAATCGTGTTTAACCATCCTTAGAACAAATTACGACTTATGAAGTCCTGTGAACAAGTGGGTGTTTCTCAAACTAAAGAACCCCCAGAGCTATGGTTGATTTATTACTGTAAATGGTTCAAGGATGATAACTTGGGCCCTGTGGCTTGAGAAACAGCCAAGTTGCAGGCAATCCCAGCAGTCGAATCAATTTCGGAAACCTGTGGACAGGTTATCCCATAGAGATTCGCTAACATTGACTAGGACAGGGCCTAGCATTTGTACGAAGCATGGCATGAGCCATGACCATTCAATAACGAGCAATGGGCCAGATAGTGGGCTGCCGGTCGCCGACAGGTAAACTCTCAACAATGCATCACCTGCGGAACCCAAGGGTGCTTAATCAATGGTTGATTGATGTGAAACCATCATCCAAGTACCATTGCAAAATGATTATCACCAGTCCACATTGCTTAGCCATGGCTTTGGGTCCTGCAACAGTGATATGTTGGCCTGTGCCAGTAGCATACAGTGATATCTGGCAAGGTAGATATAGATATAGGTGTATGTATATCTTGTGAATATACATATGTTACATGTATGTATGCATGTAAACACACAGATATAATTGATATAATTATATGGCAGCCCATATATATATATATATACATACATAAATGCTTATACATTCAAGAAATGCTACGGGAAGATCCATATCGATAAACGACCATTTTGATTGCAAATCCAAAGCTCTTGAGCTGGTAAGCGGCTGGTGGTTCTTTATCAATCTCCCATGGTCAGCACTGACAGCCGCCGCCCCAGCAGGAGGTCCAATCCATTTTCGTCACTCACTTTTCGTGGCCAGGACTGTCGATTTGCCCATCCCGAAACCCTTCTGTTCACCGAAAATCTTCCATGTCCAGAGCAATCCACGAGGTACCCAATCGTTGGTTCATCGATGAGACCCGAAAGGCAGTTGTAGCCCCATTGAATGTGATTCTTTCATGTGTTTCCATGAAGCAGATTATACTTTTGTTGCTTCGAAACTAGGAAAATTAAGTTTTGCATTGGTCAACAAATGCTCTCTGAGTTTTAGCGAGACCGACTAACCCTGTGAGCTGTGATGAAGTATGTCAACGGAGGCCAACTGATGTGCACCTAGGTGAGTTAAGAACGCCACTTAACTGGAGGGCCCTGCAGGGATGTGGGTACAGGGCCCTTGACCCACAGCCTTATTGGAAAAAGGACATTTAAACCGTGATAACAGTCTGGTTGATGGTAATAACCCCTATAAAAAATATGCTTGTCACCCAACCATTCGTTAATAATGTCTAGGGAAAATAAAAAATGTTTGAAACCAACAACCAGCCGTGATAACAATGACAGTTTCACGCAACAGCGTGAAGGCCTCTATTTCTGAAAAACTTTTTGCTTTCCTGCTTGAGTTTTCTTTGACATTGACCAGTAGACATATTTGAAATAAACGTTTTCTGCTCCGAACTTTTGAGTGCTTGACGCTGTGGGTTCCCGTGTTTTACAGTGTTTTTTGTTGATGTTTAATGTGATTTTCTCTATATCAAACCGATTTTATTAACCAATGAAATAGATTAAAGGTAGAATTTTATAGATCATTATCTTGTTATAAAAGATTTCCACCTGTAAAAGTCAATACACGGGATTCATTTCCAGTAAACATGATCAATGCCTATCTATTTTCTGGAAACATTCGGCCATCCATCGGCGGTGCCGGGATCCGATCTCTCCAACGATCGGCCACCAGGGCGGGCACATTTATCGGTCGTGTTTGGGTGGTGGGTATATAAAATACTATGGTTGATGTATATATGCTTACTATGATTCTTATAATCTATGCTTATGCCTATAATACTACGATCTTCAAATAGAAGATATGACTATAGAACTAGGCAGCGCAATCTTAACCATGATTTTCACTTGCCATAAATGATTAGCATTGTCAACCGGGAGAATATCATTGGATCATCCCAAAATGCGACAACAAGCTGGCGGTTTCTCGGTTTTGCTGCTGGAGTCCATGAGGGTTTCAGGGAGCTTTTCGCTCACTTGGAGATATGGCTGTGGGTCAAGATCCTGTACCTCTGGTTCCCCTATCATCAACCATTGTTTCCCTTATTATGTTCTCCCATAGCCATCTGTCTCACTTGGAGATATGATATTCCAGCTGCAGCTTTACTCGCGTGTACTTCTGGTCGATGACACCCCGATCCTTCACAACCTGAAAGCGCAGCTGAACCACCGGCTGGAGATTCGCAACGACCATCGAGTCCCATGGCTGTCTGACTGCAACCATGACCCGCTATTGACCATGATCAAGCTATGATGAAGCATTTTTAGCTCATCAGCGAAACCTCTAAGCTATAATGGGTTTAAGTTAGCAATAGGGGTGCAAGCTATAATAGTTGGCCATTAACTTTACCCATATGCTTCCAGTCACCATTATAATAGCTATAACCAGATGATTTCTACCATTGTTGTAGGTGAGCTTGGTTACCTACTTTTTCATGGTAACAGGAAGCATAGGGTTATTATTGGCCATTGATTAGCCCTTCGCCATTCTTGTTGGATATTTTCCATGAGTGGTGGCAGTTCATCACTATAATTATCGTCCATTATCACCAATAATCATCATTGATGAATGATGATCAACCACCTTGATAGTGGATTATTATTGTTGGTTAACCACCATCCATCATCACCAAAACTGTCATGTTCCATGAGCCAACCAACTCGTGTAGAAAAAACAGGTGTCGGGGGAGTCTGGGGAGTCTGGTGGGAGTTATGATCATGTTTTTCGGCAGCTTATACTTGAATGTGGATGTGAGTGGTAACTAATCATAGCTTTTGGTTCTATTCTATTCACCAGTTATGGGTTATAAGTTGTTAAGCATTGGTTAATTGTGGGTTGTATGCACTACTATTAAATATCAATAACCAGTATTAATCTCCACTATTAGCTATTGTTATCCATGAAATTAGCTACAAGTTTAGCTATTAACCAACTATGATCCCTCCCAAAAGGATCTCAAACAACTATTTCACATTCGCATGGGAGTCGCTGTGCACAACCCACTGAACCTGGAGGCACTGGAGGTTTCAGGTCTTAAAAAAAGAACGTCTGAAAACATCCGAAAATAATATGGTTAAAGCCAACATCACAAAGCATGTTTTTTTGTAAGATTATGTAGTAGAAAGTGATAAATTCAAAAAAGGATTGTATAAGATTATAAAGCCATCATCATTCCAAGCACATAGATTATTAGGAAGCCATCATCCGTTAAAACAGTATGGTTGAAAAATGAAGAATTATGACACCACCCAGCAGCAATCTCAAGTAAATGGAACGACCACAAAGGCAGCCTCTTGATCCACAATGAACAATCGACCACCCATTGGTCACTTACATTACTTGGTAGCTTATAGATCCCCTGCTAAAAGTTAAATTCGTAGTGGCTATATGGTAAATCAATCATATCCGAAAAAACCTAAAAATAAAAGTTAGTAGCTGTAAGCCACCCAGACAAGCATCATGAACCACTATTGCGAAACCATTGTTAACAGACCATCAAACTGATAAACCATTGATAAGACATCAGTTTATCCATAACTAAGCATCATTCAACCACTACCCATGCAACCATAACCAGAACCAACCTATTTGGATGACTAAGTATTGATATGGATATGAACCACCATACGTCACCACAAATATCACCATAGTTCACCATAGAAATTCCCATGAAACCAAACATCCCATGGTCTTGGATGTGCATCCAACTCCTGCTCGTAACCGGGAACTAACCAGCTGTGGCTCGTGGCTCATCCGGGGGCACCGCTTCGCCAGGTGACCAATGGCAAGTCCACCATGTGGCGGCCATCGAAGTTATCCTTCCCCTGTAGCAACCTGAGGGCTGCAGGATCACTCCTGGTTCCGCCAGCCGGGCCATACGGAGTGGTACCTCCAGTTGGTCAACTTAGGTCATAACTAGGGTAGCTACCATTTATGGTAGATAGAACTATACTTAGGTTGACTATAAACCAACTAATAACCATCTTAACTATAGTCACCTATACTTTACTTAGATTGTATATGAACCATGTTACATTTAGGGGGCTCTGTAGGGATACCCTTGACTCCTGGCCTCGCGCCCAACGGATCACATCATCGAAACCGGCACTGGATCTTCTTTCGCCGTCCAGCTTAAGCGCCTCCAACAGATCTCTACCAGGTGATGCCCCCCAGTTGCTGTTAAGTTTGGCGAATTCACTCGGTAAATTACCAATTGGGCCAACTGGCTTCTCAATAATGGTTTTCTAAAGAATCATTTGCTGAACTTGATGAATCAGAAGGGTTTCTCAATGGTTGTGTTGTCAAGCAATACAACGGACAGCAACAACCATTTGGTGATTGCCAACAATAGGCATATTTTGGCTTATATTGGATGAGGCTTGTCCCAATTGAACGCTGACGAAATTAATTTAATGAATCATTATTGATAAACTCCATTTGTTAATCATAATATTAGTCAGCATATTCACCACTAAAATGTGCTTCTGAGTCATTGTTGGTTGACGTGACATAATGATTTGCTTACATGTATTCACCATCTTTGACCATTAACTTCACTACTATGTTAAACCAAGTTCACCCTCATCGCCAACCATAGAACTTTCATCACAAGTATCTTTATCATGTTTAAGCACTAACCATTGTATTGGTCACTGGGACTATAGCCACTATGACATGAACCACTAGATTCACCATCTTTGCCCATACTGAAGCGCTAGTGGTTAAGCACTACGATGCAACTATTACTAGTTTCATTGCACCACTGTTTCATAGTGGTGAATCACTGTTCTAAGCATCATTGGTTAACATTCCAGTCAATGGGTTTAGAATAAACAACTAGATTCGCCATCACATGATTTAGTGCCTACCAATCACGAAAATATCAACCACTATCAATGACTACTATATTTTCACTAGCGGACCCCCAAGTCACTGGCAGTTTCTCTACTAATTATCATGAGGCCGATTGGCTCACGGGTACCGGCGAGCTGGTCAAGCCCATATCAACTACCACCAACCAGTCAACTAATTGGTTGACTGTCATAGAACCATCCTATAGCCATCATGTGACCATTACTTGCAATGCAACACCCATGACTAGCAGTTCTTGAATCATTATTGTTACTCCTCAAACCATCTCCCCTACTGTTTCCACCACAACTATCCAACTCATGAACCATCAAAGCATCATTTTCACCTGTTTGTTTTCTCCATTTCCATCAAAGAATTCCATATCCCAAACCGAGTTTCACCACAACTTTCACCATGAAACTGGTCCAATTCCCCTCAACTCAAGCTTCACCCCCGGGATTTTCACCATCCAACTTCCCCATTTTCAAGATGAAATGATGAAATGAAAGACTTCCATCTCCCAAACCAATTTTCACCCATCATTTCTATCATTTTCACCATTTCCATCAGATCAATTTTCACCCATCCAACTCCACACCATTTCCGCAAAAGAATTCCGTCCAACATTGACGGATCATTTTCAGGTGACATTGTCAATCATGGTGAATTCCATCAGCAATTGAATCATCAATGATCCAATCATGATGGAATTTCAATCAGATCATTTTCGCCATGATTTGGCTGTGGGTCAGTTCACCCTTAGTTCGCCTGGTTCCCCTATCATTTACCAATGCTTTCCCTATAGTTTGCTGGTTATTCACCACCATTATTGGTTGGTTAAGAGCTTGACCCATAGCCATGTATAGCTGGTATATGCCTACTATTGTTGCTTATTATACCCTATTATTAACCAGCTTAACCAGGTAGAAATCACCATTGTTGGTTGCTCAATTGGTTGACCCATAGCCAATTGTTAGTTATCCCTAGTGTTGTTGCTGATTATCCCGACTATTACAGTAACCATTATTAGCTACTATAAACCATTAGTTGGTTGATATTGACCCATGGCTAGAAATCACCATTGGTTGGTCAATATTGACATTGTTGTTGGTTCACCATTGTTGTTGGTTCACCATTGTTGTTGGTTCACCATTGTTGTTGGTTCACCCATTAATCAACCAACATTGGTTGGTTAATATTGACCGATAGCCAAACCTAGCTAGTTGGTATATATCCCCTACTGTATAGTTGCTAGTTGTTGGTTAGGTAACCAGCTTAACCAGCTAAAAATCACCATTGTTGTTGGTGAATTGCTTGACCCGTAGCCATGTATAGATGGTATACTCCCTATTATTGTTGCTTATACCCTATCATTATAACCATTATTAACGGTTGTAACCATTAGTTGGTTGATATTGACCTAGAGCTAGAAATCACCGTTGGTTGCTTAATATTGACATCCCTACTGTTGTTGCTTATTATCCCTACTATTAACTAGCTGGTTAATGTCCCCTATGATTGTTGGTTGTTATCTCCTATGATTAATCAATAACCAGCCAGGTTGGTTGGTTAAAGCCTTGACCCATAGCCAATTGTTAGTTATCCCTAGTATTAACCATTATTAGCCACCGTAAACCATTAGCGTTGGTTGTTAGTTGGTTGGTTCACCCATTAACCAGCTAGAAATCACCATTGGTTGGTATATAGTTGGTATATATCCCCTTAGTTATCATCCCCTATTGTTAACCATTAACCAGCTATAAAATTGGTTGGTTAACATTGTTGGTTATTGTTGGTTAATCATTACCCAGCTATTATACCCAGCTATTATATCACCAGGTGTCCACCTGCGTCGTCCGTCCCAAGGAGCTCTTGGAGGTTGAAGCTTCCCACGGCGGTCTGCGCTACGATGGCGCAGCGCCAGAAGGCCCAGGAGCGCCTCGGTTGGGGCGGCCGTGGGTGGCAGGGGGTGGGGATGATGGTGGTGGTGATGATGAGTGGTTTGTGATTGTTGATTTTAGAAGAATGGGTAGTGCATGCTTATCGCATGGATTCATTCATGGGCTCATGATGGTTGATGTTGGATTTTGGAACGAATTGTGGATTTATGCCTGGTTGGTGATCGTGTTTGTGATGGCTGGTTATGGAGATAGTTTCAGTGTGATGATGCTGTTTGTGATTCATGATGGCTAATTGATGGTTGATGATTAGTGGCCAGTGAAGGGATGGATGCTTTGTCTAGTGGTTCATTGATGGTTGATGGCTGATGGTTTTATTGGTTGATGAATGGTGAATTGATAGTTGATTCACGGGGTGACCGATCAAATTGATGAGTCATCGATGGCGAATTAAAAGGGATGGGTTATTCACGGTTACTGAAGGGTTGAACGATGGCTCTTTTTGGTGGCCGATGGTTGACTTGCTGGCCACTTCAAGGTAAGGCTTTTTATTAAAGGGATACACCCAACCCCCCTACTACCTATGGCCACCGAATGGTTACCGGTTGCATAGGTAAGGCATCGCAAGCGGCAACGGATTGACGAGTCCGGCTCATCGGGACTCGGCTGAAAGGATTCGCCGGGGGGAGCTGCCGTGGATGTCCCTTTTGCGATCGAAAATTCTGCAACTCTCCACCGATTTGACCGCCCATCTATCTATAAGGTATCTACCTAGAAGCTAGCTATCTATCTAGCTAGCTAGCTGGCTAGCTATCTACCTATCTAGCTATCTGTCTAGCTAGCTATCTGCCTGCCTGCCTACCTGTCTGTCTGTCCGTCTGTCTGTCTATCTCTGAATCCTGCCACATATCGATCGAACGAGCTCTCTATGTCTATCCCTATTCCAGCAATCTGACCCAATCTGATTTGAATCCAGTGCGATCCAAACCAAACCAATCTAGCCCGATCTGAACCAGTCTATAGAAACCAATCCAAGCTATCAATTTGAGTATCTGATGTCGCCTCCACCTGTCTACCTATCCTTCTATCGATCTACGCATTTCTACCTATCTCCGTGCCTTAGCTTCTAATCTGTCTAGCGTACCTAGGCTAGCTAATGTGTCCAAACTAGCTTGAAAACAAGCTAGCAAATTTATGTTGCCATGCTAATCTGTTGATTGATCTACCTTACTCTCAACTCATCTGATATGGACTACAAGATCATCTGGCCTAGAATGGACTCACAGAATACGCTCTCACAGTTTTCTGACATATAGAATTGCATTTACCTATATGGCTTCTGATGTAAGGACTGACATATTCCGCCGTTTGCAAAAAGTGAGTCATGACATGTCACTGCCAAAACGACTGTCGTGTTCACATGGATGATAAAGCTCTATGATTTTGTTGGATATCATCCCTATGATTTTGGGTGTAAACCATACAGTCGGGTATCATCCCCCATATGTCGAGGGTCAAAACGGGTCCCCTATCATTAAGCCCTGTTTTCCCACTATCATTGTTGGCTAATATCCCCCCTTATTGGTTGGTTAATATTGACCTGTTGCCATATGTCGGGGGTCAAAACCGTGTAGCTTATGATCTTGCTGGCTATCATCCCCCGTAAAATTGAAGCTTTAAAGCCTTGACCCAGTTGACATTTGCTCGGGGTGTGCAGCTGATCACCCTACCCTGGTGGGAAAAAAAGAAGCGATGCATTGTCATTGTGAATCGGGCTGGTGGCTTTTACTGGTTAGTCATGGTTAGTTGTATATCGGGTTGGTGGTCTATCAACCCCTATGAAAAATATAAGTCAACCAACCACTTGTTGAAGATTACATCTGGGAAAATCAAGATGTCAAACAAATCACCAAGCACAAAGAACATGGTGCATGCCGGTCAACGCACAATGCCAAATATGGCCAGTAATGCTCGTACTTAACAATGGTTAATAGCCAAGCACTAGACAACGGATGTTTGTCTTTTGCTGATGCTCGGTCCTTCAGCCAATGGCTTCAATCGACAGAATTTGCACCGAAGTATCCAACGGCTTCCATCGTGTGCATGGTTCCATATGGTTCCATTGTTTGACCAAGTGGATGTCAAACTGAAATGACCGCGATATTCACTGGTTAGCCACTGACCCATGGTCATTAAACAAAGCTTAAACCCATGCTTGTCATCACTGACCGTCCCTTTTTCACCATCATTCTCCGGCTCTCAATGCTCCCCCATTTAAGCTGCTCTCCTCTTCCAGCTCCTGGCCCTGGCTTACGGCCCCCGAACGGCTGGCCCTGGCCCCTCCCATCAACTGCTTGAGCCGAGCTGCTGTGACTTGGGATTTTTCGCGCACAGGGTCAGATGAAGTTCCTCAGCCGTTGAAGGTGCGATCTGCCCAGAGTCCCGGGTTCATGGTGAACTCACCGCGCAAGCGCAGCCGACGGTTGGTGAACATGAACTACCAGGCAACTGGTGGATTCCATCAACTTGCAACATCATTATCTGTTCAAATTTCAATCTCATGGTTATATGATCATTAAATGATGTAACTGGCTAGCGAATCTTAAGCAACTTGCAACCATCGAGCATTCCATCCACTGGGATTTTTTTCGTTGAAGCCTTGGTAACCTGGGGTTAGTTTACACCACCTTCCGGGCTCATTACCCCGGTAGTCTGTTGTTCGCTCTGCCCGGTGAAACAGGAATCAGGAAGCGACAACATCATCCCAGCGAGGGTCAGTGATAACGATACAACAAAGCCTTGACTTTTCACAAGGGTTGCCATCAATGATGTAAGTGGTGGCAGTAACCATGATTACAAACTATGGTATAAGCCCAGTTGGCAACAATTGAGACTCAAGGAAATACAGCAGCTTTGATGAGAGTAACAGCTTCATTGTCCAAAGAATTGGCAATGAACCAGATCAGACCTGCAGAGCTAATGTTACAGACATCTGCATGGAAGTTATGGATGAGCTTTATCAATGGATAATAATGGCCGGCTGATGAACAGAATCTCTGTGAAGATTGTGATAGATACTCCAGTTGATGCTGGATACTATGACTGATCGGTGATTAATTGACGCATCTGATAGTTCATGATTGTTCATCAGTGAATGAGAGCAGTCACTAATTAAGCTTCTAGGCCAGGTGACGACCGACCACAATCATTTTGCCCCAATTATCTTTTCCCGCTAGTAATTGAATAGAAACATAGCAACTACCATTGCTCTCTTTGTAGATGATTTGCCTATTACTTTTGGGTACTTGCCAGTGGTTGCTCCCCCTGGTCAATGGTTATCATTCGTTACTGTCCCGTCACTATTTGCCAATGATCTTTTTGATTATTCGGTCATTACTATCCCACTACGCTCAAGATCCGGTTTCCTTATCTTTCCCTCCCATTGTTACCGGTCATTGATGATTGCTTCTACCAGCCACGACCTCTATCTGTTGGACCAGTGATCGACTCCCTGATGGGTCAAATACGCCGCATCGTTTGTGCTGGTCTTTTTGTTGCGTTTATTTTTCTTGTGACGATCTTACTGTGGTGATTTTGTTGTGCTGGTGTTTTTGTTGTGGTGATTTTTCTTGTGCTGTTGACTTTGTTGTGCTGGTGTTTTTGTTGTGGTTATTTTCTTGTGGTGATTTTCTTGTGCTAGTGACTTTGTGCTGATGATTTTCATGCGGTGATTTTGTTGTGTTCTTGTTGTGGCGATGTCATGTTGGTGATTTTGTTGTGCTACATCCTATACACAAAAATGTTTTCCTATAGGCCACTACAAGCTTGTGAAATCTTCCGCCCCCGCCTCTGGCGGGTACTACTTGTATAAAGGATGATTTGGGGATGACCCCATTTTGAGAAACGACCATGTGCATCTGGTTTCAGTAATGCTTTAGACGGGCTTAAAACATGGCGACTGTTCCACCAACCTCGCTGATTCATGAAATGCATTGTAACTTTTGATTGCCAATTATGCTCAAGAACGGCTCATATCAATGATTAACACATCTTAGCCCTGCTCAAGAAATGAAATGGCGTACGAATGGTTGCTGATGGCTCATGGTTGACAACTGCGGATTGACTTGATTCAAAAAACGTTCCTGCCACCAACTAGATTGGAATCCCCATAGACAACCAGCCAAGAGAATTACAGCATGTCCAGATGATGAAATGATGAATAGATACGCATTGTATTAGTTAATCATGGCTGATACCAGCTGATAGTGGTTGATGATGACTGATACTGATGATTAAGAATAAATTAGAATGCTTGACGATCCACCATGGTTGATAATGACTGATAGTGATGGTTTACAATGCTTCGTGCTGGCTCATGATTGTTGATCATGCTCAACAACGGTTAAGACTTGCTGCTACAATGTAGCTGTCAACAATGCTCAATAATGGCCGTCAATGATGCCTAATAGTGGCTGTCAATAAGGGTTGATAATGGCTGCCAATAAGGGTGGTTATCAATAATAATGCCATTATCAATAATATCAATTATCATATTGATTAACCACCATTAATTATTATCAATGGCTGTCAATGGGTTGATAATAGAAATTAATAATGGCTATCAATAACCTACCATCTGGTTTCACCACTCCCTGTAGCTCTGAATCGCTCCCCCTTTAAAGGGATTGAACGGGATACCCCTGGCGAAGCTCATCGCTCCCTGAGAATCACCAGCGAGTAACGCTCAATCATGCTCAACATTGGCGCGTTTCGCCACGGTGGAGCCCCAAATTTTGATGCCGGCACTGCTATCTATGTCACGGCTTGGTGGTGACTTTGAGCCCTCCAAAAAATATGCGCACCGTCAACCAACGAACTATCCCAACACCAATGGCGAAAAATCAGCTATTTTGGATTGGAATGTGGAAATCTATGGTCTATGGGGAAGGTATTGCTAGAAACATGTTGAAAGTAAAGCCACCAACTAGCTGTGGGTCATTCGAAATGTCTGGGATGCTTGGGAAACCTAGATGTAAAACTAAGAATGTTCAGAACCAGCTGCAGTCCAACCGTTGGGGCCCCCAAGCGCAGTTTTGGCTGATGATAACATGTGGTGGTTTTTGAAAATCGGTGACCCCAAAAAGTGATTGATTGCTTATTACTAAACATGGCTAAAACAGAGTGCATTGGGGGTACGCTATGACTTGAGAAACACTCAATTGGCAAACCTATGATCAATGATGGTGCTTAAAAAGTAATGGCTCATAAGAATGAAATCAAGGTTACAGTAATATAATGGTACACGTCTGATTGATCAATATGGCTCATGCAATAATTTTGAAAAAAAAACCTGCATGTTATGACCGAGCGCTCGCCGGATGTTTCTCTGATTTTTTGTTCGTCATTCACCACTTCGTTGGGATCTCCATCCACTTTTAAGAATGGACCATGGCCATATGATGTGGCTACGGGTGAAGCAGCTAACCAACAATAATAGGATATAATGACCTACAAAATCATCGGGAAAACACATTCAATGATAGGGGAACGGTCACAAGCCCAGCAGATCAAAGCCCAGGTGCCAAGTTTGCTGGATTGTCGGCTTCCAGCGTGGGCGTTTCCACTGCATTCTCCACATCCTCGAGGCATGCCATGCACCGTGCACTGGATCCAGTGAGGTCATGTGCAGAATTTCATGCGGCGTAGTGATCCTGGAGTAGATAGAATATGAAATTAGACCATCCGCAGGAGGAAACTTGTTCTTTATATTGAATATGGGGGATATTCTATCTACTCCATCAACCTAAGAATGTCTTAATTTAAATGCAACAAACATATACGCATAATGCGTATAGAGATGCACCTATCTATCTATCTATCTATCTATCTATCTATCTATCTATCTATCTATCTATCTAGAGGCGGCTACGCAAACGTGATGGCATCCCCGCAACACCCTTGACACAATCATGTCTTGTAGGAAAGCATCAATTTTTGGGAATACACCACTGTCCATAGACTGTCTGTACAATAGTCCGTATATGTACAGTGATCGCTACAAAAAATCCGAAAACACAACATCTATATGGTCGGCCCTTTCAGTGGTTCTGTACGTACCCGAAGTCTGGATCAAGACATATCAAGACTATCAAATCTATCTATCTATCTATTGATTGGAAAGTCCATGTATGCATGTATCAACATATACACCAACGAGGGCCCCCACAATCAGAAGTTTGTGTGTAACCCAGCGAACTGTAACAAATATCTATAATACCACTGTTCATGATTGCCCTGGTGTTCCTCAAAATTGAGGACCCCCAAATCATCCAATATCAACCATTTAGAATGATAAACCAACCATTTTGGTGGTCCCCTATTTTAGGGAACCACCCTACAAATACAGGGCAACTATGCTTAATTATAGTGGTAAACCAGTATTGGCCGTATACAATAATAAACCATCCATTTGAAAGGTCCCCTATCTGAAAAATACCATATGTGTCTGTATATTGTCTCCGCAAGAATCTACCATCTTCCTTCTGTCATGTGTTCCAGTATTGGGGCTGCCATATCTACCTATCTATCTATCTATCTATTTGTCAGTTGATTCTTATCTAGTCTTACCGTATCTCTCTAAAAATGAATATAAATATAAATATATATATATATATATTTGATATATCAATCTATCAAAACGTCTAACATATCTGTATACTCAAGCCTGATCATCTCCTCTCTACATGCATATGTATATCTATTGATCTACTGTATCTCATCTAATCCATCTATATACAAGTAATCATAGTGCTTTGCCAAATGCTTCAGCCCCGACAGACGGAAAAGTGAGTTCTATCCAGCACACCATGCGAGACAAGCAGAGCAAGCAACTGATGATGAGTCATGGGTGATAATGGGGTTAACAACCAAGAATTGTCAACCAATGATCGAAATATGGTGCTGAAAAATAACGGCTCATAACAATGAAACCAAGGTCAATATAATGGTTAACGTATGTTTGATCAATATGGCTCATGCAACTCTTTGACATGGTCAATATGATAGTGGTGATTTTATGCTTAGTTAATGGTATAATGAGTAATGACGGGAAGTAGAAATGATATTTCAGAATAGATGGAGGTTCCATCCTGCAAAGCATGTGAAACTCTCTTTCCACATGCTTCATGATTCTATGTGATCGCCTTCATCTTTGTCAATCATTGGAATTCCCATGCAAGATAAAATATGTATGGGATAGAGAGACTGGACAAATATGGACAACAAACAACTCTTAGGAACAAATAAACATTAACCATCATTGATCAGTATATTCCCTATGATTCTTGGCGACTATCCAGCATGAATCACCATCATTAAGCATTTCAAGCATAGTAAGCATCATCAACATTCATCAATTAACGATCATTAAACCTGACGAGGCCATACTTATCAACCTTACTATCAATGCTCACCTGATCACCCCTACACCCATCAAGAATTCTCTACTGAGCTGTGAAAAACCTGCAAGTGACTGGTAGAACTCAAACATTTTTTGTCGTATATACTTCTTAAACATAGAAACATACTGGGAGAACTCGAACACAAATTCTAGATAAAGGTTAGAGCTAGTTAACCATCGTTCTCAAGGGAAAACTGGCCTTACTAGTTATAACTGCTAACCACCATTCCCATTTCCTAGCATTTGGTTAGCCATTTCTATCATCATTTCGTTAGCAGAAATGGTTAACCGCATTCTGTTACAGCAGAGCCGGTTAGCCATCGTTTCCCTTAACATCACTAGCTATACCTATCACATCTAAGTAGCTATAACAGAATGCATCACCAGGAGTGGCTAACATCATATAACGAGCATTTGGTTACACCACTCCTGGTGCCGCTCCCGCGTTAAAAGGGTAGAGCGGGATGTTGCTTGGGGGATGCACCTGGCGAAACTGGCCTCCCAAGCAACAGCAAGTACTCCATTCAGTGGTCGATCGACCAAGCATTACTATTATTAACTACTATGGCTATGACAACTGAATGACTATATGGAGTACTATGGCTAGACAAATGAATAATATTACTACTAACTATAGCCATTGTCTATTGACTATATGGCTATGAGTCAATATTAATCAACCAACTAATGGGGGATTTCCACCAACACTAATAGGGAAAACAATGGTTAATGCTGGGGAACCAGGGGGACTAAGGGTTTTGACTCACAGCCATATATTATCAATTAACTACTATTGCTATTATTAACTACTATCATTAACTACTATTATTAACTACTATTGACCAATCATTGTGAATCATTAACTATTATCACAAACTAGTATTGGCTATTATGAACCATTATTAGTCATTATCATAATCAGCCATTATTAGTCATTATGTTCATAGTTAACCATTATTGCGAATCATTACAATAATCAACCAATCATCATTAACCATAATGGACCATTAAAATCAGCCATTAAAACGGCCCTAAAAATCCCAGCGCCAACAGTGAAACCCTGACACTGTGGCGCCTCCCAGTTGAACTTCGTGGCCTTTTCATATCCTCGGCCGGCGTGGCGGTGGTTCCCTTCGTTGGGCACTGGGGACGATGGGAGATCGGGTGCCTGTAGGCAGACCTTGGTCGTAGGGTTGACCAACCACCAGTGCCCCACTGGAGTCCTGTGGGCGTTGGGGTCCTCATATGGTGGTTTCTCAAAATATGGAGCCCCAAAGATGGTTAGTTTATTACTACTAAATGATTACTGTTGGATGATTTTACCCCCAAATCATCCACTATTAACCATTTTATAGTCTATAAAAGAACCATTTTGGGGGTCCCCTATTTTGAGAAACACCCATATGGTGGTTTCTCAGGATAGGATGCATTGAGTACCCTGAAAATCATCCCATATATTAACTACTTATAGTAATAACAAACCATTGGATCCTGCGCCGGTGCTATCATGATGGTATGTGATAGTTACTACCATTGGTGACTATAGTAAGCACTATATTTATAAATCATGGTTACTACGGTACTATAGTAAAACTATATGATACCATTGGTTACTATAGTACCATAGTTACTACCATTGGCTACTAACCATGATATCAACCATGTATAGAGTCATAGCCACCATGACTAACCCGGCGCAGTGGATGACCCCGGGCCCAGCAACCACGGCCACGCACCGCGGGGCGCGGGCTGCCGAGTGTCCCTTGTGGCTTCGTTTATACTCCAGTTGCTCCTGGCAACGAGCTGGAGACCAACGAGTTGGGCTGTGAGTAGTACCTATGGTTATGGTCTGGTAGTTACAGAGTTACTAACCTAAGATCACAACTAGATTACGTTGGTGACTTAGGTTTCTTAGGTTACTTAGGTTACTTGGGTCACTTAGGTTTCTTAGGTTACTTAGGTTACTTGGGTCACTTAGGTTTCTTAGGTTACTTAGGTTACTTGGGTCACTTAGGTTTCTTAGGTTACTTAGGTTACTTAGGTTGTTACTATAACCTCAAAATACTTATGTGAGTGTAACCTAAGTTACTATTTATCAACGACAGTGCGAGTATTACAACAATAACCTGGCGGTTGTTGTGTATACTAACTAGTTGACCGGTATACTAACCAGTATGGTTAGTTGTTATGGTGAGCTGGTTGTTGATAAATAGGGTACAATTCGCATGGCTACGTTCACCAGTTACTAAATGGGATCATCCAAGTAACCAATAGCCCACCAAATCCGATGATCATTTTACTGGGAAACCATTGGCTTTACCACTATGGCTTGGCACATACCCAAAGGATCAATTTCATAACAGCAGATTGCGATGGTTGATATGGGTGTTTCTCAAGCCACTGGGGACCCACAAATTGTCCAGTAACCATTTATTGTACCAAACCATCACTTTTGGGGGATCCTGATTTTGAGAAACCACCGTGCTGGTTTCTGCCAAAAGAAAATAGATTAGGTAGATTATTGTTGAAACAATTCACTAAGCAGCAACAAGACATCTAATGGTATCCATCGTTGACATTCGTTGACCATTCTAAATGCCTAGATTAGCCTATGGTAGTCTCAACATGTCTCAACCATTGACATTCAAAAAACAAAAACTGACTAAGAAGCAATAGCCTATCCAATGTAGTCTTTCAACTATCGTAGTCTTAACCATTGACGACAATTATCCCTAGATGGCTATGTGTCAGTTCACCCGGTAGCCCTGGTTTCACCATTATCAACCAGGCTGCTTTCCCTATTATTGTTAGTGATTCTCCCTCATGAAAGTTGATCAATATTGACCCAGCTGACCATATGGACTACCCAAGTTCACCTCAGTGGCTACTTGGAGGAGTATCCCACGTAGTAAGTGGTTCATACAAGGCGGCCCCCCTTAGTTAGCTAAGTTGGCTTATAACTAGGGTAACTACCAGTTATGGTAGATATAACTATAGTTATACGAGTTATAGGGCTTATTAATCAACTTTTAACCAGGGGGGCCCACGTTGTAGCCATGGCTATAGCCCACTAATCAATCACCTCACGCATCTTCCAATCGTTGCCAACTCTGGCAGCCGCCTCGGTCACTGGGCCACCTCGGTTGGCGCTTGGCGATCCAGCTTTCGCAACGACAGCGGGGGAGCAAGCTGGAGAAACCCCATGGAGTTCCAACGGCAAGCTGGTTGGTGGTGCGAACAGCAGCCCCGTCACGAAAAATATCCGCGCAAGTCAGCCAACCAATTGTTACAAGGTGGGCCCCCTTAGTCAGCTAAGTTGGGTTATAACTAGGGTAACTACCAGTTATAGTAGATATAACTAGCTTGTTAAGTGGCCTTATACACCAAGTTATAACATTTGGGGGGCCCACCTTGTAACCACTAGGGAAAATAAAACATGTCAATCAAAGCACCAACCAGCGAGCCACAGGGAGTTCCGAATTCTGATTCACAGTTGAGTTCTACCGGGACTTACCATGAGGGATAGCCTACCAGTGACCAGTTCATGGTTAGTGGAGAAGTGGTTTCTAGATTATTCTAGATTCACGGTTTCCCTTTCGGAAGAACTCCACAGAATCGCAGACACAGTGTTCACAGATTCTGTGGAGTTCTTTCCATAGAGTCTTGGCAGTTTCTTCCGAGTCTTGGCTATTCATTGACCCGTTGCGCGGGTCCCTGCTTACCCATGTTCTTAACTAAAATATGCGTTGAGCTGTTTCGGCTGCGCTGATTAGCCATACTTTCATGATTTGTTTCTAGATGGCTGTGGGTCAAAACCCTGTACCCCTGGTTCCCCTATCAGTAAGCATTGTTTTCCCCATGATTTGGTTGGTCATTGTAAGCCATTATTGCTGGTTAATGTTGACCCATAGCCAGATGACTTTCAGGGTGTTCGAAGCCCTCCGATGATGCTTCAGGGGGCGAACTCTTTCGCTTGGAGGTTGGTCTCCCCCGCTGCTCGTAGTTTCGAACCATGGTCAAAAAGGGGCCCACCCAGCCACGTCAGCTATAGGCACCATGGAGGATAACCCAAAAGTTGCCTTTTAGCTCAGTCAAAGAGGGTATAGCCCACGTGTATCATGAGTTTTAGTTGCTATGGTTGCATTCCAGTTGTAACCCCGGAACCTGCAAATCCAAGCAAGCAACTTGGAAAACTTGGGGGCACCCTCTGTCTGTAAACGACATACCGCAGTGCTGATCGCTCCAACAATCGTCGGAGTCTCAACCAGTATCAACCGAGATAGGACCACGATGGCCCGAAATATCATTGTGTTTTTCTCCAAGGATCACAATGGTACTTACAATGTTTCATCATGATGATCATCATGAATACACCCAAATAACAGTCGATACATTGGTTTGTAATGGTGGTGATCTAAAAGGGCTTATTGGCTTTTAAGATTCTTCCTAGCGGCTTGTAATGGTTTGTAGTGCTGTAAATTGCTTTACTGTGATAATCATCATGAATTATCACCCAAAACATGTTCAACCATTTTCTGCTATTAACCATCATGTCAACTGCTATTAACTATGATAACTGCTATTATTGGCACCATTTTCTGGTATTAACCCATCATTTTCTGCTTTTATTGGCACAGAAAGTCAACTGCTAACCATCATCAACTCCATCCGTTGATTCGCCATTCGCAGCTCCCCGGGTGCCACTGAGCTGCGATATAATTGCAACTTCACCTTGTCAATGAGACTCCCCAGCCTCAGGATGTCACAATTCCCAGTGCTGATCGGTCACCGAAAAGTTGCGTGGAAATCACCATGGCCATATGTTGATGACCAACCATTTTATAGGCAAAAGTTAACTATTTCACCATTTATGGTCAACCATTGCTATGTCAACTTGACCTATAAAAACTCGGTGTTTGTTCAGTTTCCACGTTGATTTGCCAAAGGGAAAGTGGTTGGCCCTTATAAGTCTAGGAAATATTGGTGCATGAACCCATCATCCAAGTCAGTCATTGCGCAAAACAAAACATATTCAAAAGCCACCAACTGGAAACAGGGTCTGAGGAACAAAGGATGATAATACAACCATTGGTTTATAGTGATAACTCATAGTGATATCAACAATTTTTAAGTGGATTTATAAACCAGTGTTTCAGGAACAGTGAATCATGGATAGTTGATACTGGTTTATAATGGCTTGAACAGTGGTTGATCATGATTTAGAGGGGTCAAGATGATGGGTGATAATGACGGTGTAGGATGCATGGTGACTATATTGATGAACTGAATTCTTTATGATAGGATAGTTAGTACTGGTTCATAATGATGATTGTTTATGATGCTTGATTGTGGGTAATGATGATTGATGGTAGCTGGCAATGACTATTGATGGTCACTGATCGTTTAATACTGGTTCTTGGTGGCTAATACTGGTTCATAATGATTACTCAGGTTAAGATGATGGTTGATAACGGTTGATCAAAATCATTTCGCATGACAATGGGTTTGTGAGTTGTGGATCGTGGTCGATATAATTGCTAGTGAAAGCTGATACTAGTTCATGACTGTTCATAAGGGTGTGTAGCAGTTTGGCGAATGGCGGTGGACAATCGTTTTGTAGATGGTTAAAAACAGAGAGTAAACAGTTTAAAGTAGCCTTACTCGCTAATTATTCGCTCACCAAGTTGTACAAACGCTACTAGCCGCTCCCATTTGCTACTCATGATGGCTAGCGGCTACCAGCGACTGTTCAGTATGGCTTTGGGAAAAACATCTTGATGTCTCCGTATTTATTTGTTGGACAATAGCAGGTGATGATGGCCAAGCACCATTAATGTGTGCTAACAATGGCAGCCAGTGGAGGATAGTGGTCGATCGTGGTTGACAATGGTGCATAATATCGAATACTCAATTAGCCTTTGGGAATGAACGTGTTGATACACTGGTTAATCACGATGAATGCACATGAAGTGAGGTTTTCTTAGTGTTCATCAGTAAAGGATACAGAAAATTGTGATAGCATTTGAGAATGATGGACCATGATTAATTAGTCCTGTTAAACGGAAAGCGCAAAAAAAATATTGATTATGGCTAATGATGGTCAAGAGTGGTTTGTAAAGGAAAGGTAATGATGGTGGTTCCTACTGGTTCAGCATTGGAAATACTTCTTGATAATTTGTGAGTGTCAATGCGAATAGTTGTTTATTTAGATTGGTAAGAAGTTATCAAGATTGACAACAATTGTGTAGTTGTGTCACACTTAGTAGGTGTCAAGTGTCTTTGATATACTGGCTAATGGTGGTTAACAGTGGTGGAAAAAACTTGCTAATGTCTCCTTGCGGTGGATAATTGTTGATAATGATTGACGATATTCAATCATGTTTCAAGAGGCTTGATAAGCGGACAATAAACGTGACAATAGTGATCGCGACTCATAAACCAAGGTTACTGTTCTCGGATCATTCCTGATCATAGTAAAACTAAGCAATACAAAGCAGCTGTGGTTTCTCAAAATGGGGGTACCTTATTCAACCATTTTTACTAATAAACCAGCCACAACTTTGGGGTCCCCCATTTCAAGAAACCACCAAATAGGAAAATCCGAAACTCTTGGAGCGCAAAACCAAAGGATTGCTCCGGTGAACATGGCGACCTTCTTTGTGGAAGTAACGTGCCTAGATTCGACCACGGGTCCAACAACTTACAAGCTGCTTGCCCCTGGAAATTCCATCATCAATGGGTGCACCATGATTCCCATGTGAAAAAAATGTGTGATTTTTGGCTTTAAGTGGATGGACGACCATGTTGCTTGTGGTGGAACGGTACCTTCAAGTGGGGGGGGGGGGAGCCACAACTAGGATCTTCTAGGTCAGTTTCCCAGGCGGTGGTATTCCCCACCGAGTGCTGGATGCATCGAGCATCGCTTGCTGCTCAATGTTTGCTTCAACTGCTGATGCTTGGATGTGCAGCTGCACCACTGGGACACAACCAGGTTTAGAGTTCTCAACCCAATTTGGTGGTTTCTTAAGCCATAGGGGACCCCCAAAGCTATGGTTGGTTTATTACTATAAATGACTAGTAATGGATGATTGATCGGGGTACCCCTATGACTTGAGAAACACTCCAATAGCTCATAGCCCTTACACCCATGGTCACTTCCCAGTTGCTTGGGATTCAAATCCAAGTATACTCATCTACCTTCCCCTGGGGACCCGCTCCTGGCAGCTCCTGGTGTCGCTCCCAACCACCAGCCAGCCCACCAACCAGTATCAATACTTCGTTTTGGATAGACTGGTGGTTTATCAATGATTCATCAGTTTCATGGTCTATTACCCATGGTTTCTCAAAAGTGGTCAATGATGAGTATGTGTCATTGATCAGAAGCCCTTTATAACTTATAACCCCTATAAAACCCTATAGTTCAACCACTATTGACCAATAACTAATGACCACCAACCAGTTAAGTCAACTGATTAACTTATTAACCAATATAACCACCAATAACTTATTAACCAGTAACCACCAACCAATCAACCAATGATCCACTCGAGTTCACTCAACCCTTCCATTGCAATAGCGGAACTCCGAGTCAGTGAAGGTCACCGCTTTGACGGATAGGCGAATGCTGCACCCGCACTTCACTGGATCCCTGGGCCACAAATGGCCGTAGTCCTGGCAAGTCCTGGCGAAGCAGCACCAACGAGCCAGAAATGAGCGCCTTTGAGTAGGGAAACCTGGGGAATTCACGGTAAATGAATGATTTTTGTAGAAACCATCTAGAAAATTCCATGTTATGGGGCTTTCCACGGGAAATTCCATGGAAAATGATATGGGTGTGTCTAAAGTCATAGGGGGTTGCCCTAAAACATCTTCCAAATATAAACCATCTACAATGGTAGACCAACCATAACTTGGGGTTCCCCTATCTTAAGAAAACCCCCCAGCCATATTCTGGTGGCAACTCCACGCCCGGCTTGAAACAGGTTGGTTGGGACGACCACACCATTTGTGGACCCTTCAGTTTGGTCGACTAGGTGAATCTGAATGAATACCATTGGTTCAATATTGGTCGACTATGACTCGTCCAACTGATATTTTGTTTGGTTGGTTCAGTTAGGTGACATTTTTAAAAAACCCTACTTATTTTGGCTGGGACTACACCATTTGTGGATCAGTATCAGCCACCAAAATAACTAGGTGACATTCACAGCCCAACAGCCAGGTTATGAGGATTTTTGACCTGTCATATGGTGAGTATCATCACCAGTTGGTAGCCAGAAAATGTGAGCAGGAAACCACCATGTAAATGATGGCCAATCTGCCGTGTTCAGAATCCTGATTTTGTTGGTTAACCAATCTTGATGAAGGACTGAGACTTTTTTCGCTAGTCAGATCAATCAGGTCGTCGATATTGAAGACTTGATGGTTTCTCAAAATAGAGAACCCCCAAAAATGGTTGGTTTACAATTATCAACGCATAATAAACTGGATGATTTCGGGGTACCCCTACCTTGAGAAACACCCACTTGTTTAACCCATCATGCTTAATTCAACGACAGCTGGATTGATACCACCCAAAATGAAATTGTATATCAAATTCTCAGTCACCATTGATGACCCGACCGTCAAGAAACGATATGGTGGTTTCTCAAAATAGGACCCCCCAATCCCTGTTTTAAGAAACCATCATATCATAGATACAATATGATACAATAAATAAAGACCCCACTACTACCTCTACTGTGTGCTTTGTATTGCGAATCAAATTTGGGCGCCGCCAAAATGCATCCATTCCCAGAAAAAGTGATGACTTGAAAGGTGCCCCTTGATTCCATCGCTTTGATTCATGCTTCATTAGCCCTACAAAGTCACCCCAGTTAGCTTGGATGGTGAACAAACCAAGTCTAGGCATATCTACCATCAGCCTAGTGAACTAACCCAAGTCAACAGCCCCTGGGGACTGAAATCCTTCGCTTCGCGGCTTCGTGATACGCCATGGTTAGTAGTCAGCTACCGGCAACTCACCCAGGAAACTACCCATGGTCACCCCTTAGTACCTGGCAACCAACCAGCGCCACAGGCGTTTTCATCCACCTTTTTGGGCTCACCATGGACCCCAGGAAACGAACCCTGGGCACAACCGTTCCCAGCTCGCTCGACCTTATCGTCGTGCCCACTGACAAACAATTGGCTCGACACTTGTACCTGGCTCGAAGCTCGGCAACGGAGGCGACTTTTCCAGTCCGGAAAAAAAATCGGGGTGGATTATGGTTGGTGGTATTTCAAAATATGGTGGTTTACTAGCGATTTCAGATGGTTAATATGGTGCTTTCTCAAATGGATTCCCTTAGTTGAAGTAATGATAGCTAATGATTCCAAAGGCCATGATAGACTCATAGTAATTGCCATCAATCACCCTACAGTAATGATTCCCCAAACAAATGAAGAGTCGTGTCGTAGTTTCTCAAGTCCTAGGGGTACCCAAAAGTTATGGATGGTTTGTTTCTATAGATGGTCAATAACTTCTGTGTACCCCTATGACTTTAGGATGGTTTTCTTGGTAACAATCCAGTTATGGGTATTTCTCAATAACCACTCTACGGATTAATTTCGGCAGATATACGATTCATGTTAGACCATGGATCATTTTCTTGCTCAATACATTCACGTATGCTATTTTCTTGGCAGGTATACTATTCTATTATTTGGTAATACCTGGAATGTCTATAGCAGGTATACTATTCTATTATCTTCTTGGCAGGTATACTATTTTCTTGGCAGGTATAGAAAATTTCGATGAATTAATTTTCTTGGCAGGTATACTATTCTATTATTTTCTTCCATTTTCTATGGATGATTTTTTCTATGGATTAATTTTTTGAGGGGTCAACCTATGACTTGAGAACCCATCGAATGATCGGAAACCGTCGTGCCATGATGACCTCGGCATGGTGCCGGTACCCGTACCCTCGCAGCCAGACCACAATATCACAACGGCGGACCGGACCTACTTGGATGTGCAGCCGGGGTTGTAACCATGGTTAGTTACGCCCTATAAGGTAGCTTATAACCCGTAAAAACCATGGTCAGTGACCACTTACGAGCCGTGGGGGTGCACATCCAAGTAGAAGCTGGTCTAGCAGGACCGCAGGGACCCCAGCTGAACAACGGAGCAACTGCATGAGTCGAGTGTGAAGGTGTCTGGCTGGTTGGTGGTGCTCACCACCCATCACTAGTGGTCAATCATAGTTATATGTGGTATGAATAGTTGATAATAGTTGATAATGATTATGAAGTGGTTGGTGGTGCTCACCACCTCCATGAAAAATATGCGCAAGTCGACCAACCATTTGAATCACAATTGGGAAAAAACATCTTGGAAACCACCAACCAGATATTCATGAGTCATGAGTACTGGGAGATACCGATACCTCTTTGGTTGTCCAAATCGAATCATAGCTTTTCCAACTGGGAGGCTACCCTCTAGTAAACTCACCTGGCAATGGAAAATCACAATTGTTCATCGAAGACCCCAGGAAATCAGCTATAAATGGTGGCCACGTTAGTTTACCAGAGGCTATCCTATCTAACCTGTGGGAATCTCAGTGGTGTAATCCCTCCGGAAAGATTCGCCTTACCGTTTCTCCGATTTCAGCAGTTTGGTGCCCCTGGATTTCATGAGTGCCGCTAGCAGAGCAGCTGTGCACAGCAACATGCTACAAACTCCTTTGGCCGCGGTGAACCACGGGAAATCCAGCTGTAACCACATTTTTTTTGCCGCTAATGTGGCTAATACAACTGCAACTAACAAATCATTAATAGTAACTATTATAGTCACTAGTTGTATGTAATAGTTACATTGCTGTAGCTAATCATGTACAAATCATTGATAGTAACTGGTGATTTATAGCTACTAGTGATTCAATACAAGCTACCGTATCACTATTGAAAGCTATTAGTTCCTCTTATTCACTAATCATGAACCACTGTTTATTAACCACAAGTTATCAAACAGCTATATGGTTGGTGGTTGAACCACCTCGTCATGAAAAAAGTGCTCGTCAACCAACCAACCATGTCTTAATACTGGGGAAAATAAAATGCTAATCAAACCACCAACCAGTAGTTGTTGAACCACTATTGTTGGTATTTATGACCTATTGCTAACCATCATCAACATGCTTATAACCGCTATAACACGGGGAAAAATCAAAAATGACAATCAAACCACCAGCCAGTTGAAGAGCCACCGCTCGCGCCTGACTTCTCCACCTTGCAAAAGCCTCAATGGGTTTGACCATTGCCATAAGATTTACCAGGGTTTTACCGTAGGTTTTGCCATCGCCGTTGGTTTTACAATCCATGGATTTTATGTTTGCCATAGGTGTTACAATAGGGTTTACCATTGGTTTTAGCATAAATTTTTCCATAGGTTTTACCCTTGCAATAACTTTTGCCACTGCCATAAGTTTTACGAATGATTTTATCATGGGTCTCACCGCCGTATACCAATTTTATAATTGCCACAGGTTTTACCTAGAGACTTTCCGTTCCCATAGGTTTTTTTAAAATGGGTTCTACAAGGTGGGCCCCCCTAGTTATAACTTGGTTTGTAAGGCCATTTAACTATAGTTATACTTACCGCAACTGGTAGTTACCCAGGTTATAACCTAACTTATAGCTGGTTAGGGGCCCACCTTGTACCGTAAGTTCTGCCATGAGTTCGACCATGCCAAAGCCTTTACAGCTGCCACAGGTTCTACCACAGGTCTTTTGGTAGCCGGCTCAGTCATGTGAGCACATACGGTGCGAGCCACATCGGGATATGGCTATGGGTCAATACTAATCAACCAACTAATGGGGAATTTCCACCAACAATAATAGGAAAAACAATTGTTAATAGTGGGGGAACCAGGGGTACAGGGTTTTGACCCACAGCCATATCTGGTTGGAACATCAGCTACTCTTTCGTGTAGCAAACAAATCGCATAGTGCCTTCTGAACAAAGGGATCCTCCAAATCATCCGAATCCAAAATCAATCATTAATAGAAATAAACCAACCATTCCGCCGGTCCCTGTTTTGAGAAGCACCCATATAGTAGTTGGTGTATGGCTATTATCCCCTACTAACCATCAACCATTGGTTGACCATTACCATTGTGCCACGCACACGCAAATCACACGGTGTTTTCTTGAAAATTCGGAACCTCAAGAATGGTTGGTTTGTTGAAATGGATAATAAACTGCATGATAGCTCCCCACACTTGACGACTGAGAAACCACATAGATCTGATCGGGCCAGCGTCGTGCCAAGGGACTTCCCGTGCAGCGGCATGCTCTTGATCTCTGAGGCATAGAGCTGCAGCAGCTTTTCGTCCGCCAAGCGTCTCTGCGTCAACACCTGGGATCAGGTGGGACCCAGGAAAAACGACACCAGGCTGGGACACGACACAGCGTAGTAGTTGCGCCGGGACACTGGTGGATTGGAATCCACAAGGGCTGGATGTGCAGTGGCAATTGGCTTTCGAGTGATTTATTCCCCGGTGATTTACTCATGGCAAATAATTGGTTTTCCATGGTGGATTGGCTTTCCCTTAGCTAGTCACTGTGATTTATTCATGGCAAATAAGCCTATAAGATAGCCAAGCAAACCGGCGAAGCCCAGTGACTAGCTAGGTGGGAATGCACATCCAAGAACCCCCCGGGTGATCCTCCGGGTTCTCATGTGGCTTCATGGTGTTTCTGGTGGTTTTGTTGGGTCGTCCGCCTAGCAGTTGTGATTTTGATCCTGGGCCCTACAAATTCTTCTGGTGATATGGCCGTGGGTCAAAAATGCTGTACCCCTGGTTCCCTCATCATTAACCAGCTCGTTTCTTGTTGGTTGTTGTTTGGTTTCCATCCCCCATTATTGATCATTTTTGTTGGTTAATATTGATCCATAGCCATATTCTTCTGTCATTGTGGTCGGTCCTCATGGGCCATTCACCACCATGCTGATGGCCAGAATTACGGGACGGATGAAGCCCCTGGCTTAGCCGTAGAAATCGACCCGACCCGGCAGAATCACATTGGTCAATGGTTGACTACTAACGATAGATGGTTGGATACTGATTGGACGATGGTTGGATGATGATTGGATGATGATTGGATGATGGTTGGATGATGGTTGGACGATGGTTGGACGATGGTTGGATGATGATTGGACGATGATTGGACGATGATTGGATGATGACTGGGTGATGATATGATAAATCATATCATAGGTCAACAAATCATTGACAATTGATCATTGATGATAACTACCTTGGCCAACCAAACCCTGGAAATTCGCAGGGTTGAATCTGAAACCCGGGGTTTCGGGACAAATCCCGGGGTTTTGGAAATTTGCGTCCAGCACTGATGTGATGTTTTCAGCTCAAAGTTGTGGCGGCTACGCCAAATCTCTCCGTGTATGAGCCGCAGCCTGGAACAGTTGTCCCATATGACAAAGTAGGATGCACAATTTCTACATATTTCTACACATACACAGCAAAGAATGAGTTATCTGCAGGGTATGCATTGGTTTTAAGTCCTATGTAAACCCAACCCTGTCAAAGACATGTTGAAAAAAATGTTCCTGGTCATTTATTTAGCCGTTCCAAAACTCGATGAGCTCGAAGGCGGCACCCAGTGCCAGTAAATGCGTTGAAAAAACTAAGAAAAAAACAGGTTGAATTTTGGAGGTTCAACCCGTGTTTTTTTTCACGGGTTGTCACGGGTAAATCACGGGTTAAACACGGGTTCGTCACGGGTTCGGCAAAACCCGGGGTTTGCCCCAAAACCCAGGGTTTCAAGTCCCAAACCCGGGGTTCTGCTCAAAAAAACACGGGTTGTCACGGGTAAATCACGGGTTAAACACGGGTTTGGGTATCCATAAAAGTTTGACCCGGCTTCTCGGGGCCAAATGATGTTGCGAATTCCGACAGAGGGAGATATTTGTATGAATGACCCCTCCGAAAAAATATTTTGGTCAATCCCTATACTCAATGCTGTAACTTGACCCTGCTAGGCAGCCTCGGCCACATCTATGTTTCCACCACCCCAGTCAATCTATGTTCAATACACTGTGGGCTATATCTATTATGTACCTTAATCACACCAAACACGTTAAACATTGGCTTTGGGGATCTTTAGTGGTGAGCAATGCTGATCTGCAGCCACAAGATCTCTCTGAGTGCAACCTCTGTGCAGCACAAATGGGAACTCTGACCCGGTTTTTTGGGGAAACCCGGGGTTTTGAAAGAAAACCCGGGGTTTCAAGCACCAAAGTGGTTAAACCCAGGGTTTCGGGACAAACCCGACAAAAAAGCAGGGTTGAGTTGCACAGGGTAAGTATCAGTGATCCTAATGAATAACTATTTACTATATAATTTGTGATGGAATCACCAGCATACTAGACACTGGGTAATGATGATTATATAGTGATGATAAACTCACAGTTGACCAACTTATGAGAAATAGGAGTGATTACATACTAGCAATAATAATGATGATACTAAGAGCAAAGGTACTGGTTGATTCATTAGTGTGTTGACCTGACTACGAATACTTAGCAATCAGATAATCCTCATGAACCAACTACCACTGACCATTGACAGCAGTTCATGATCGACGGAAAAAGGCTGATGTCACTGTTATGAAATTCGAGCAATCACCAAGGACGATGATGTTGAGTTTCTTAAGGGGCTGTCGTTCGTGGTTTTGAAGCGTTGGGACCCGAAGAAGTGTTTTTACCCTATGGGCCACTCGCAGTAACATGGTTGCCGGAGCTGCAGGAGGATGCCGAAACACTTCTTTGAGTTTTTGGAACCAGTTCAAGTCTGGACATCAAACATTGTGGTTATCTGTGTTTCTTGTACCCCGTCGTCCCCGAATATCTTCTCGCGCAAATTGAGCCAAAGTGAGTACACGGCCATCTTCATCAAGTTGAAGCAAGTTTAGGGAAATCTTACCAAGTTTAACCAAGTTTGAGGAAAATCTTACCAAGTTTAACCAATTTTAGGGAAATCTTACCAAGTTTAACCAAGTTTAAGGAAATCTTACCAAGTTTAACCAAGTTTAGGGAAATCTTACCAAGTTTAACCAAGTTTAGGGAAATCTTACCAAGTTTAACCAAGTTTAAGGAAATCTTACCAAGTTTAACCAAGTTTAGGGAAATCTTACCAAGTTTAACCAAGTTTAGGGAAATCTTACCAAGTTTAACCAAGTTTAGGGAATCTTACCAAGTTTAACCAAGCTTAACCAAGTTTAGGGAATCATACCAAGTGTAACCAAGTTTAGGGAATCTTACCAAGTTTAACCAAGTTTAACCAAGTTTAACCAAGTTTAACCAAGTTTAGCAAACGAGTGGCAAAAACACTTATTTTTTGCAAAATTAACCATGCAAAACACTTATTTTTTGCAAAAAACACAGTCTAAAACACTTATTTTTTCCAACATTCAAGAAATCTTACCAAGTTTAACCAAGTTTAGGGAAATCTTACCAAGTTTAACCAAGTTTAGGGAAATCTTACCAAGTTTAACCAAGTTTAGGGAAATCTTACCAAGTTTTACCAAGTTTAGGGAAATCTTACCAAGTTTAACCAAGTTTAAGGAAATCTGACCAAGTTTAACCAAGTTTAGGGAAATCTTACCAAGTTTAACCAAGTTTAGGGAAATCTTACCAAGTTTAACCAAGTGTAACCAAATTTAGGGAAATCTTACCAAGTTTAACCAAGTTTAAGGAAATCTTACCAAGTTTAACCAAGTTTAGGGAAATCTTACCAAGTTTAACCAAGTTTAGGGAAATCTTACCAAGTTTAACCAAGTTTAGGGAAATCTTACCAAGTTTGACCAAGTTTAGGGAAATCTTACCAAGTTTAACCAAGTTTAAGGAAATCTGACCAAGTTTAACCAAGTTTAGGGAAATCTTACCAAGTTTAACCAAGTGTAACCAAATTTAGGGAAATCTTACCAAGTTTGACCAAGTTTAGGGAAATCTTACCAAGTTTAACCAAGTTTAGGGAAATCTTACCAAGTTTAACCAAGTTTAAGGAAATCTTACCAAGTTTAACCAAGTTTAGGGAAATCTTACCAAGTTTAACCAAGTTTAGGGATTTTTTCCAAGCTTTACCAAACTTTTAAAAAACAGGCGGTTTTACCAAATTAGAAAATTATACTTGATTCGCTCAAACGCTCAATGTGCGGACCAAAAAAATCACGTAGTCAGCGCAAACATTTCCATTGATTTATTCATGCGTAGTTGGGAATTTCCAACTCTGTAGGAATGAGCATTTTTATGTAGTTCTGAGTTCTGTATTTACGAAATGTTTGATGCATTAGACATGCAAAATGCACCCGAAGCATCCCGAAGCAGCAGCAATGGTAAGAAAGAAGTGTTTTTACCTGCTTTTGCAAGCGATCAGCTGCAGGAAGTGTTTTCAGATTATCGGCCCGCGGAACCGAAACACTTGTTGAGAGATTGTTCCAAAACCATGGTCAAAAACACTTGTTACAAACAAAAACGCTAACAATAAGAAACTCAACAGACGATGAACGGTTCACAAGCACCAATGCTACGGATCAGCCAGCAATCGTGGTTCACCAGGAACAGCAGATCCGTTCGCAGTGCATGCGGGTTCAGTTCGGAGGGGCGCGGTGCTTTCGTGCAGATTCGCCATGGCATCTCACTCAGTTATGGTTGTGATGAGCCAGGCCAGGTTCACCATGATCGCTCCAGCTGTCAATGATCCATACTTGGATCTGCAGGGCCCAGGGCTAGTTCCTGGGATATAACCATGGTGAAGAACCGTAAAAGGTGGCTGGATAAACCACCGTAACCACGGTCAGCCAGCTACTCTGGGGCATGCACATCCAAATTTTGTTGACAACCGGCCTCTATGATAATGACAACAGGCCTCTGTGGCCTGTAGTCATAGCCATGCATATTCTGATTGTGATGACAATAATGAAGACTCTGCGGCAGCCCAGGGGGGGCACAGCACAAGCCATCAGCCATTCACCAACCCTGAAGGTGATGAGGCACCATCATTAGCTTTCACCATAACTGTTCGTGAACTGATCATCAACATAAACTAAACATCCATGAACCATCAATCCACCATCACTTAACCATGAATTCACCCTTACTTGACCATGAATTCAGCATCAACCATCAACTCCGCAGGACTTCGCAACCACTTTCGGCATTTCGGCATCCGCCGCGGAGACCAAGGCACCACATTGCCTTGGAGACCGATGTCGCAGCGAGCCACCTCGGAGAGATGACGCGCCATGACACCATCGGCCGTTCGAATTTGTGGGGAGATACGGAGCCGCCGAATCTGAGTAATGTGAACCATTGGTTTGTAGTGGTTAATTAGGGTTACAACCATTGTAATGCAGTGTTTACAACCATAGTAATTAGGGTTACAACCATTAGCTGGATGAGTAAAGCATTGGTTTGTGGTGGTTCTTTAGGATTATAATCATTTCTATCATATGGGGATAATAATCGACAATCATGGCTAACTTGGGTTGGTTTCATAGAAATAGTATTAGTATTAGTATTAGTAATAGTATATGTATTAGTATTGGTAATGTTATACCTTGTTTCAATAATTGTTTTGGATCGATAGGTTCCACCAGCAATACCAAGCAAGTTGTTCTATCCAACTCCCAGTAGACTATTAGTCCAATACCACACCCACATATAATGCATATATAAGGCATAAAGATGTGATATGAAAGTTTGGGGTATTTGCAAAAACTCTCAGAACTAAGCAGTACCAGACTAGTACATCATTGGGTTCTGGATAGCCAGTCACAACTTGGGGACCCCAAAGGTAAAAACTATTAAAGGTTAATAGAGTATGATAATTGGGGGAGTCTCCTATTTTGCGAAACACCCTTTTGATAATATTTCCAGATGAATGGATAGTGATCACCATTCGCACCCCAAATCGCTTCATAGTTGACCATCACAACTCATGAGCATCTACATGGCTGTGCACTAGCACCCTGGTGAGCATCCCCCCCATGACCAAACTACGAGGTGTGATGTTCACCCAACCATTTATCAGTGGGTCAACATTGACCCGCAGGCATTTATCGGCTGGTGAATCTTGACCCACAGCTACATGGGTCTTCCTCACAGTAGGTGAACCCCAATCATCCAACATCAATCACCTTCCTATAATAATAAACCATCCATTTTGGGGGTTCCCAATGACTTGAGAAACTACCCAATATCAATGGATCAATCTTCGTCATGGCCAGTTGGTTGGTGGTTGAACCACCCCTATGAAAATATGCTTGTCAACCAAGCATTTATATGCATTTATTAACAATTACTAGGGTAAAATAAAAAATGTCAATGAAACCACCAACCCGTAGTTGTTTAACCCTTGTTGTTCACGCATGATTCGGACAGGTCAAATGTCCAAGGATCGTACCCTTTGTCAGGGACAGTTGTAGTCCCCTATTATCAATCATTATTAACCATGGTTAAAACCACCAACCAACCAGTTATCAAAAAATTGAACATCACTATGTCACTATGCATGACCATCACTGATGGTTATAAGCCCTTTGTAACCACCCGTCAGTTCTATGTTCGAAACCATCAAGCGAATTGGATTTTCCAGCGGCGAAGATCTGGGATCAGAACCAGGATCTTTGCCGGTCACGGCGGGGCTGCGACCGAGGCGCACAAGTCGCAGGGCGTTTCGGATTGACGAAAAAGGTACCTGCTCGATGGCAAATGAATGGTTGATGAATGGTTAATGAGTCAATGGTTGAGGAATGGTTGATCTGGTTGGTGGTTTCAACCCCTATGAAAAATGTTAGTCAACCAGTTGTTTATAAATCATAGGAAAAATAAAAATGTTTGAAAGCACAAACCAGTTGATGGTTGAAGGTGAATCCAATGGTTGATCAAAACATTCAATCGTTGACTGGTCCATGAAGGGTTGATGGTGAATCCAATGGTGATGGCAGATGGTTCATAGTCAGGTGATGGTGAATTGTTGGTTGAGGTGATTTCTTGGTTAGTTGATGCTTAATGTCCATTGATGACTAATTGATGCTTGATGGCTGATTCATGGTTAGTTCATGGCTAATGACCTACTAGCGATCCATCCAACGCGGCTGTCTGTTGGTGACTGTGATGTCCCGCGGCTTGTTTTCACTGCCAATGTCTTGTCGTGGTTTCTATGGAGCTGTTCATACTGGTGACTCATGGTTTCAGACTAATATTGGTGGAAGCACTACAAGGATCCCAACAATGAAGTTCTGAAAATGCAAGGTGATGACTTGTTTCTCAAGCCAGTTTCGGGACCCGAAAAATGGTTAAGCCATAAGGGACCCGAAAGTTATGGTTGGTTTATCAGTATCAATGGCTTGTAGACTGGATGTTTTGGGGGTACCCTATTTTGAGAAACCTGTATTTGGATCGACACCATCTTTACAATAGTCTGCCAAACAGTGTTTTGGTTTTCTCAAGGCTTTGCATTCAAGTGTTAATCTGGATTCTTCTACATAAACCTGTAGATTTCCATGGCTTGTGACCATCACGATCCATTCTGTGTATTCTGGCTGCATCTGTCAAACTTGTCTTCCTCTTCCGATTCATAAACCACGTCCCGGTTTCAACATAGCTGGAGATTCAAGATGAATTACATTGACTGGGTGTGGTGCAATCCATGTTTTCAACACCTTAACCATTGAAGTAAATCCAGTCATCCACCACTGCCAACTAGTGTCCGCCACTACAAACAGCCTTGCCAATCGCTACCAATGTCAATCGCAATCGCTACCAATGATTGTCAAGGAGCCAGCAAAGCATTATTGACCTTGAGTAGACGTCATATTTACGACAGTCATGCATTTCTACAGAGTGGTACCTCCCAGTTAGTGAACTTAGGTTAGTTCACGAGGGGAACTACCATTACTACCATTTATGGTAGATAGAACTACAGTATACTTAGGTGGGTTATGTTCACTCACTTATATCTCGGGGGTACCAGTCTGTAGCTACCATTCACCAGCCACCTGCTTGCCCAGCCATCATCGTTCACCTCCTCGCATTAATAAAGCCCGTGATTCACTAGCAACCAAATGGGGTTTCTCAAATTTGGGAACCCAAGAATGGATGGTTTATCAATCTAAAGGGTTGATATTGGATGATTTGTGGGTTCTCCCTTGGAGAAACGACCAATTCATTCCCATCAACAATCACTCACTCAATCAATCAATCAATAAACCAATCAACCAACAAATCAATCAATCAACCAATCAACCAACCAATCAACCAACCAATCAACCAACAAATCAATCAACCAACCAATCAACCAACTAATCAATCAACCAACCAATCAACCAACAAATCAATCAACCAACCAATCAACCAACAAATCAATCAGCCAACCAACCAATCAACCAACCAATCAACCAACCAATCAACCAACCAATCAACCAACTAATCAACCAACCAAACTTCTCTTCGGAAGAACTGAGCCCAAAAATCGCAGGCTCTCCATCGCCGCCTCCGAAATGCGAGCAGAAAACCGAAGGCACCTCTGCTTGGACGAGTACACCGGGGCCACCGTTGTTGTGCGCTTGGTGAAGATATGCCATTCAGTTGCATGGGTATGAGCCATGACGGGCAACCACTAGGTTAACTAGTGTTGAATTGTGGTTAATAAAGGTTACGTATGGGTATAATGGTTGATAATGATCATCGCCAAGCCATAGGGTAACCAAGCACCCACCAAAGCTAATGATCACTTTACAAATGGAAACCACTGGTTTTGGGGGTACCATAATTGCTTGGCACATACCCGTATGGTTAACCATGGTGGGTGTTCAAGCCCATGTTTCACATGGAGGCAAGCCAGAAAATGCAGAAAAAGACATGATGAATCAAGATCAATGATGATAAATAGGTAGAGAATGGCTGATACTAAGCTGAACTGCCAGGGTATGATTCTACTTAGCCATTCCAACTAGGCCTTCTACCTCGTTGATACTGATTATGAGTTGGTGAACATAACTAGGGCTCCGACCAGGCGAATGGTATCGCTAATGGCGAATCTTAAGCAACTGCTGGCGGCACAACTTGTAGATGAACACCTTCTCATCGCGTACAAACCATCCAGTTGTAGTAACCGCTGTGGCTGTAACTACATTTTTTCTGCTTATTGCCATGTAGAAATGGATCATCATGGATGCACTTGCCCCTAGTGAAAATGGGATGATCATCCAAGCATATACTGTTTGGTGTTACATATGCACACGCATCATTTGTTCAACGTATATTCACGTAGACACACTTCGCTGAATATGCATACTTCTAGACATAAGTATACCGGTTCATACACATGTGCACAGAGAAGCATATGATTATTGATTCTATCAAGGGCATTTGTCTATGCATACGGATCTGTGTCCCTGTTTCATTATGTATACATATTTACACCTATACACCCACATGCACACATGCAAAGCTGAAATGTGTTTCATGTGTATGTGCCGTATGTATTTCCGGGAAAATATGGCTGTGGGTCAAAACCCTGTGCCCCTGGTTCCCCCACTATTAACCATTGCTTTCCCTATAGTTTGTTGGTTATAAACCACCATTAGTGGCAGGTAATATTGACCCGTAGCCATATGTTGCCGGTATGTTTTTGCCAAATCTACTTTGCTGAATGTTAATCTCGTGAGTGGGAAGATTGCATGTGTCCACATCAACAACAACAACAGCAACAACAACAACAACAACAACAACAACAACAACAACGACAACGACAACGACAACGACAACGACAACAACAACAACAAGAAGACATCAACAATCAATTTCTCATATTTCATGGCCTTACTGTCATTCAAAACAGTTGATAGTATTCAAGAGTGCTCAAGCATGGTTCCTATATAAATGTCAAGGATGACCGAAAAATCATGAATGATAGGAACTAGTAGCCATGATAAATGATGAAAAGCCATGGTCAGGCCAAGTGAAGAGCTTGAAAAACCAAGTGTGCGGTTTGAATCCAGCATTTTGAATTCGCTCAGTCCTAGTTGGCTCTACATCAAAATGCGGCCAATCTTACGATCTTGTGTTTTCATGTCAGCGGTTTCAACCCCCATGAAGAATATGCTTGTCAACAAATCATTTGTGAATAGTTACAAGTGGGAACATACAAGTCTACAAAATCAACCATAAGCTGGTTGGTCATTATCCCCTATTGTCAACCATTACTCATGGTTATTACAACACACAACTAAAGGGGGTATAAACCATTTACAATGGTTTAGTAAAAAACATAATATTGCTGACATAATATATCAATTTTAAAACCATTACTAAATATGGTTATCATGCCAGGCTGTAAAATACGGACATATGGTTCATAATTGTTACATATGCTTCTTACATAATGGTTACATATGGTTAGGTCCATTGTTTACCAAATACGACTCAGTTCAGCCGTAAACGATTGCAAAGGGCTCCAAGCCGTTGCCACGTTCCATGACCCCCCGGGGGCCCACCGTGGCGGAAAGGAAATGGGGTGACAAGCTGGGCTATGAACCATCGATTCTATGGGGTGTAAGAACCGACAAGCATGGCGGTTCCTCAAGGTTAATGGTGAACCAATGGCTAATGATTGGTGAAGCCAGGGATAATAAGCAAGGATAATAGGGGATATACCAACTATATGGTGGTTTCTCAAGCCAGTTTGGGGACCACCCAAGTTGTGGTTGGCTTATTGCTTAACATTGGATGATTTGGGAGGTCCCCTAGTCTGAGAAACCTCCTAATAGGTAAACTAATGGTCACTGATGGTACACCAGGTTCTGACTGCCGTTTAATCATCTGAGAACGACTACTGATGGGATGATTCCCTGGTAACAATCACCATGCATGTAGGGATTGGTTCCGCTACTTGCAGGATTTATAGCCATGGCTCTGTCCCAGGGATCGTTTGCGATACGAATCCCGCTCAGAATCAAAACATGTCCATTGTGGTTTAGAGTCGTTGGCGAACGACAATGACCAATCCTCATGATTCAAATGCTCACTAATGTTCAGTAATACTCATCTTTCCCGCTCAGAATCGAACAACCAATCCTAGTCATTCACATTTGAAAGGGATGCTTGTGATCATGAAATTCTCGAGCCATTGCCAGACTTTCTATCCCATGTGATTTCTTTGGTCCTGCCCCATATCGGCCATGATGGTGGCCCCCCAAAGTGAACTGAGCGAAAAACACCACGGCGAGCGATCGCCCAGCACCGCTCTCCTCCGCTAACAGCTGGTTTTCTGGGGCAACAGCCGCTTTCAACGAATGGCCACCCAGCTCTAGAGATTGACCCAGCAGCCACTATACTCAGGCGACCTGCAGCCCTGGCAGCCCCGGCAGCCCTGGCAGCTGCATCCAAAGAACTCCCAGCATCTGATGCGACGGATCTTTGCACGACAGGTCGATCGTCTGGCCCGCCAAGAAGTTGTCGACACCTCAGGTTCAGAGCTCGCCCAACGTGCCAAGCGCATTGGCCTTGTGGGATGGAAACGCGTGATTGAATACATATTAAACTACATCAATCCCAATAGATATGTCTAAATTGATCATTTCAATATTCAGATTTCACATTCATCAGTAAATATTGCAAGGGATATGTCCGTGTGATTAACCACAAATATTGTTATGGTTATCATGTTGGCCTAGTTGGTTGATGAATTATTCCATTGCTACCGGGGTGGATTTAATGCTATTGATGGGAATGGATTCAATATTCATTGGTACTATCACTTAATGAATTGCATTTATTACTACTACAAGTTGATGAATTAATCTTAATTCACTATTGGTTGATGAATTGATACTCTCTTACTATCATAGTATAGCCGATGAATAAGTCTATGCACATTTGTGTAAGGATTGCCAAATAAGAATGATATTGATGAATGGATGCAATAGCCACTGTTATCTCAGCGGTGGGCAACCGTGCCCCGTCCCATCATCTCCAGGCATGATTAAAAACATTCACGGCTTTAATGGTCACTGCAAAGTCTTTGTGGATCCTTGTTATCAGTGATAGCTTTGATAATTGAGATTGAGAGGTGGTGTTTACTACGTCAATGTAAGTAAGTGAATTTACATGTGTATACATATATATATATATATATGGGTACTTATGTAACTATGCATGTAAGTATACATTTATGTATGTATATATATATATAAATATATGTATGATTCTAGTCAAGATCATCAAATATCCATCCTGTCATCGCCGAAATTGTCTTCACCTCTCCAAGAGCCCTGCCATTAAATTCTCGAAAGAGGGGAAGATGAGCGAACTTGCACTCCTTGCAGACGGGGCGTCGGGGGATCACAGGGGTTTACCAGTTGCTGGTGGTTTCTCCATAAATGGTGGTATGTTTAAGGGATTCGGCTGGTTAGTCATAGGGGGTAACCAACAACAATAATTATGGTTTAACAACTACTATAGAATGGTTTAACCACAATTAATGTTTAAGGGATTCTAATGGTTTAATTATGGTTATTATTGTCAAACCACCATATAGTAGTTGTTAAACCACATAATGGTATGCTAAATGGTTAGTAACAGGGGATAACCAACAACAATGATTATGGTTTAACAACTACTATATGGTTGTTTCTTAAGCCGGGACTTGAGAACCATGGGAACCAATGGTGGATGGTTAAAAACAGGGGAGAATAACCAGCAGCAGTAGGGGATGTAGCCAGTTTGGGAACCCCCAAGTTATGGTTGGCTTATTACTATAAATGATTATCAATACATGATAACTGGAGGTACCCCGTGAAGACTTGAGACATCACCATGTGTGGTATTTCTCTACGAGCAATCCACCGTTCGTTGATTAACCACAACTAACAACTTATCAACCATTGCAGAACGATTAGCTACAGTATCATTTGGTGAGGACACCCCTGATAGCTCCAAATTGCTCCTCCTTTGGAGGGATGTATAGACACCCCTGTAGTGATTGATGATGAATGAATCATCCCGCACCCAATCTGTAAGCCCATATTGGTGATGCGATCAGCACCCTGCGACCAGGAAGGGTTTTCACCCATCCCGGCCCATCCCTGTTGAACATATGGCTATGGGTCAGTATCAATCAACCAACTAATGGGAGATACCAACAATTTCAACTTGGCGGACCCAATCATTGGATGGCAAAAACGAAATGAATCACATTGGATGACTCGGGGGTACCCCTATTTCTGAAAACCACCATGTCTGGGTGTTTCTCAAGTCATAGAGTAACCCCCAGTTGTCATCCGATATGAATCATGCATTAGTTATAAACCAACTGTTTTTGGGGTACCCCTATTCTAAAACGCCACATATGCACATCAATGATATCATTCATCAAGAGCAGAAGCATTGTGGCTGTGGGTCAAATCCTCTGCCCCTGGTTCCCCCATATTCACTATCGTTTCCCCATTATTGGTTGGTCATTATCCTCCACTATTGGTTGGTAAATATTGGCCCATAGCCGTATCAACTTCGAAACCTTATCGACCATGAAGAACCAGCAGCACCATGGGAGACCATGGAACGATCAGAGATGTATCCATCAACGGAGGCCATCCGCCAGACTGATTCGCGTACACTCTGGTAAAGTAACATGGCTGGCTGGAGAATCCACCATCAATGGATGATTTCCCAGGCTTTTCCCAACAAAATGGTGGATTTTCCATTGCCAGGTTAGTTTACCAAACGGTAATTAGCTTTAACCATCATAGCACAGCGTCAAGTAAACAAAACTTAGACATCAATGAAGCGTCAACGAGCAGTCGATTGAACCATCATCCAATCAGTTAACCATCAAAGAACCATCAAAGAACCATCAAGTAATTATTCAATTAGAAATCTAGCAATCGATCAAGCACCAACTAACCATCAATGAACCATTCCCCACATTCACCAATTCACCATCAATTGAACATCAAGTCACCATCAACTATGATTCAATACCCTGGAAAATCGAGTGGCAATGATGAAACTATTTCAGTTAACCGTCAATAAACAATCAATTAGCTACCATCTAACCATCAATTGACCATCGACCAAATAAATCAACGATGGACCATCATTATATAGCCATCAACTAACCATCAACTATTCACCAGCTAAGTATCTTCACCATTGTTGATGGTTGGTGAGTTCATTGATGGTTGGCGGATGGTTGGCTACAATCATATTTTTCATTGATGATTCCCATTAGTTGATGGTAGCTGATTGTGAGTTATGCCATCAAGGAACCATCAACTCACAATCAGCTACCATCAAATTACCACCAACCCACCATCAATATGACCGTCCAATGACCATCAATTCAGCGTCAACTGAACATCAACCAGCCATCAATCAAGACCAACTGACCACTGATTAGCCATCAATCAACGATTTGTTGGGCATCAACTAAGCGCCAATTAACTATCAATTCACCAGCAACTAGCCATCGATAAGCATCAAGAAACCATCAATGAATCAGGAAATTTTGCGCAAATTTAGCATCAACTAGCCGTCAATTAAGGATCAATTAAACCATCAATTCTTCCTCAATGAGCCGCCTGTTGATTATCAACTGAGCATCAATACACCATCAACTAACAATTCATCTTACCATAAACCCACCATCAGTTAACGATCCATTCGGCACCCATTAAGCGTCAACTATCCATCAGTTTACTGTCAACTAGTCATCAACGAACCATCAACTCACCATTAGCTACAAGCAGGAAATAACCACATGCCAGCATCAAGTAGACATGCATTAACAATCAACTAAGCATGGACTCAAAATCAATGAACGATAAATTCGCTGTCAATTCGCAATCAGCTATCATCAGCTAACTATCAACCCACCATCAAATATCCATCAACAAACCATCAATTACTCAACATCATCATCCATTAAGCATCAATCAAGCATCGACGGCAATCAACAAACAATCAACTAGCACTGAATGGAGCATCAATGAACCATCAATCAAGCATCAACTGACCATCAACTAGCCATGAATGAAGCATCAATAAAACATCAATCAACGGATGTCCTTGCAATTTGCACTTCAAAACACAAACACTTCTCGATCGGCTCGCAACACCTGTGTCAAACCCACCTCAGCAAAACCAGGTGGAGGCTCAATGCTCAGATGACGCATGAGCTTGTTGATGTATTTTTTGTGTGCAGTGTAACTGATCAAATTTGCGAACTCGTAAGCAAGACCTCGTCTACGAAGACACTGTGCAACATGAAAGGCAGTGCTGATGTTCTCGTCAGGTGAGGTCTTTGTTTCCTTGATAGTCAAGGAATTGGCGTCGATCTTCAACTTCTTGTCGACTTTGGAATTGGTGATCTCATTTTCTCGGCTGATACACTTGGCAGGTTCAATGTAACGCAACACACGGCCATCAACTAATCATGAGTTCAGCATCAATGAACCAGCAATCAAGCATCAACTAACCATCAACTAGCCATGAATGAAGCATCAAAAAAACATCAATCAAGCTCCAACTTGCCATCAACTAACCATGAGTTAAACATCAATGAACCAGCAATCAAGCATCAACTAACCATCAACTAGCCATGAATGCACCATCATCAAGCATCAACTGACCATCAACTAGCCATGAATGAAGCATCGCCAATCAAGCTCCAACTTGCCACCAACTCACCATGAGTTAAGCATCAATGAAACATCAATCAACCATCAACTTACCATCAACTCTTCGATGTGCCATCAATCAAGCATCAACTGACCATCAACTAGCCATGAATTAAGATGAATTAAGCATCTTTATGCACCATCAACGTACCAACTAAACATCAATGGTTCATTTCACTGCGACTCACCATCCATGTACAAGGCAGCTCTGCTGTGAAATTTCACTCCACCTTGCCTGGAGGCATTTCACCTCACCTCCGCTGACAGACCGAAGCTTCCTTGGTTGCCGCTGCCCTGGGGCCCATTTTTCGTTGGCGAGTCTTTAGGCATGGTGAATGGAGGGTTCATGATGATTACCCACCCGTAAACCAACATAGCAATGGAAAATCACCATGTTTTGTAAAGAAATCCTGAAAAAACGTCAATAATTGGTGGATTTTCCATTGCCATGTTAGCTTACCAGAGTGTAACTTGCTGGCGCAGCTGGATCCCTGGCTAAAACTTTCATTCTGAGTGGTACCTGATACATCTATCCGGTTCCAAAAACACTAAGAATCCAAGTTGGTGGCTGCAAGTTACCTAGTCAACTGGTGGTGAATTGATGGTTGGTTGATGGCCAAGTGATGATTCATTGATGTTTTCGTGGATGATTGATGGTCAATTCATTGTCATAAACCAATGATTGATAAATGGCCAATCAAGGAGGAAAAATGAATAGATGATTGATGGCTTCGTGATGGTCAATATCAACACGTGGTTAATTGATGCTCGTACTGGTTGGTCGAAGAATGCCATCCGGCCTGGACAATCAGCATACCGTCCCAAGCAGTAAAACAAATAGATGGATAAAATCTCGTTCAATACTGCTGGAAAATCTTCCTACTCAGGCAAATGTTAATGCGAACTAAACTGGGTAAAATGGGTTCAATGTAGCACTCCTAGCTATCAGCTTCATAGCGGGCTTTTGACCAGATGATTTCCATGCAGCTGGGGTTAGTTCACCACGGTAGGTTGCGCCTTGGTAGCTGAACTAACCCCGTTACTAACCATGGTTAGTTTCCAGCTAGGATCCGCGGGGATGCACATCCAGCCGTAGTCCAGCCACTATCAAGCAAACGCTTGCAGTAATCATCTAGCAACTGGTTAGTAACTGGTTAGTAACCATGGTTAGTAACTTACTCGGATGATCATCCCATTCAGCAACTGGTTAGGAACCATGCTTAGCAACTACCCTCAGGGGGTGATATCATTGATAAATAGGTCACTAAGAATGGTTACTAACCAGCTACTAGCCGTGGGATGATCATCCAAGTGCCAACCATCGCCGCCATTCTGAACCCTGGTTCATGGTGGTCAGTTGGAAATTCGGAACAGCTTGCGCTGTGCCCGGGATCTGGGATGAGAGGATGAGCGCAGTTGGTTGTGCCAGGAGCTTCCCATGATCAACGGGAAAGCACCAGTCATCAGGGGGGTGTAGGGAAGCTTGGATCAGCCACCAGGGTTGCTTAGTTCACCATGGTTCGTGGCACTTTACAGCTGGTAGCTGAACTAACCCCGTTGTTCACCATGGCTTCATGTTCCCAGTTACGGTCCCTGGGGATGCGAACATCCAGCCGTACGGTAATGATCAATCCAGTGCTGAGCATTCATGGGGATCAATAGAAATATGCTACAATGCTAGTGATCAATCCTTAATGATCAATCAGGCTATTCATTAACTTCGAGAGGTTTTCAACCAACCAATGCGAATATGCCAATGATCAATTGATTGATCTTTGATCAAACACAGTGTTGGCTAAGGAAAGACATTCACCATTAGTTCATGAATTGATGTGGCTGTGGGTCAAAACCCTTAGTCCCCCTGGTTCCCCATCATTAACCAGGCTGTTTTCCCTATGAAACCGTTGGTCATTATCCCCTATTAGTTGGTTGGTTAACTGCTTGACCCAGCTCGCCATGTCATTGCCAGCCATTTATAGCTCGCTGACAGTCAGGCAGCAGCAAAGAGTTCTGGGAACCCCACTTGGAAGCTGATTTCACCGGCATGTTTCAAAAGGTGAGCCGCTATAAATGGTGGATTTTCCACTGCCAGCTTACAAGGTGGGCCCTGTTCAGCAGCTCTAGCCGTTGGGTCATAACTAGGGTAACTACCCGCCCACCTTGTAGTTATAACTAGGGGGCCCACCTTGTAGTTTACAAGAGTGTGAAGTGTCAATGAATTGTTGGCTCATAGTCCATGAACTGACATGATTTCACTCGATGGTAGCATGACTATACTAGTGACGTATTTGCAGTAGCCACTTTGAACCAGGTTGTAAGAGTCATTCCTTGATGGGTGCAGTACCGACACTTTGGTCACCATAGCTCATACCAACTTGCCATGGCTCTGTCAAGAACCCTTGTGGAATCATAAATGGGTGTTTCTGAAAATAGGGGTATCCCTAAATCATCCAATATTAATTATTTACAGGAACAAGCCGACCATTTTGGAGGATCCCCTATTTTAAGAAATCCCCACATGACACCGAACCTTGTTTGGTGTTCTCATCGAGTCGTAAGCCCCTACAGACCAAAAACTTGAGTCTGCGACTTGAATGCGCATCCCCCAGGAATCGACATCCTGGTAACTAACCATGGTTGCCCCGTGGGTTACCAGCTATCACGGAAAGTGCTGCGACAAGCTGACCATGGAGCTAAAGCCTTTTTCAGGAAACCTCCATGAATTACTTGGCAGCTTAGTTCGATCCCTAAAAGACCGAAAAAAAATCTCAGGTCGGGTAGCTTATGGATTGCAAAAAAAACGGAAAAAATCTCAGGTAGCTGCTGGGTTCGCCAGCCTATAAGGAAACCTCTATGAACTCCCTATGGTTTGCCATGTGAAACCTCCATGGACACGCCCAGTGTCCCATCCTTTCCGCAGACCATGGCCGTCTCGCGCTGCCTTGAGCGATTTACAAGGGTGAACTAGTGATAAATGGATGGAGAATCGATGGGAATGGTAGCATCTAAGGAAAATTCATGGGAAAGTGATGGATAATTCATGATTAATGCTTAAGTATAGTTAATGATAGTTAACTATGCTGGTGATTGAACTATTTGGATGTGCACCTGGGGTTAGTGAAACCATGGTTAGTTGCGCCCGATGTTTGGGAGCTGAACCAACCCATAGAAACCATGGATAATGCTTAATGATGGTGAATAAATGATGAATTGATGATGCTGAATGATGTTTGATAAGGGTGAACTAGCGATAAATGAATGGAGAATTGATGGTAATGATAGCAAATAGAATGTGATTTTTGGGAATTTGATCGATACTTGATGATTAATGACCGTGAAGAACTGAAAAACTGATAGTAAACTGTAACTAAGTGGTGAACTATTGATACATGAATGGTACCTAATGATAATTGATGGTAGATTGATGGATGAATGGATGGTAATTGATGGACAACTGATGGAAAATTGATGATAAATGGGTATCGGTCAAAATCATTAACCCCACTTTGGCCGCCTGTAATGGAAATCTATTATAAACCAATGGCTTTGGGGGTCTATTTTGGCACATAGCCACATGATGGATAATTGACGATAAATTCCCATGAAATTGCTTATCAGTTGGTATATCTCCCCGATCATTGTTGCTGATTATCTCCCATTATTAGCCAGTAATCCATTCACCACCTAGTAAACCATTCTTGATGGTCAATAGCCTTCCCCGACTATTGATTGTTATTCACCATTGTATTCCCTGATTATTGATAGATGATATCAATCCACAGTCACATACAGTCACATATAGTTGGCATATCCCCTATCATTGTTGTTATGATCCCCTATTATCAACCATTAACCAGCTAGTTACCCATTTTTGATGGTTGAATATTGTTTCAATACTAGCAGCCATCATTACCCACTATTGTTGGCTACTAACCATTACCATCCCCCCATTCATAACCGTTATGAAGCATTGATTATTGTTATTAACCATTATTAAACCACCATTGAACGACTATTAAACCATTCCCAACCATTCTGAAACCATTATCAATCATACAGGATACAGCATCATTAAAAACATATTGATATTAGTCATTAACCGTTCGCAATTATGTATATTGACCATTGATCATCAACCATCGATTCTCAACCATTATCAACCATTGTTCTTAACCGTTGATTATCATTACCTAGAAAAATCGTGATCAAAAGCCATGAAAGATACACCATTGCTGTTACCATTATTAGCAATGTTATTAAACCGTTATCAAACCATTATTGACATTGTTATGAAGCATGATGAAACCATCATTCACATAGTTGCGAACCATTATTAGAACAGATTAAAACATATCAAAACCCATCAAACCATTGTTGAAACAATATTTAACCATTACTATTAACATCATTAACGATTGTTAAACCATTATTGACATTGTTATGATGAAACCATCATTCACATTGTTGCTAACCAATATTTTTATTACTACTATTCTTATTATTACTACTATTATTATTAGAACAGATTCAAACATATTAAAACCCATCGGCAGCCTCGATTCAACGGAGCATCGCTCGCATGATCCCAGGGCACCCGTTGGACATCTGATGGTCCTTGCGACATCGCGCAGTCACAAAGTCTCCACTCAATATCTCCTCGGTGCAGCGCTGAAAAACCTGGGGGACCCCGGGACGGTGGTTGGTTGGGTGGGTTTCTGGAAGGTTTATGGTTGGTTAACCATGGTTAATGATTAATGTTTATTAATGGTTAACAATGGTTACTAAGAGGGGGTAATCACCAACAATCATGGTTGAACAATGTTGGTTAACAATAATGGTTAACAATGTTGGTGGGTTTATTGTCGGTTGGTGGTTAACAATGGCTATTGAGAGGGAAATTTAATCACCAACAATCATGGTTAAACAATTACTAGTTGGTTCATTGCTACATAAGTGGAGTCTTAACAATGCTTCGCAATGGCTCATTGACGTGGGGATTATACGCAAGGCTTAACCATGCCATACATCAGCAGTCAACAGGGGGGTTCGGCATCGATGCAGTGGCATCGGTATCGCTGTTGACTGCTGATGTATGGCATGGTTCATGTGAACAGGTGTCACATGGTTCAATCAGATAATCATGCCATAAGTGGGTGTTTCTCAACATAGGGGACCCCCCAAATCATCCAGTTTATTTACCATTTATAGTAGCAATAACCGACCATTTATAGCAATAACCAACCATTATAGTTCATATGTCCCCTAGTATTGCTGATTATGCCCTTGTTGCTGAGCCATTGTTAACCATTGTTGACCATTGTGAAACCATTTTTAGTAATAAACTAACTAGTAGTTGTTTAACCAACATTGTCGGTGATTGCACCCTCTTATTAACCATCATTAACCATTAATAAAGCAACCATTTTTATACAGCAAACCATTACAGTCGGGGCTAAGCCCGAGCTGTTGAGAGGAAATGATGGTTGATATGGTGGTTTTATAGGGCTTATGGTGGTAAATAATAATAGGAGACAATCACCAATAATAATGGTTAAACAGCTACTGTATGATGCTTTCTCAAGCCATGGGCAACCAAATTTTGCTTTGTTTATTACTATAGATCGTTAGTGATGGATGCTTTAGCTACCCTTATCTTGAGAAAACATCATATGGTTGACACTGGGAGGTTCGCATCGGATCGCACCCAGGAGAATTCACCATGATTCGTTTGAGGTTAGAGAACTGCTACCTTATAGGGTGCAACTGAGCATGGTTAACTCACTGAACGAACCCTGCTCGTTGCAAATCGAAGCAATGGTTAATGATTAATAATGATTCACATACACCTAGGACCGCAGTTGAGAATCCATGAACTTGGAATTATTATTAATGACCAACAATAACTACCATGAAATCCCCGCGTCACATTTTTGAATAGCATAATCATTTGCCACTACTAATCATTAACTTGGGATGATTGGTAGGGACCCATCCTCACATGATTCAACTCATATGGCTGTGGGTCAAAACCCCTAGCCCCCCTGGTTCCCCTATCATTTACCATTGTTTTCCCTATACTTTTGTTGGTTCATAGCCACCAGTATTGATGGGTGATATTGACCCATAGCCATATGCGAATCCAAGAGGAAAGTCACTACCAGCAGGTCACCCAAGATCTTCGGGGATAGCAGAACTGGTGGTCAGATCCGGAAGACATAGTGCCCGAATGCTCTCTGGTGCTGCTAGATTTACCTACTTGGATGATCATCCGACTTAGTGGTTGGCAATCATGATTCCTAACCTGTTGATAAATGATACTTGGATGATCATCCCACTTAGTGGTTCGTAATCATGATTCCTAACCTGTTGATAAATGATAGAACCCCCTAGCCGCTAGTTACGAACCATGCTTACAAACCACGAACCGTGGGATGATCATCCAAGTAGAACCTACAAAACTGGGTCACAAATCACTGAGAAAACTGTGGCTTTTCAACGATCAGCTGCGGGCACACCCTGGGCACGTTCCCGCGCAGCTCCTTGTAGCGAATCGACGCATCTTCCTGGAGCCGTTTCGGAAGCGTTGATGGGACCCCCCAGGCGGTCGCTGGTTGGTGTTAAAGGATGATAAGTGGGGGGTCTCCCTTATTTTTGAGAAACACTCGTATCAATGATGAAAGTGGATGAAAATGGATGAAAATGGATGAAAGTGGATGAAAATCGACGAAAACTACAAACAAGTCTTTGATTCGGCCGGAAAACTTTTCCTTATTTCTCAACAGGTCAATGCGGTAGTAGCTTCACAATGCAGTTGCTCCTATAGGTAGCTAAAAATCATAGTTGATCACTCATCACGGTAAATCAAATGGTAAATCACATGGTGAATCACATGGTGAATCACATGGTAAACCTCTGGATCACAGGTCGCAGCGTAGGTCTCCTGGCCATCCATACGGCACGCGGGAATGAAGGCGTTGGAGTCACCCAGGTCTTTGAAACAGCTGCACTTCACCGTTGAGAAGCGGAAGGTGGCCTCGGTGCCAAGCGGTGGTGGTGGTGGCTACAAGGTGGGCCCCCTTAGTCAGCTATAAGTTGGCTTATAACTAGGGTAACTACCAGTTATAGTAGATATAACTAGCTTGTTAAGTGGCCTTAGTTGCACCAAGTTATAACGTTTGGGGGGCCCACCTTGTAGGGACTGGTGGAATTGGTTATAGCTTGTAGGCGATGAAAATGATGAATGGCTGATATAGAACGACGGTATGAGAATGGTTACAATGCTTGTATTAACTAACTTTTGCTACTACTCTTGCTACTGTTGCTGCTACTGCTGCTGCTACTGCTGCTGTTATGGTTTCTGCTAACAATACTAGTGCTGCTGCTACCCCCACCTCCACCGCTGCCAATAAGAACTCTACGGCTGCTTCTGCTCCTTCAAAGTCAACAGGCAATCACGTCGTCGATCAGTGACCACCACTCACTACTGGAGCTCAGATTAACCATTATAACTTATAACTTATAACCACCATAAACCAAGATTAATCATTATAACCACTACAAACCATTGTTGACCCCTACTTCTCTATAGTTAGATGGCTTAACATTGGAGTTGAAGCAGCTGGAGGATTTTGAACCTGGGAATCTTCCAGATGGCGATAGAGCCCCCAGCATTGCTCAACCATGGGAGCAAAGTGCCTGCTGGCGAGCACCGCTGGTGACCAATCATGTTGACAGGAGCCATCTGGTGGTGGGTTTTTTGTGGAGCTCTCCGCTAAACTGATCGATAGAAGTGAAAAATGCACCATTTTTGTCACTGATTCACGTAGAAGTATGAAGATTTTTGGCGCAACAAATCGGTTGGGGACTGAAAGAGGGCACGGGTTGTTTATACAAAGCCGGCTGGTGAAAGAAAAAGTACAAAGCTCCTGGCTTGTTGCATTTTGCTTAGCCTCGACGTCCGCCCAGTCCCACATCTAGCAGGCCTTTGTTAAGGGTTGATGATGGCAAGTTCATGAGGCCTTGATAAGCCTGGATTAGGGTAAGGGTGGGCAGTGGTAACTTGCTTAGATCTGAATCAAATGGTACAAACCCAAGTAGCTTCTTGCCATACTAACGTGGTTTTCGAGCTGTTGCCTGTGCCAATTGTTGAAACCCTCGTTTGTATCTTTGTTTGGATGATTTTGCTCCCTTTGGTAACCATGATTTGTTGTATCCAATCACAGTTGAACCCTATTGGCCACTACTAGCCATGGCCAATCATGACTAACAACTATTGATTCTCAATCATCATTGCAACAACGATGCTTCAGTACTTGAAATCATCCTATCTCCACAGAGTCGGCTGGTCGGATCAGTTGTCATACATGCCTCCCAACCTGGTCTTACGTCGGGTGTAAGTCCCTTGGCGCGGACATGTCCCAGACATGCGTACGTGACAAGGCACACACATTTCAAGTTTTTGGATCCAGGAATGTCAGGCAATTTCACTGGCTTTGTTGCCGTCGTACCACTTAACCAACTAGTGGGGAGGCTACATCATTTATACACCCCTAATATTCCCTAATGTGGTTGTGAGTCAGCGTTTACCACCCCAAAAATGGGTGCCCATCCCAAGCACAGGGCTACTGACTCGTAACAGCTGGGGTTCCAGGCTGTAGCCCTGGACGTACTGCTTCAGCTCATTGATTTCCAATGTGGCAGTGGGTCAAAACCCCGTACCCCTGGTTCCCCATCATTAACCATTGTTTTTCCTATGAAATTGTTGGTTAATAACCACCTTTATTGGTTAGTTAATATTGACCCATAGCCATGTGTGTCCAAAAATGGCCCCCTCAAACTGCTGGTTGCCCTATGAAAACGGCTTTGGACTTGGATGGTTGGACCTCAACACACTCTTTAGCCGCAAGCGGATCATCCTGCGGTACGCCGGGACACTGCCACAGGCATGTGGTCTGAGCCGCCAATCTTGTCCTGGTCCGGCTGCCATCATGGTGGTCAAGGCCAGTGAATACTGGCGAATTATGATTGCAATGGTGATTTTATGGTGATTTTATGGTGAATAATGGTTGATAGTGGTTGATAGTGGTTGATAGTGGTTGATGATGGTGAACAATGATTGATAATTGTGGATTTTGATGTCTAATTGGTGGTTTCGCAACGTTGGGAACTCTAAACATGGATGGTTTATTGCTGATAATGATTTAAAAAGGATGCTTTGAGGGGTCCCCTATCTTTGAGAAACGCGTCATTGTGGTCAGTAGTGGTGGTCAGTAGTGGTTGATAATTGTTGATAAAGAATTCATGATTAGCAAATAGCTGATGGTTGCTGAATGGTCAGTCAATGGCTGGTACCGATTGATCAGAGTGGTTTTCATTGTGTGGTTGATTGTGGCCAATACAACAGTGCTTACTTATGGTTAAGAATGAGGCATGCAGAAAACAATGGGGATATACCAATCACAATGGTATATATGGGCATATACGACGAATAACTAAGAATGAATGCTGCTCGATCGAACCTGGCACCAGCCACCGCGAACCAGCAGATTCACCCACCATGCTTGGCATTTGGCCACACTTCCGCGTCTTGCAGGGTATCCCTCCCTGGTTGAACCAGAAGAATAGATGGGTGCTTCTCAAGTCATAGGGAACCCAAAAATATTTGGTGGTTGATTACTATCAGTTTGATGGTAAATATGGGATGATTTTGGGGTACACCTACGGCTTGAGAAACCACCATTTTGCAAGCATTTGTTTGATCTTGGGGCATATCCAGAACAGCACATCAATGGGTCTGTACACTTCGGAGCCGTACGATCAAGGAGGGTATCCAGAATACCCCAAGACCCACTGTGTGGTTTCTCAAAATAGGGAACCAGGATGATTCGAGGGTCCCGTATTTTGAGAAACCGCCATTTGTGCATCTGTAGCTAGTGTATTCAGCGCATGAACAATGACCATGCTTGATATCGCGGTATCCATCTAAATGCGCATGGTCCCTACTCTTTGAACAGAAAAGGAATAATCAGGAATCTTGTTGCTCATCTAGCCATGAAATAATCAATGATTGAATGATTTACCATGATCGGTAAAGATGACCCATGAATAATGACAGCATTAGCTATCAATCAACCATTATTAAATGGTGCTTAATTAATCATTGTCAACTACTTAAAAACTGTAGTTGATAATGACTACTAGCTAATGCTATCATTTGTAGCTAAGAACTAGTAACTAACCAACCATTCATTAATAGCTACAACAAATCATTATCCCGTTACTTGTAGTCAGCTCAATAATAGGTTAGTTCACTGACTAACCAATCACTCACTAATAGCTATGCTCATCATTATCAACCAATATTAGTTAGCTATTAGTGAATGATTTTTAGTTAACCAACCGTAGTGAATAGCACTCTCCTAGCATAGGTTAGTTCATTATCAACCAATAGGGCTGTGGGTCAAAACCCTTAGTCCCCCTGGTTCCCCTATCATTAACCAGCACGTTTTCCCTATGAAATTGTGGGTGAACTTATCCCCCATGAAATTGGTTGGTTAAGAGCTTGACTCATAGCCATAGGTCAACAGCTAATGGGAGCGCTTCAGCACAGTCAGAACTCACTGGTGATCAGCCACCATGGCTGGGCACCAGCCCGACGTCCTGAGCACCGGGAACGTCCGACCAACCTGCAGAAAACGCGCAACGGATGGTCGCTGATGGCTGGATGGCTGGGTTGCGCAAGTCAATGAAGCAACCATCCCATGAGTTTTTCAAAATGCTCCTCGATTTCTTCGATTTGTTCTTCGATTTCTTCGATTTGTTTGATTGTTTCAAATAAACCATCCCAAATATTGAGAAACATAAAAGCGTGTGAAATCACCAACTGCGATTTTTGATGCACGCCAAGGCGTAATTGAACATGGTAGTTTTTAGCTCATGAGAGGTTCATCTAAATAACCCCCCATATTTGATGATGGTAAATCACTAGCTATGGGTGGCTCAAGTGCGACTGACTGATGGGGTTCCGGCCCACGCGCTTAATGACACCACCAACTAGATAGTTAATGATGCTGAAAATGGTGCTGCAGCTGGTGGTGAGCCAGCAACGCTGCGATGTTTGATGCTTGACTGGCGGTTAATATCCAGTGGTAGGTGATAAAAGAGGATAATGATGTATGATGATGCGAGATAATGGTTCATGAATGGTTGATGATGGTTAATCAATTGATAATTGATGGTTGCTTGATGGCTCTTGGTGGTTTATTGGTGATGGATGATCATGAGCTTGGGCATCTAGGTGCGACCCTAAATGTTGGTAAACCTTACTCTTGGTGATTGATGGTGCTTCTTCATGATAATTTGTGATTAACAATGACCAATAGTATTTACTGGTATATCCATATTTACAAATCACATCCCAGTTCAACCATAAACAGCAAGTGATGTTTTATCAAGATCGTACTGGGTGTGTTCACATGGATCTTCGACTAGTAAGGACCCCAAATCGCCCTGACCTACGCGGTGATCAATTACATGGCTGTGGGTACCAAGAAGTACCCGAACGAACATCTGACCAGTCACTAGTCGGCCTGCTGTTGGGATGCTGACCTACCCTATTCTCAACAATTCGCCAGCTATTCAACCAGTGAATTAATCATTAACCAGCTAATTAACGTCTTGCTAACCATAGTGGTTGGCTATGAATTATGCCCTATCATTAACCATTAACCAGATAGTCAACCATTAGTTGGTTGGTTACTAGTGACCCATAGCCATAGGTCATAGATTGTCCCGGTCGCCCATCACTGCTGCCCAACTTCGCGAGCAGTTTACAAACGCACCACGCGAGGAGGTAGCACAACGGCGATGGCACCAAATCCCAACTACTTGGGATATGAGCGTTTCTCATAATGGGGCAATGGGTCAATATTAACCAACCAATATGGGGGATAATAAGCAGTAATAATAGGGAAAACAATGGTAAATGATGGGGAAGCAGGGGGACTAAGGGACTAAACTCTACTATTGTTTAGCTATACCCTTTACTCTACTATTGTTAATAAACGTAGACAGGATATGAGCGTTTCCCAACTACTTGTGCTTTTTGATGATTTGAGCACATGGTATATTACAAAAAATGCATGAACTCTGATGATTTGAGTACCAACAAACTGATTCTACTTTGATGATTTCAGGGCACCGCAGCTATTCAGAAACTCCATCACCACCAATGACCCTCAAGTTCGATTTTCTGGAAGACAAAGATGGACTTGTGAAGATTTTCCAAGGCAATGAAACACGCATAACAAATCAATCATTCCAACGTTTCATGCTTATTATAATGGTCAAGAGTGGTCAATAGTGGTCAATAGCGGTTAATGGTAACCTGATATAATCTGGTTGGCGGTTTCAACCCCCATGAAAAATATAAGTCAACCAACCATTTGCTGATAATCACTAGGGAAAATAGAAAATGTTTGTAAACCCACCAGCCAGTAATGGTTGCTGGGAACGTTGTATCCGATCACGGCAGTGCCGAATCAGTGCCTTTGCAACGCGGGACTCGGTAGCGACGGTCCCGAAAAACAGGTGAGACGCGCTCCAATGAGCTGCTGATCCTGAGGGGTATCCCCCACGGATCAGCCAACTGGTTTCCCATTCAGCCATAGTACCCCCCTAAGCAACAAACCTAACAATGTGTTCCAAAATGAACAGGAAACGGCTAGGGTTTTTTTCATGTAAGTTAATGAATTCCCGCTAATTTCCCCTTAAGTAACAAACCTATGGAATTTTCATCCGGGGATAACGTTTTAAACATGTGAGCAGATGACTGCATCAAACAATCACGAGCCTGCAACCACTTGACAATCGCAAGTGATTGTTAGTGTCCATGATCTATGATCAGATTGTAGGCTTGTGTAATTGCTGTAAAAACCATGTTCGTTATAATCTAATTGACAACGTTGTGCATCATAGATATCTATATATATATATATAGACAGATAGATAGATAGATTACACAATGATCATAAGAATCATCATATCCTACCATTCTGTCAGGCCACTCCTGGTAGCTGTGACTGACTCCCCTTTTGAAGGGCTAGCAGGATACCCCTGGCTCCAAATCGCTCCCCCGCTCCGGTTGGCCTTCTTCCTGGTGTAATCGCACCCCGAGCTTGGTGTTCAGCAACGTCGTTCGCCAACAAAAACCTGAGGCTACGCCATTGCAGCCTCCACTCCATGGATCAACATGTCGTAGGCTTGTGAGTTGGCGAGCTGGGTCAAGCAGTTCACCAACAAGAATACAGTAAGGGAGTGGGAAAACAATGGTTAATGATAACGGAACCAGGGGTACAGAGTTTTGACCCATAGCGAATCAATGATGCTGCATGGTGGTACCGTCAACCATGGTGGTTAAATGGTAATGAATGGCCGTAGCGAGTAACAGTGGCAGCGCATTGATGTTTCATGATGGTTGCCAACAAACAAGTTACAAATGCTACACCAAGCACCAGCAACCGATCTCAATCTTATTGAGGACCTTCCCTCAATCTTCGGTCTTTCCTGGTGGTGACCTAGAGGCCGATAGCTGTTGCTAATCCCACAAGTAGAAGAACTGGCCGAGAAAACACCGCTACTACCACCGACGATTGAAAACAACAACAACAACAACAACAACAACAACAACAACAACAACAACAACAACAACAACAACAACAACAACAACCACACCAACCATAACACCCACAACAACCACAACAACCACAACAACCACAACAACCACAACAACCACAACAACCACAACAACCACAACAACCACAACAACCACAAGAACCACAACAACCACAACAACCGCAACAACCACCACAACCACAACCACCAATAACAACAACAGCAAAAAAATATAGTAACAATAGTGATGGGAGATCCATTTCATAAACCACCATTAGTTGCTCACCATGTACAGCTTGTGACTGACCATCAAGAGTACGGATATGGATGTTGGATCTACTATTAGTCAGTGACGCAGCCCTTGTAATATAGAAACTAATTGTAAACCCTACTTGCTGCTAACTATTGTGCCCATTTTTTGGGGCAGGTTCCTTATGGTTCCCTAGCAAGGCCATGCAGTGCCATGCAAGTGATGTCCTCCGACAACTGGATTACAAACATGGTGGTTTCGACCGAGCCATTGGGGACCCCCCAAAGACGTGGTTGGTTTATTGGTGCTTGGCAATACCAACTAGAACGGTTCATTTACTGTTTTAAATGTAATACGACTAGTTGCGCTAGTATATAATCATTTTTTCTAGTTAGTTGCAATACCAACCATGTTTGATTAAACAATACCAACTAGAATGGTGCATTTACTATTATAAATGTTTAATACTCCCAGTGGTGAACAAGTGTTTACTATACTATTCATGTTTGACAATGGTTCACACTTGCTTACTAGCAAGGGCAATAATCAGCAATGATAAGGAACATACCAACTACAATAATTTGTTTACTACTATAGCTGATCGGTCGACTGCACAGTCATTGGTTCCATTCTCAATGCATGAAACCCTTCATTGTCAATGGTTTTTTACATTGAACAGCTGTTGTTTCATTCGTCAACAAATGACTAAGCATTAGCTAAACAACATTGGCCATTGATCAACCACCAATGAACGATTTCATTAAGGTTGGTTGATGGGTAATGGTTGATGATGTTTCATGAAAGATCCATCTCCCAAACTCCCCATCAATTTCACCACCTACTGGTGACCACCCCTGGCGCTCCTGCCCTTTTCAAGGGAGGGGCCGCTGTCTCCTGGTCCATCTCCCCGCCCCGCCCTGCAGGGAATGGCAGCTGAGCTACGGTCCAACCATCCAAGTTGAAGGTCGTCCTTCTTCTGCGACCATTTGATCTGCCCACTCTTCTTATCCTGGTGGCGCTGTAGCAACCGGTTGGCCAAAATGTTTACACATGGGTGTTGCTCAAGATTAATGGTTAACCAGTGGTTAACCAGTGGTTAACCTTGTTAACCAATGGTTGACCAATGGTTAACCAATGGTTAATGGTTAGTAAAGCTGGCTGTAGCAACCAACAATAATAGGGGATAAACCAACTGTTATATGGGAATTTCTAACACCATAATGAACCGCCTAAACATGATGAATATTGGATAGTTGGAGAAGCCCCCCATTTTGATTTGAGCAACACAAAAATATACAGACTAACCGGCTATGTTACCTAGGTTGCTGCTAGGTTTAACTAGGGTAACGACCAGTTCTTCGGGGAGGCGCTGCCAGTTGCAATGGAAAGGACAAGAATAGAAATACAAGAGCCGGTTGAGAATACATAGGCCTGCCCTTTATCACATATGAGATATGTATATTATACGTATTCTATTTTTACATAAATGTGCAATAACATTGATACCATGTCATGTGACGTGATGTGGTGTGATGTGATGTGACAACATGATTCCTGATAAATTTCTACTGGGTTCTGATGATATAGGACTGATGCCCTCTGATGACCTAGAGGTTGTCCAGCACAACTCCCAAGTCACCGCGTTCTCTAAAATTTGAACCCTCCAAGCACAAAATGGCAACACGACACACCGGGCATCATGACATAGGACTTGTAAACCAACTACGCAGACACACTTGCCAAAACAAGCTACAAACAAACTCATTTCGAACCCTGAGTCTCTGGGCATGTGCATGTGTCATGACATTGTCCAATTTTGTTCTTCGGCTCGGCCGATCCGAAGTCATGTAGGCGGTTGTTTTTTTCACGAACGTTTTCTACTAAATATGAATGTTTTCCTTCATACAACTGGTTTTCATTTGCTGTTTTACGACAACTGGCTATCTTGCATGTTCCTTACCAATCAAGTTGCTCTACAAGCTACATATAGATCTTCCAAGCTTGAATGAAAATTGCTTGGGCCAGCAGGGGTCTCTAGTGGGTGGTGGATTTTTTTCCAACTGGTACGCTTCTGCGCATAAAAAAACCACCAAGCAGACAGCGGCGAATAATCAACGTGACTGACCCCGATCGACAGCGGCTAATAATAGAACTGAAAATTCCATACGGGTCTGGTCTTGTCTCACGGCCGCTGACTTGCATTGTATTTCACACAAAAATTCTGCATCAATCATATTTTGGCCAAGTATGACACCCGCTGATCATGGCCAATGATGTTCATCCTTCTTGGGCCCTAGGATGATCCCCATATCTAGAACCAAATCAAGTCATTTTGACCTGCGTTGGTTCCCCTGAAGCCGATTTCAGCTCGGCTAACGACAAACGCTTGTTCCACATCCAGGCGGCCAGCCGCCAGCGGCTGGCGTTCTGTGTGCGATGCTTATAGGTCTCGTTGATCGGTTCCATGTGCTTTAATGGGGGGGCATCTCATTTCCAATGCTTTGCCAGCATCATGACATGTCATGGATTATATCAACTGGGGTGTTCTTTCTCAATGTGAATCTTCAGCGCAGCTCTGTTGTGTACATCTCCTCGTTGTGTTCGCATATATCCCAAGGCACTGAGCATAGTGCACCACCAGTGCAAGCCACCAAAATCACCAATGACACGAAGCCTCAAACTACCAAGTCCAAAAAATGACTTGAAAAATTGCTTGGCTTATGTTGCCCTATGCTTCCAGTTACTATAGTAAACTAACCCCAGTTATGACCATGGTAGACACCAGCTGGTTACCTGGCTGTGGGTCAAAACCCTGTACCCCTGCTTCCCCATCATTAACCTTTGTTGTCCCTATTATTGTTGGTTATTATCCACCATTCTTGGTTGATTAATATTGACCCATAGCCACCTACTATCATGCTTGGCTTAGTAGCAAGCAACTCCTTAGAAGTCGGGCCATGTTGCGAGGTCATCGGATGGATTTCATCAACAGAACTGGCGTTCCAGAAGCGGTGATTTGGCTATGGGTCAAGGCTTTAACCAACCAATAACGGTGGTTAATAACCAACAATAATAAAGCAAATAATGGTTAATGATGGGGAACCAGGGGTACAGGATTTTGACTCACAGCCATTTGTTGCATTGACCGCGTTCGGATTGCCCACTATTCATGGGCTGCTGCTCTTTTGTTCTTCCAAGTATCAGCCATTAACCAACCATCATTGGCCAGAGCAAGTACTTTATCCAGCAACGAGTTTTAGGTCATTGCATATTCGTTGATGTTCTACCGTTCCTTAGTCACCAAAAATCGCCAGTATAGAACCATCTTTAGCGGCTATATCCCCTATGATTGTTGGTTACTATCCCTCAAAACATTCTTAACCATTAACCAAAAATCATAGGATAATCAAGGATAAGCATACTAACCATTAGCCATTAACCATTAAACCTATTATCCTTAACCATGGTCATTACTAACCCCATGAACCATTAACCAAGGGTGTTGCTTATCCCTTATCGAGCCCAGTGCTGGGTGCACCATGACCCAATCATCTTCTTGCTGCAGCACAAAGTGCAGCTGCCCTGGTCCTTGCGCACATAGCACTTTGCGGCCATTTCATAGACCCACGTCTGGACGAGAAGTGACACGGGCACGAGCGGTGGTTGAGGGACTGCCATGTTCACATTGTGAAATGCTGGCTGCTTGGGATCATGCTGGTGATAACGTTCATAAGCGCTTCATGGCGAGGAAGTGGCGCAAATTCGACGCACATATCACCAATGCGAACATGGCACATATCACCACCATCAGTTATACTCTCCTGCTTTCATTGGTATGCAATTTACATCAACAGATGGGAACAATGGGCAATGAGCTGTTGAATCAAATATTTCGGAACTCAGTAGAGAAATGTGTTTCAATCATACAAGAATGGTTCTGTTTCTGATATATTGGACCATGACGAGAAAAACGATCATAAGGAAGATGACTCTGCTACAAACAGACCAGCCGTTGCAGAAACACCAAGCAAGTTGTAACAATCATCGTTGATCCTCAACCATTCATTACGATTCATAAGAAAAAATCAACCATTAGAAACGATGAATTCACCAGCGGTTCTTAACCACTCCTGATCACTCATCAACCGCTACTGACCCTGCACCCGCGGCTTCCATTCGCGGCTACCTGCCTTACATATAGGCTGTAACTGTCCACCACCTGGGTTCGCGAAAAAAAAAAAAACGCGACCCGTCGCGAAAATGGGTTATCGTGTGGTCAATTGGTGGTTGATTTGTGGTTAACTGGTTCCTAATGGATGCTGAGTGGGTGGTTAGTTTAGTGGTTGATTTGTGAATCGATGCTTAAGTAGTGGCTGCTTGTCAGTGTTCAAGTGGTGGTTCATGGGTGGTTCGTTGTCCTTGATGGTCGATAGTGATGAAAAGTGTGGTTCATGATGGCTAATCAGAATGGCTATCCTGTCTCATTGCAACACCCGAAAGGCCATGGAGTTGTGGGTCAGTTCACCCTTAGTCCCCCTGGTTCCCCTATCATTCACAATTCTTTTCCCGTTGCTTGTGTTGATTGTGGGTTATTATCCCCCATGAAATTGGTTGGTCAAAGCCTTGACCCTTGGCCCTGGTTGTAGGGGCGACTTCCGCTACCTTGTTACGGGTGCAACTGGGGAAGCATGGCAAGTTTCGAGCGCGGCGTTGAAAGGATCAGCGTCTCTGGGCCTATGATGATCCAACCAATGTTTTATAAGGGATAATAATGTTTCATAATGTTTTATAATGGTTAAATATTGGTGAAATAGTGGTTCGTGATGGCTAAATAGTGAGTGAGTACTGGTTAATCATGTTCAATGAGGGGTTAACGATGGTCAATAATGGTTAATGATGGTCAATGATGGCCAATGATGGTCAATACTGGTTAATATTTATTTATAAAGTGGCTTTAAATTGCAAGTAATGTTTGATAATGGCTGAAAGTTGAAAGTGGTTGATCATGATGAATCACGGTTGATAGTCATGGTGAATGGTTGAACAGCGCTTAATTAGTGCTTCTTCAGCTTCATGACTAGGGTATCTACCAGTTGTGGTGGACTACCATTTGATGGCCAATCTTGACCAACTCAAGGTTTTGCCATCAAATGGTCAAGATTTCCAACAATTAAACTAACAGTTTAATTGCCATTAATGGCTGTCCGATTTCCAACAATTGAGGAAGCTGCTCCCTTCAACGTACAACGCCCGAGAAAGCTGCTGGCCAGCCCATGTTCTACCCAGCTAGTGTTACTTCGATGTTCATCTTATTATATATCATTTGCTCGTGGTTCCATAGACACCCAAGCAACTCAAGCCATGACGCGTGTTGACTCAGGGATAAACAAAAGTGAGGAAAGTCTGGTGGTTATTATCAGGTAAAATAATCATCATCATGTTTAGGAAATGGTTGATTTATTTCTATACATGGTTTATATAAAGGATGATAAGTGGGGGGGTCCCCTATGACGTGAGAAACACCCATATGGGTTGTCCATAAATGGTGGTACTAACGAACCAATAATGATCATTCTTAAAAGGGAAACATGAAGCTAACCCACCTCGTTGAACAACTATTCACACATTGTGAATATGATGAGATACAACATGATAAACAACTATCAGGTTTAATGATATCATTCTATGATACAGATACACAATGGTGCTTCTCACTATATATTGATATCCTTCTATGGTCTACAACCATCAGATATGATAAACAGGGCACCTCTGGAACCCATCCAAAGGAAACAAGCAAACAAACAAACAAACAAACAAACAAACAAACAAACAAACAATCGTTTTCCCTATTACTAACTGTTTTTAGTCGTGGAACAACTAACTAACTAACTAACTAACTAACTAAGTAACTAACTCACTCACTAACTAACTCAGTTACTAACAAAGTAACTAACAAACAAACAAACTAACTCACTCACTAACAAAGTAACTAACTCACTCACTAACAAACAAACCAACTAACTAACAAAGTAACAAACAAACAAACTAACTAACTAACAAACGAACTAACTTACTCACTAACTAACTAAATAACTAACCAACTAACAAACTAACTATTGTTTTCCCTATTATTGCTGGCGATTATCCCCCATGAAGCCGTTGAGTTTCACTCATTGCCATATCCTCCTTCACGCGGCAACGGCCAGGCGGCAGGTCTGCATGGCCTCACCCATCTTGGAACAGGCCTCCAGGGCGGTGGGTCATGGGCCATGGGGTCCCAGGCAGGCCGTGAGTTCCTTCCATAAGCCGTGAGGGGAGGGGCACGGGGCATGGGAATCAGCGTTGGCTCAGGTTGGTTGATCATGTGGCTATGGGTCAATATTAACTAACCAATAATGGTGGTTTATAACCAACAATAATAAGGGAAAACAATGGTTAATGATGGGGAACCAGGGGTACGGGGTTTTGACCCATAGCCATGTTTGTGGGTCATCTTTTCAATGCCTTGGATCTCCAAACAAATTGATGCTGCTGTGGTTGATCATCTTTTTCCAAATGCTTTTAGACTTATGGGTGAAGAAATGGTGGGACCCTCTGGCCTCAAGCCATGATCATCAGGGTCACCAGCTGCTGTTGTATACCATATGTTGCATGGTTGAAGCACACTCAAATGGTGGTCAAATCGCTGGTCGAATTGCCACGCTTCACAATTCAATCCACCAGTATTGACTATGATCAACGACTAATTAACCATCGTCAATGCTAGTAATACTATAATACTATCATTATAGCCTATAATACTATCATTATAGCCTATAATACTGTCAGTATAGCCTATAATACTGTCAGTATAGTCAATAATTGTAACTAGTCATGATCAAAGAGTACTTTACCCATTGCTATATTGTTGTTGACCATACTTGCTATTCGCTGGTAGTATTGCTCACTGCTAACCATGTGTTAATCAACCATGATACAGTTGATGGTTGAGAATGGTTGGTGATGGTTGGTAATGGTATTAATCATTACATGTTTAACATCATTGCGAACCACTTCTACATGAGTGACCATGGCAACTATACAAAAGCCGCTACTGGTTTGTGGTTTCAACCCTGCGAGCAATCTGCATCTTACTGCAACCAACTGTCCCAAGTATTGGGAAAATAGAAGATGTCAACCAAACCACCAGCCAAACTATCCTGATCAACTTGATCAGCCCTGGATACTAACTAAGAATGTTTTTTCTGGTTGATGGTTAATGCCTTTGTTAATAATTACTGGTGAAAATGAAAATGTTTAGAACCAACAACCCGTTTTCTTATTTTGAAACTCAATATTGGTTCTTATCAATCGTATCAACCACTATGTACCATTGCTTCAAACGGTTTCATTATTATCAACCTTTGTTGACCATAATTTTCAGAAAGAAAAAATGGTCGTTTTACGATTTGGTTCATTGGTGGCCGCAGCTGCGAGGGTCTTAAAACCCGTTGTTTTTGGAGGATACCATGATATGGTGGCTTCTCAAAATAGGGAACCCCCAGAAAAGGTTGTTTGTTACTTTAAACGATTCATCTAGGATGTTTTTGGGGCCCTCTATTTTGAAAAACACCCATATGATCGCTGGTCTTGTACCTATTGCTACTGCTGTGGTTGTTGTTTCCACCATAGAAAAATAGCTGGTTCACCTGTAAGACTATGTTGATTTGGAGCGCAAAAAGCTTGGGTTTACGAGAGTGTATATCTGCATGTCAAACTTTCCAGCCGGAAATTTTTCAAATGAACCCTATGAACCCCAGGAGAACCCTCCGAACATGTTGGTATTGCTTCGTTTGTCCAATCAAAAAGGAACCCTTCACAACCCCGGCGGACTTTCCATCTGGGTTCTGCACTATCGATCACTAAGAGATTATCCGTGATTGCAATTGCCAAACAACAACCGACCAACCCACCAAACCACCAACTCACCAAACCACCAACCCACCAACGCACTCACTCACCAACCAACCCACCAACCCATCAACCCACCCACCCACCAATCCACCAACCTACCAATCATGATCATTATCAAGTTCCCTCATTAGTTCATACAGATTCTTACATATTCCCTATTTCTGGTAATCACACACACTTTCCCAACCAGACAACCTCTTATTGCTGTTGATGATTGTCTTCCACCGAGTGAGTTGTTCTTAACCCAACTGGTGTAAGATTACCAGTGATGTTGCTTAGTGGTGGAGAAATGGTAGTTTGTTAACAATATCTAGCAATGTTAAGAACTCTTAATAAGTGGCAGATTGTTGTATCTGTTTTCTTGATCGTCAACTGCGAATTATTATCGAGTCTTGCCTGGCCAGTGAGTTACTAGTGAACTATTGCCAATATCCAAGTAATTGGTGAGCAATTTTGTAGTGAATTATGACTGAACAATTCACAAACTAAAATATCACTGAAGGAGATGTCTGTCAAATAGTTGGTATATCCCCTACTAGCTAGTTGGGTCCCCTATGATTGGATCCACTTCGCCATCTGGGTATGTGCCAAGCCATGACGGATGACCAATCGGCCCAACCAAAAAATGATCATTTTACAAACAGAAACCATTGGTTTGGGGGGTACCACTATTTTGGCACATACAAGGTGGCTAAATTGGGTTATAACTAGGGTAACTACCAGTTATGGTAGATATAACTATAGTTAAGTGGCCTTATAAACCATGTTATACCTAGGGGGGCCCACCTTTTACCCCTGGTTCCCCATCATTAACCATTATTTGCTTTGTTGGTTGTTAACCACCATTATTAGTTGGTTAATATTGACCCGTAACCATCTCAACATTTCTTGTTGTCTTCCCCCCACGCCTCGTGCGGAAAGCTCTTGACATGCAGCGGGAAGTCTTCCTCGGAGACATGAGCACCAATCCTCGGCCCGGTGACAAGTGACGTCACATGGCCTGGGAATCGAGCGCCGAAAATGTGGCTCGTTACTTGGATGTGCACCTGGGGCTATAACCATGGTTATAAGCCCTATAAGGTAGCCTATAACCCCTAGAAACCATGGTCAATGATCACTTACTAAGTGGGGGTGCACATCCAAGTACCCGCTCATAACCGGCTGGATCATCCACGGCTGCCTGGATTTTCCACCATAGAAGTAGATGATTTTGCAGATGATCTATACCTATTGGCAGTGGCAGTGCCTTCCAGCTGTATTACGCTGTCGGGTGGTATGAAACAACAGCTGGAAATCAGTGTAGCGCGCTGGAGAAGCGATCCCATTTATACTTCAGGTAATTAATCAGTTAGTATCAGTTATCAGTGTTGTCAGTCGTTGCTGCAATTTCCTGTTGCGCCATAACTGTGGGTCGCTTCACAATTCACCACATGTTCTCACTTCGTGTCTTGCTGCACCCAGTAATCCCAATCACTTCCACCACTCAACCACTTGGTTTTTCAGGAAACATGACTGAAGAAACCACCATCAATGATGGTAAATCTGCCACGTCAATAAGTTCCATCCATAACTTTGGGGTCCCCAAACTGGCTTGAGAAAGCACCAAATCCTATGAGCCACCAATTTGGGGTTACCATTGGTCATAAGCCGCTAGTCGTGCTGGTACCGGAAAACCTCTATCCAGTTGCCTATGAAAATCTTGCTGCTGGGAACCCAGCCACCCAACTGTTGCGACCTGTGGCACTTCATCTCCGGCACAGGTGTCAACTCGCGGTTGCTGCCCCCCCACCCGTTGAACAAAGCCAAAAATGGATGCGTGCCAATGAAGGATGATTATATAGTTATGTAATCATGGATGTTCAAAAGCATGGATGTTCAATGCCAAAAGCTTCTGAACCGTGTTTCCAGTGTATGATGTTTCTATGACGGTGACGGTGATAACTGTATAATCATCATGCTTAATGATGCTTGGTGATCTACCCAGTGCACGTTGCCCCCTAAACCACCCGCCAAATGATGCTTCATCAACTGGTTTATGATGCAAAAAACCAACTAGTACGATCGCGGTTGACATTTCTAATTCCGAGCATTGTAGAACTCTACAGTTCACCAGTCGGAGGGCCATCCCCTTCATCAAGGGAATGTGCATGCGAATAATCACAATACCGACCGTCGCTCATACGATCCAAATTCACCTCAGGTGAAGCTGGCGAAATTCCACTCTTTAGAAGCTGGTTTCCGAGGTTTCAATGCTGATTTCGCCAGGTGACTAGAGGCTACCCTCTGGGAATTCAACAAGGCAATGGACAAGCCACCATACATGAATCATTTCCTAGGGTTTCTTTATGGTGATTTTCCAGCCAGCCATCTTGATTTACCGGAGTGTACCCTCTGGCGATCTAACATACAAAGTGGGCCCCCAACCACCTATAAGTTGGGTTATAACCCTTACAACTGGTAGTTAACCCTAGTTAGATTAGTCATAAACAAACCTACAAGTGGTTGGGGGCCCACTTTGTAGCAATGGAAAATCCACCAGTTCTAGCTGAATTCCCAGGGTTTCCCTAGAAAAATGGTGATTTTCCATCGCGATGTTAGATGACCGGAGTGTAACCGTGACAATCGCCCAACGAAACCTGCTATAAAAATGCGCGTCAACTCTGCTGTCACGACGCCCAAGAGGAGAAACGCCTCCCAGAAAGGGAGGGGACACGAGCGTGGGCAACCTGAGCAAGCAGGATGCTTCTCCAAGTACTGACCCTTCAGCCAATGCGGGGACACGGGAAAACAATGGTTAAAGAGATTGTTGTGTGTAAATGATTGATTAATCATCAGAAATGATTGATTAACCCAGCTGGGACACCATTTCATCTTCCGACATGGGACCTAGCTGGACCAATGTTTGAATGATACTTAAGGTTCATTAAGGATTCATGATGATTGCTACACCATGGTCAATGTGTGTGCTAATTCATGTTTATAAAACAAATCTTGATAGTAGCGACTAGTTTATCGCTGACTGATGGGCAAGTGTTGGCTCATGGTAAATCATCTGAATAATAGATTCTGACTATCAATTACGATTTACTATGATTACCAATATTGTTCAACCATCTTGATAGTAGTAGATTCTGTGTGATGATGATTGCCACCAAGGGTTAACTATCGTTCAGGTCATAACGGTACGTTGCAGAATGAAGGTACAGAATCGACAAATGATGGGCATCCTGCGAATCAACCATCATTGAACACCAATTTTGTTGGATGATCAGCCATGAGTAACAGTGATTAAAGATGATTTTAAACATCATGATGTGTCTTGATCCATCATGATGTCTGTATCAACAACAATTGTTGGCTTCCTGCCAAATATGGTCATTGTCAGAGTGTAGCTGGGGTCCATCGTGAATCATCCAGGTCTTAATATTGATATCAACCAAGTTGCTTTACTTTTCAATGCACCGTATCAGCCATCATTTGCCCTTGTTCGTTCAATCCCCGCTAAATATGCACAATTTGACCGTCATTTACCTATCATGGAACCGTCATTCAACCTTCATGAGGTAATCACCAATCATCAACCACCAATTTACCATCCACGAACCATCAACCATCAACGCCCCTTGTTGATTCCTGTTGGTGATCAATCATTATGAACCATCGGTAGCCATGCTTTAATCACTACTATTTACCACTATTTAAGTCCACTATTGCTGGTCATTTACCAGAAACTGACCTTGGGGTACTGTATCAATTTACGAGGTATTTATCAGACATTCATTGATTATTCTTAACTTAACCATTCGATGAGCTTCGATGAGCATATGAACCATGATTGACCATTATCAGCCATGTTCTTGAATATTAGTATTCATCAGTATCAACCATATTCTCAGTCGCCATCATTCACCATTAACCATCAACCTGTTTTTGACTCTAGTTGGTTTGGAACCATCTTACCATCAATCATTAGCCATCATTATTCACTAGAATTGGCCGTTGTGAATGAGCATTAACCATCCATTTAATGTCATCAGCCACCAATCAACCAGAATTGGCCGTGTTTAACCAGTATTGACCATCATTTAGGCTTTTTCTCACTTCATAGGCGACCCCCAAATCATCTTTCATGTGCCAAAATAGGCGTACCCCCAGTTTCCTTTGTGGGGCCCATTGGTTACCCCATGGCTTGGCACATGCCCATATCTAGAAGGATTTTTGGGGTTCACCTCATTTAAGTACTAGTAATAAAACATGATGGCAATGAGTTTTGAAGTCCATTTTGGGGTTCATCATTCACTTGAATGATAGAACCATCATGGTTTATTACCAGATTTTTGGGCTTCACCATCCTTGGTGATGAACCAATGGTTCACCATCATCCAAGCGCGATCTCAGGTGAAGCATTGGTTTCACCATCATCTCTGCGGCCACCAGCTGCGCCCCAGGACACGCCGTTGGCAACGCGCGCCGTTGCAATCAACGCGCCCAGCAACGGGTGACCCGTGGAGTTCAAAACCTCCATGCCCAGCTCTGCCAAGTCGTCTGGATCGAGTGCGACTGGTGATCTGTTGATTGTCGATTGGTTAATGATTGGTGAACCATTGGTTGATAATGATTCTAATGGTTATACAATGGTTATAATGGTTCATGGTTACAACGGTTTTTACCTACGTCCATGGGTTTATGATTGCTTAGCCATTAACCATGGCTTAATTGATGGTTGATAATGTTTCATAGTGGCTAATGATGATGTTAATAATGATGATAATGGTTTTAGTGGTTAATGGTTTTAATGGTTATTGTGGTGTTGATGGTCAATACGGTTAATGATCTCAACAATTAAAGATTAATGGTTTGCGGCTAATAGTTAATGATTGGTTGACGATTAATTGGAAATGATAACCAACAATCATATGAGATATACCAACTACTATGTGGATGTTTGTTAAAATAGGGGGCCCCGAAAGTTATGGTTAATGGTTAATGGTTTTTTAGTAATCAACGGCAATGACCATAGCTAATGATTCTACCAGTCCTTAATGATGGTGAATAATGGCTAATCATGGTTAATCATTGGTTAATGATTGGTTGATGATTGGCTAATGGTTTCATGGTTATAATGGTTTTAGAATGGTTATAATGCTTCATGGTTATAAGTTATAACGTTATAATTGATGGTAAATGATGGGTTAATTAATTGCTTAATGATTCTGGTTGGTGGTTTCAACCCCTCTTAAAAATATTAGTCAACCAACCATTTGTTAATGATTGCTATGGAATAATTTAATCATTGGATAATGTTTGAGAATGGTTGGTTACTGGTGGTTGACCAATGAATCAATTGTCGGCTACTTGGATGTACAAGGCTGGTATGGTGTTGGTAATCATCGGGAGGGAGCTGCTTGGAGCCAGGCGTATCCTGCCCTAGTCCTTTAAAGGGGGAGCGATTTGGAGCTGCCAGGGGTGGTTACTGATGATTTTTGGGGTCGGTTACTGGTTGGTAAATGATTGGTTGATATTTGGTTCATGGTTGCTTCGTGGTTGGTTGATGGTTGGTTAGTGGTTGGTTAGTGAATGGTTGATGCTTGTTTAGTGGTTGGTTGGTGGTTGACCAGCTAGTTCTGGTTGGTTGGACCAGCTAATTCTGATGGCTAATTGTAAGATGGTTCTGGACCAACATAAACAGCTTGATGGTTACTATGGTTTGTCCAGTTCAATGGTGGTACCTACAAACTAATAATAGCCATTATGTTACAAGGTGGGGCCCCCTAGTTACAAGTTGATTAATAAGCCATTTAACTATAGTTATATCTACCATAACTAGTAGTTACCCTAGTTATAAGCCAAGTTAGCTAACTAAGGGGGCCCACCTTGTAACTAATAATACTAATAGCCATAATTAACTAGTCCATTATGGTCAATAACTATTCTTATGAACTATCAACATAACTACTAACCAATAGTTGTTAATAATGGACTAGTTAATTATGTTCATAGGCTATTAATACTAACTAATACTGATAGCTATTACTAGCTAATAATAATATTACGTAGTAATAGCCATTATGTTCATACGGAAACCAGTCCAGTTACTGCGGTACACCATGGCCTTGAACAATGCCATTGTTGGCTATCACCAGCCATCCGTTCCCGGGTTCCCTGAGATATCAGCATAGTTAGGAAGCCTACAAGGTGCATGATGCTGCTTTGACTGTAAATAAACAGGTAATTTTAACCCAGGATGAAGCTAAACCCCAGGTTGATTAATTGGAGGGTTTCCATTTTGATGGAAAACCAAGGCTTTTGGGGGATACTCCCTATTGATCAACCAGGGGTTTATTAATCCTGGGTTAGCATTATCCAGTCACCAAGTGGGGGTGCACGTCTAAGTAGCGAAGGCTGCTTGCGATACAAACTCATCAAAGTGATCGTCCAGCTAGACCAAGAGCTTCCACTCACAACAAACCACCCAGCCAATCAACCAGCGAAGTGTATGCATTCTGCTCACAATATGGCTATGGGTCAATATGAATGAACAATAATGGTTGATCAAAACCAACAAAAGTAGTGGGAAAACAATGCTTAATGATGGGGGAACCAGGTGTACAGGTTTTGACCCACAGCCATATCTCGGTGATTGTTGCGCATCAATCGCTGTCCATTAATCATCATTAAACAACAACAATTGCTTGGATCAACGATAATCATTATCCAACCCACAACAAATCATTCCCAACCACTATGGTTCACAATGATTCTCAACCACAATAGTGTCAGTCAGTTTCGTATTAATGGTGGTTGATCATCCTTAACTTGATGAACTGTTGCTTGTTAACTGAAATACAGGGGCTTTTCAAAATGGGGGGTACCCCCAAATCATCCAATATTGACCATTTGTAGTACGCAGCCAACAAATTTTGGTGGCCCCCTATTTTGAGAAACCACCAATTGTTGCTTGCGAAGTGACATACCAATAACAGCCAAATGGCAGTGGGTCAAAACCCCTAGTCCCCCTGGTACCCCCCTGCTAACCATTGTTTTCCCTATGAAATTGTTGGTGGAAATCCCCCAGTAGTTGGTTGGTTAAAGCCTTGACCCAGCTCGCCATGTATAGCTGGTATATGCCTACTATTGTTGCTTATTATACCCTATTATCAACCAGCTTAACCAGAACCAGCTAGAAATCACCATTGGTTGGTTGGTTAACTGCTTGACCCACAGCCAAATACCGTTCTAACCATCACCATGTCGCTGGCGCGTCAGCCATCAGCCTGATCAACCCCCATGAGCCCTTGGTCAATGACTCATCACCACATCACCATCAATAGTCAATAATCATAAATCACCAACATTCACCAATAATCAATCATAAACCAATCATCAATCATAGATCACCAACATTCACCAATAATCAATCATAAATCACCCACATTCACCAATATTCTTTTGCAACCTAATCATTCATCAATAACAATCATCATAAATCATCACCATCACTCACCATGAATCACCATGATGGCCCTTCATATTAATCACCATTTCACAACAATCATCATAATCACCAATAGTCATCATTCATCACTGATCACCACTAAAATCATTATGAATCATGGTGATGAACAATCATCACCATCAAAATCACCATTGAAATCACCAATAAATTCACCATGATGATTGCCAATAATCACCATTAATCACCAATAAGCCAGTAATGGGTCATTAATCATCATTAAAATCACCAATAATCATCATTAATCACTACTGATCACCATTAAAATCACCGTCTTCATCACCATAATGGTGATAAACAATCATCACCATCAAAATCACCATTGAAATCATCAATAAAATCCCCATGACTCACCATTAATCACCATTAATCACCAATAAGCCACTAATGGGTCATGAAAATCACCATTAAAATCCCCACTTTTCGGCACCATTTCTCGGCCCAAAGCCACCACCATGGCTTCGCCGCTTCGCCCACCTTTGGCATCCTGCAGCTCCCTTTGCCAGTTCTCGCTGAAGTGCACCACACGTTCCAACTGAACCTGCGCGCGGAGGAAGGCTCTGGCGCCCCCGAGGGGGCGCCCCCCGGGGCCAGGCCCGTTCGGGCGGGCCCGGGATCCACGCGGGGCCCTGGACCCAGCAGAGCCGCGCCAACATCCATAGGTTTGTAATGGTTCAATTTGGTTCATAAGGGTTGTGACTTTTGTAATTTTTAGGTAATTGATATTGTAAATTCCTGTGCCATGTGACATGACCATGAGGGTTGTGTATCCGCGTGGCCATCTGGACCAAAGGGCCCTTGAAGCCATTTCACATCGGCTTTCGGATGGAGTGAAAAGAGCGTTGCTGGAACTGTGAGCCTGTGAGGCTTTCCCACTGTGAAGTGTGATTCTTTGATCAGTTGCTGCCAGCTTCCGCATGGTAGCGGAGCTACCTCGGTAGCTCATCGTGCGCCGTGAGATCAGGGCGAACCTAGGCCATCCTGGCCTTGTGCACTGCAATTGCAGTGAGCTGGATTTCTCCAAGGTCTATCGTGACCATCCATTGCAACTGACCACTTTCCACTGCATATCTACACGTGTAACAGTTTCAATTGCAACACAATCCACCTTGAAGAGAAGAGAGCCAAGTCCTGATGGAGTCCAAGGACACGTTCAAGGACTTGCAGTTTGATGGTAGACCATCGGGCTATCGCGATTTCAGAAGAAACGGGGCAAGAAGACCGCCACGCTCACCTTGCAGGGCCAAGGCTCCTGCAGAGATTGCAGGGTGAAGCCTGGAGGGCGACAGAGCACCTGCAGGTCGCCGAGCTGAGGCAACCTGGCGGATGGCTAGCTGTCATCCGAGCTTTGGACAAGCACTATCGGTTTATTCCTGAGACCGAACTTCATGAGGCAGTCGAAGAGTTCCTCTTCGCCTTGAAGCGTCGTCAGGGAGAAGGTGCCACCAGTTTCAGCTCGAGGTTTCGCACCCAGCTCGATCGAGTGCAGAACCTGATCGCCCAGGAAAGGAAGATGCATCGCACCAAGAAGAAAAAGGTGCGCCGCAAGAAGAAGCCTGATGATGAGGCACCATCACCCTCAGGCAGTAGCCTGGAAGATTCAGATGTGTCGGGACTTCCTGACCTCGAAGAGACGGAGCAGGAAGAGTCGAAGCAAGCTACTGCCACCGAAGATGAAGCTGCAGATCCCAAGAGAACTGGTTCAGGAGAAGAGCCAGAAGGAAGTATCCACACTGTGCGTTCCAAGCCAGCATCCTCAGCTGGCTCCAAAGGAACCAAGAGGGAGAGAGGATCACAGCTCTCCCGCGGAACGCATCGTGAAGATCAAGAACGTCAGAAGCAGCGAATGTTGGAGATGCTGGGCACCCTTGAGCAAGGCCATTTGAGGCCAAAGCCCATCTTTCCTCAAGCAATCCTTGGCCACCTGTTCATGAGGAAGTTTGGAATGAACAGGGAGCAGCGAGCACACATCATCCGGTCCACGGGAGGATCGTCTCGACTGGAAGACGTGGAGCGCATCATCAGGGCCTCGGACCTTGAGGAGCTCAAGGGTGAAGATCGTCGTCGTGACGAAAAGAGAGGTGCCAAGATACCTCGAAGAGATGCCTATGCAGCCGAGGCTGAAGCCTCACATTCCCAGTCTGCGTATGTTGCCACTGCCGACCTTGCCTCTTCATCCAGTCTGGATGAACCATGGGATGACGAGACCTGATCAGCAAGCCTATTTGGCCGCCGGTGCCGAACTGGAGAATGAGACAGACCAGGAACTCCAAGAGATATACGAAGTGCAGAAGAAAGCAAAGAGAGACTACAAGAAAAGTTTCAAGACATGCAAAGAAAGTCGTAAGAAAGTCCGGGAGATCAAGAAGAGCCGCACTCCATATCTGCCAGTAGTTGCTCTGCCTCAAGCAGGAGACAGTTCTTTCTCAGGACAACCTCCAGTTGTCAAGCAGACCTTTGGTGGAAAAGGAGCTACAAAAGGGGCTCCGAAGCGGAGGGCGGATTCCAAGTTTCCTAGCAAGAAAGAGGAAGCTAACCTGGCAACGACAACCGTAGTTGAGCAGTTTTCCTACATGGTGTCATCGTCGATCAGCGAAGATGTATGGTTGACTACAGTGCCAACAGGCCATGCCATCATCGATACAGGCTGTACCACATCCATCGTAGGAACGCAAACTGCTGAGGAGTTGAAGGCCTTCATGAAGCAACACAGTTGGCCTCAGCCCGTTGCCTGTAGTTTACCTCCCGTGGAGTTGAAGGGATTCAATGGTCAGCGAGAAGAATCGACTGCAGGTCTCAAGTGGACAGTGAAACTGGGTAGCCTTTGGGGAACGATCACCACGTACTTGATAGAAGGGACAGCTCCATTCTTGCTTTCCCGTCGAGTGCTGGAAGGTATGCAGGCCACCTTGGACTTGGGTTCCCTGACTATCACCTCGACCAAGCACGCCATGCATCAAGTTCCTTTGAGGCAGGCATCCAATGGCTGCTGTTGCCGCTGATCGTCCCAGTGAACGACCTTGAGATCAAGGACAGTGATCCACCAGATGAATCCCATGTCGTAGAGAATGAGCCCAATCAGCCCTGCGAACACTCCCATCACCATCAACGAGTCACCAAGGACCCGCCATCCATGTCTCCACGAAGACACGGTAGAACCAACACCACAAGTGATCGCCGTAGGACCTTGCAACACATAGTCAAGAATACTAGGAAAGGCATCGTCAACGTCGATCGGTTTAGAGAGGAGTTGGTCAGTATCTTTGGTAAACCGGGTTTTTCCATCGAGCATGCATTCGTTGCCTATAAGCCGAGGTTAGAACGAATTCCCGTAGATGCAGGAGTCCAAGAATACTCCAGATCGGTAGCCACCCTGACCGAAGATGGATAATTCCATGTCTCTCCTTGGTCGCACCGAAGCCCAGGAGAGACGAGACGTCCAGTGACTCAGGTGAATGTATGCCTCTTCGCCTACATAGTGGGCGAGCCACATGTCTCCGCAGCAGCCACCACTGAAGCAGCCGAGTTGTCGTCACAGTGTTTTTGCTGTAGGGATCATGATTCAGAGGGCGAGTCCGTAGACTATGAGATGGTTGATAATGATCATAATGGGATTAGCTATGAAGCCTTATTTAGTGAAGATGTAGACTGGTCCCAAGTAGGTCAATCCACCATGTCTCCGGAACAACAAGAGAATCTCCGAAAGAATATAAGAGGGATGAGAAACACGTATGCCCAGTTCATCATGAGCCGTCTCGAGCAGCCGGAGCTCGTTCGAAGTGAGCTGCAGGGTTGGCTAGGAACACAGGCTGCATGCCTTGACCAGGAAGTCACTATGACCGAAGTGTTTACTGGTAAAGCCCCCCTGTCACAGCAGGTTGAACATGACAGTCAGCAGCCATGCATTCGTATCGGTTGGTCATACGGCCATGACCTAGATAGACACCAGGATCGAAGATACCTCATGCTACTGCTAGCTTATCTCCAACCAAAGGATGTGTGGATAAGCTTCCCATGTGGCTGTTGGGGTCCATGGAGTCGCATGAACATGCACAAGAGTGCCGATCTCCAGGAGCAAGTGTTAGCTGGTCGTCGTCAAGCTAGGCGCCATTTGGCTCTTGTTCCCGAGATTTGGTCTTTTCAGCGAGCCCTAGGTAATCACTGCCACATCGAGAACCCTCTCACCTCCGATGCATGGAAGGAGTTTCGGTTATCTGATGCATATGTGGTAAGAATTGATCAGTGTAGCCTCGGATTGCGTTGCCCCAAGACCAACCTTCCAGTGTATAAACCCACCCGCATTGTCACTACATGTGGTTACCTAGCAAGTACCCTAGTCCATTGCCGGTGTGATGGTAGGCATCAGCATGCTCACTTGGAAGGATCGTATAAGGGTAGGCCTCTTACCTCCTATGCTGAAACATATCCTAGGAATATGTGCCGAGTGATTGCGAAGGCTCTGTGTTCATCTGAACGTTCCAGCCGTCAACCACATGACGTGTTTGCGGAGTTAGAAGAACCCTCTGAGCTGCCGCCAGCTGCAGAGCAAGTCGATGAATCACAGGAAGCAGAAACGCCGCTATCGAAACAGCGCATCCAAGCTTTAGTGAGGAAGTTGCATGTCAATACAGGACATTCATCCCAAGAACAAATGCTAAGGTTAGCCAATCGTTGTCAGGTCTCAGAAGAGGTGAAGCAGTGCATCAAAGAGTTCAAGTGTAGTATCTGCGAAGACCACAAGGTTCCTGTGTCTCATCGGCAGGCATCAATTCCGCACGCAGAGACTCCGAACCAAATCGTCGGCATCGATTTCGTGCAGGTCGAGCTCAAACACACAGATGAGAGTGGAAAGACCATAGAAGATAAATTTAATGTACTCACGTGTGTCGATCTTGCCACTGACTTTGCTCAGCAGATCATCGTTCCCAAAGGTCAGTACCAACTGTCAGGAGCCTTTCACGAGGTTTGGACTCGACCCTATGGAGCCCCAAAGATAATCTACACTGATCCTGCTGCCTCAACGATATCCGAAGATTTTCAAAGATACATGATACATCACAACATCCTGCTGTTGCACTGTGGAACGGAGAGTCACTGGCAGCTGGGTCGTGTCGAAATTGCGAACCGAGTCCTTCGGAACATGGCTCAGAAAGTTTGGCAAGACTCAACTCGTCCAGCCAAGGAAATCATAGAGACGTGTGCCAGTGTCCGGAACCAACAGCTCCGAAAACATGGATTCAGTCCGAGTCAGTGGTTTCTGGGACAAGACCCCCGCCATGCAGGGATGTTAGATGATGTCAGTGAGCAACAAAACTATCCTACTCAGTCCCAAATCATAGCAGATCCGAGCTTCCACGAAAGAATCCAATTGCGAGAAGCCATTGCCAAAGCATTCCACGAAGAACACGCAAAGGATGCATGGAGGCGGGCACTGGCTGGACGCAATCGTCCCCTGCGTGGGCCATATCAAAATGGCCAGCTCGTTTACTTTTTCCGCAGACGTGCTCGAGGCTTGCTATCAACACGTCATGGGGTGTGGTATGGTCCTGGTAAGATCATAGGTATGGAGAGTTCTACCGGAGGAGTAATTCCTAGAGTAGTGTGGGTAGCTTTCAACGGTTTCCTCTATAAGTGCTCCCCTGAAGCATTAAAGCCAGTGCCACAGGACGAACAACTCTTCAGAGACATGGCACGCGAGCTCTCTGAGGGCCGTCTAGATCCCCAGGTTGAACAAGCAGAACAAAGCCTTTCCAGTCGAGCTCCGCAGTACCAAGATCTCACACAAGACATCCCCGAGGAGTCAGATCATGAGTTAGAGGAGGATCTCGAGGAACCACCTGAACCCGGTGAGGAAGGAGCACCAGAGGAAGAGGAAGAGGAAGGAGGACCAAGGAAGATCAGACGAAGAATCTATCGATCGGCTGAACATTGGAGGGAACGAGCAAGAGAAATGCCGCCAAGGGGAAGCCTCCCCTCAGGACCCCTTCCAAGTAGGATAGGCCCAGGAGCAACAGTCACCTCTCCAGAAGGTGAGCCACCAAACAAACGTAGAGCAGTCTTAGACCAAATCCCCGAGGAGATTCCAGGAAGTGATGAACATCTTTCAGAGTACACCCCTTCCATTGCACCAGAAGTACCCGAACTAGATCCACTTGATGATGAAATGCCTGCAGTGTTGAATCCAAACGAGGATCCTGCCGTGCCCGGTGATGTGGCCGAGCCATCGAGCATTTCTCCTGATGACATCTCAATGCGAGTAGAGCCTGCATCGTCCGAGACACCCGCAGATGTCAACATGGATCCCGTAAATCAACCAGTCCCAGAGCTGAACTCTGATGATGAGTTAATGGTAGATCTAAGTAATGGGGTAGGGAAATGCAAGCAGTCAGAGAGTGTCCTCGAAGTATCGTTGGATGTGACAAGCGATGACATCACTGCGAATCCACTGTGTCTCTGGCATGTCTTGGAAGAGTGCTTGGTAGCTACCACACCCAAGAGCAAGTTGCGCAGAGTCGAAGTGAATTATCGCCGTCTGTCTGAAGGGGACAAGCAGTTGTTCAAGACTGCCATGCAGAAAGAGTGGCAATCCTGGGTAGATAACAAAGTTACTTCCTTGTGTAAGAATAGAGGTATATCCCAAGATAGAGTCATCAAAGCAAGATGGGTGCTGACATGGAAAAAGAGTTCAGACCCCGATGACCGTACTAAGGTACCAAAAGCCAGGCTAGTGCTAATAGGCTGGCAAGACCCAGAACTGGGGCGACTTGCGACGGACAGCCCAACACTCAGAAAAGAAAGCAAACATCTTGTTCTGTCAATTTGCTCAGCCCAGAAATGGAGAGTATTTGGGGCAGACATAAAAACGGCTTTCCTCTCAGGTGATAAGTCGCAAAGGGATATTTACTTCAAACCTCCCCCAGAGCTTCGAGAATGGTTACAACTGAGTAGCGATGACCTCTTTCGGTTGGAAAAAGCCGCATACGGCTTGGCAGAAGCACCATGAGCATGGTTTCTCAGACTCAGTAGGGAACTTCGAGAAGCAGGGCTCACCCAGAGCCAATTAGATCCATGTTTATTCACCTTGAGGTCCCGGGGTCAAATCTTGGGAGTATGTGGAATTCATGTTGATGATCTTTTGGGCGGAGGCACTCAAGCCATGAGTGACATCCTGGACAAACTTCGTCAAAAGTTGCCGTTTGGGGATTATAGGACATATACCATTCGGTATACCGGGATAGAAATTCGACAAAACCCCACGACCTATGAGATAGAGATAGGACAAGAAGCATACATAGATGCCTTGGAATGTGTGCAGACCAAGCCCTTGGGTAATGCCAGTACTCCACTGCCTGACAAGTCGATTTTGAGAACTTGTGCTGGACAGCTCGCCTGGGTATCAAATGCCACTCGTCCAGACCAAGCCTTTCTGTCGTCATATCTTCAGGGAGTCCAGGATAAGGGATTGGTATCTCATGTCCATCTTTATAACAAGGGGGTAAGAGAAATGAAGGAACGTAAAGTGTGTCTCAGGTTTCCCAGCACAGTGCCGATCAGCGACTGGAGGCTGGTCTGTGTGGCCGATGCCGGATGGGCAACCCGTGACAATGGAGATAGCCAAGGAGGATATATACTCCTCATCGCCGAATCCAAGGTCTTGAACAGACATCCTGGCAAATGCTGGCTCGTCGATTGGTCATCGAAAGTTGAAGAGAGCGGTAAGGTCTTCAGTTGCCGCAGAAACGTTGGCAGGACAAAACGGCCTAGATGCCGTAGAATTCTTCCAAGGGCTTCTTGAAGAAACACTGAATGGAACCACTCCAAGACAGTTTCGTGCCATGACCCCAGCAAACCCAGCTGCCCTGGTGATCGACTCAAAAGGGTTTTATGATGCCATCACCAGAAGTTGTTGTTCTTCCGCTATATCCGTAGAAAGGAGGCTCCAAATCGATTATGCCATTGCCAAGGAGACCATGGCTAATCAGAACATAACACCATTTTGGATCAATAATCTCCTGATGATAGCTGACTGCCTCACAAAGCTTAAGGGGGATACCAAATTGTTGTATGAGCTTCTGGAGCGAGGAAAATATCACATCAGGGTGTGCAATGTTTCAGGACGCCGTGAAAAGGCAGGCGAAGGCCAATCCACCACGAACGCCACAGCATGAATAGGAGAGCAATGCTGAAGGAATGATGGTCCAGTAATAAGCTGTGTAAAGATGTCGTCGTCCTTTAGCGTCAGCAGTGAATAAAGAAGTGTACAGTTTTTTTTTCCATTTTTGCAATCCTCCGAATGTGGCTGTAGAGTAGTGGATGAGAGCACAATTTTGTAAGCAACATCCGAAGATGACTCATATCTAAGATATGGAGCATATAGCCGTTTTTGCAGTGTCAAGCACGAGACTGACCAGTCTCCCATTGCATCAACTCAGTCATGGATCGTAGCAACACGAAGCATCAGCGTGTGTCGCCAGTCCAAGCAGAAGGAGATCGTCCCTTGTCAGAGCACGAGATTCCCCGTGCTGCATCCCTTCTTGCCCGAGCCATCCATCATGGTCAACAGCAGATCGTGGCTAAAGCAGTTCATGATTGCATGATTGGAGGTAAAAAGCTTGGAGTACCTGCCCAACACTTTGTGCAGGAGCTTGGCAACCTCACCCGTGGAGGTATGTCCGATGCATCAAAGCGCAACCGGGACTCTGATGGTGAGACCGACGATTTCAGTCTGATCTCTCATGAAGAGGATTTCCCCGCCGAGTACTACGGCAGTGCTGGCTATCCGGATCGCTCTTATGCTGATGCAGGTCACTCATTTGAGCCACCGATGCCAAGTAACTCAGGTACCCGTGTCACCCAGTTGGATGACATTGCCTTGCCTTCAGATGTGAAGTCAGTTTCCGAATGGGGACGCACAGAGCTGAAGCTGCCCAAGTATGCACACTTGGGATTGACCTATGAGGAATTCGTGGTCAAGGCCAAGAATGACCCCGAGATGATGAAGTATGCCAAGTACACACTGGACAACTTTGGTCCCAATGCAAGCCAGAAGAAAACCAATCGGATTACTCCGGCTTTGGACTTTGCCCAGTACCTCACGAAGATCAAGTTCGAGGTCAAGATCCCCTCATCCTCTGGCTTCCAGAGGACAGTTCGTTGAGTTGACTATGGTCGAGCAGGCCAGTATGAACCTTATGGTTCCATGCCCACTAGGATAGAGGGCGTGTAAATTCCTGTGCCATGTGACATGACCATGAGGGTTGTGTATCCGCGTGGCCATCTGGACCAAAGGGCCCTTGAAGCCATTTCACATCGGCTTTCGGATGGAGTGAAAAGAGCGTTGCTGGAACTGTGAGCCTGTGAGGCTTTCCCACTGTGAAGTGTGATTCTTTGATCAGTTGCTGCCAGCTTCCGCAGATATAATGGTAAAACGAATGATGCTTATAGGCTAGTTATTATAATGTTGCTTATTATTAACTTATTATTATCAATTATCATTAGCCTATTAATGATGACCATTCCATAGGCTAATGATAATTGTTAATAATAAGCAACCATAATGGTTACTAATTCCAAAGGTCGCTGAATTTGGACCATGGCTTGATGAGAAACCAGTTGGCGAACTTGGGGGGATACTGCAGATACCCTCTATTCATCAACCACGGGTGGCTCGCTTCATCCAGGATTAACATTCATGATGCTTTGTTGGCTAAAAATGATGAGTTGTTGGTTTATGTTGATTCGTTGCTGGCGAATCATGCTTCATTGTTGGGTGATGATGGCTACCCCTTGGTCCATCATGATCGCCCCATGATTTTGCCGACCCGAAGCTGCAGGGACTTCATAGTCACGTGGGGTCTCCCTCGCTGCCACTGTGCCTGACCACCCTTGCGCTTGTAGGTCGGGGGATACATGGCCTCTGGAAGGTCAGACCCAAAGCTACGGCTGGAGTTGAGGGTCACTCAGCAGCGGTTGCAAATGTGGCCATGAGTATTCCTCGATTAGTTACTAATCGTTACAACCATTAATGATGGTTAATAAAGGAATATACCAGCTATATGGCGAGCTGGGTCAAGGCTTTAACCAACCAATTTCATGGGGATGAGTTCACCAACAATAATGGTGGGAAAACAATCGTGATTGATAGGGAACCAGGGGGATTAAGGGTGAACTGACCCACACCCATATAACGATTGCTTGTACGATGACGAATCTCAACTTTTAACCACTAACAAAATTAATCTTGAGTTACCCTTAACCATGAGTGACAATTGGCTGGTTGGGCCAGTGTTGGTGACCACCAGTCTTAGCGATCATTACTTCAGTGTTTATACTGGTATTAACCATATGAGTAGCCAGTCTTGGTGACCATTGTGTATTAACCATATACTTAAGTAAGTAGTTAATAAATAGTGAACCATTTATTCAACCACTAATTATTGTTAACTAGTAATGAGTGACCATCGATCAGTATTATTCACCATAGTTTCCCCACCACTCAACTGCCTTGTAGTTGGCCCGGCAACGACCCACGGGTCATGGTAGATCCGTCATGGTTCCCTATTTTCCATAGGTAAACCACGCTAAACCATGGTAAACCATCCATGATGGACGGATTTTCTACATTCAGGTGAGTTTACCCGAGTAACTGTTGCTGATATAACCAGATGCCAAATAGCAACGGATATCTGTTGTAAAGGTGAATAGTAATCAGCTGGTTAATCATAGTGAAGAATAGGTGAACTACGGTGAACTCATTAGAATGAACCAGCTAACCATGATCAACATGAAACATGTTACTTGGTTGAAGGGTGTCCTTCGGTTGCGCAACCGGGTAGAAACCATAATTGCGTGGTTCGTTTATGCTTGAGAATGGGAGAAATTATGATTATTTATGGTCTTCGAACTATTTTGCTTTGTCAGGCTATGCAAAGTTGCTGACCCCTCCAATTTGGAAATATAAGAAGTAGATACAAGTAGTGCTGCTACGCTGCCCAAGTATTCATGACCATTCAATAATTACACCAGTATTGTCTGAGTACTTCCTTCCTTACTATCCAGAAATAGCTTCGAACCAGCATGGGAGCTACCACTCACCACCTGCGAAACCAGCTGCGAACCATGGAACCGGGAGTGCCAACTGGATCTTCGTTCGATCGAAAAAACGCCCAGCACCACTGGATCTTCCAAGATGCAAAGGGCTCGTTGCATTGGAAGCCGAATCCTCCCTCCTTCACAGGTTTCCTGGGCAAGCTGCGGAGAGGGCTGTCCCAAACATGTTCAAAAGTTGCATCTTGTTATACGATAATGAAAATGGGTGTAATGATAATGGTTATAATGATAATGGTTACAATGATAATGGTTTTAATAGTTGTATGATAATGACACATAGTAATGATAAATATTAGTGATAAATAAAAATGATGAAAATAATAATGAGAAACAATAACATGTAAAACAGAGGCGGAGAGCAGAATTGCAGGGGATCTTCCAAGAAAACAAAGTTCGATGCACTCAAAACTGAGACGCTCAACAGCGAAGCTGACGGTACCCAGACCAAACCTATCACCTTTGTGGAGCGACCCTACCTCAACCTGGAGGACCATTCCAAACCCTGGCTAGGTCCTCCAGGGTATGAAAATCGCCGTCCCCTCCGGCGATCCAACAACTCGCTGGATAATCCATGATGATTCACCGTTCGCTCGTAGGAAGGGGGCGCACATCGCACAGCTAGATCCAAAAAGCGATCCAAAAACAGCCAAGTTTGTGGAAAAGACCTCGAGCTAGAACCTCAAGCATCAATCATCAACCCTGGCCATCAACCGTCATCAACCCTACATGAAGCCTGGTAAATAGCTACCGTTAACCACTATGCTTGAGATGAATAGGAATCATCAAGTTGACTGTCAAGAATTGATCATAGTGGTCAATGATGGTTCATGATGGTGTTGATAGTGTTGATGATGGGCATTGCAGCAAAAAATGCTGTAAGATGATAGCCTGCTGGCAAAAAAACGCGAAGATATTTCGATTTTCAAAGCTTCATCCTGAGATTCTAACCCTGACAGCGAGCAGTCGTGAAAAGCACAGCGCCATCTGTGGTTAGTACCGGTCAGTAGCCAAATTCACAACGAAAATACATAGGTGTGTCTCAAAATAGGGGGCCCCAAAAATCATCCAATATTTCCCACTTTTAGAAACAAACCATTCATTTTTGGGGTCCCCTATGACTTGAGAAACCACCACATGATGATAATCACCATTGTTCACTTCGTACACAGAACACAGCTCAAGTGCTTGAAGCCTTTTTCATGGCCCTTTTCCGAAGCAGTGTGCTGTTTTTTTGTTGCTTGAAATCGGGCTTTGTGGATGTTATGGCTACCAAGTACCTACTGATGATTGGTTTTTCTTTCCTGCTAGTGGCTGCTATGTTTTGACAAGTGCCAATAACTGCTACCTTGGTTTTGACAATTTGCCAGCAATTCATGATAGTTGGCGGTTGCGTTCAAGTCATCTGTAATTCGTACCATTATTGTTGGCTACATTCCACCTCTAACATGTGAAGGCTGTGAGATTTCCCCATAATGATGCAAAACTGATGTGTTCATGGGAGGATCACTCGAAAAGTCGTTTCTACACTCTGGTCAGCTAACCTGGCAGTGGAAAGTCTATCATAGAAATAGTCAAGTTCCTAGGTTGTCCCTTCAAAAGAATGCTGATGTTCCATTGCCAGGTCGGCTGATCAAAAGCTAGTGGTGGTTTCAACCCCGCTGAAAAATATTGGTCCACCCACCATGTGTGAATCATTCCTCCGGAAAATAGAAATGAAGAAATGTGAATCAAACCACCAACCAGTAGTTGCTTAATCATAAGCCCTGTATAACTTGTAACCCCTAGAAAACCCTATAGTTCAACCATTATTAACCCATAGTCACTAACCAGTATCAACCCTCAGACATCCTGGGAAATCCTTGGAAAAGCACCATTGTCGAAGTCGAGATGCACCAGCACATCCTCAGTGGGAATAATAGGTGACCACCCCAAGCCGCCCGTGATCCCCCGAGAAATGGATGGAAAGTTGCGACGTTGTTCATCGGGTTGGTGGTTTCAATCCCTATGAAAAATATGCTTGTCAACCAACCAGTTGTTAATAGATCATAAGGATTGTCTTTAACCACCAGCCAGTCATGGTTGATGGTGGCTACTACACCCTGTCATAAACCCCTATTGTTGGGGGGTACACCTTTTGGGACCTACAACCCCCATGGTCAATGATGATCAATGATGACTAATGACGCAGCATGATGGTTAATCAGCGATGATCAAAAACGCTTCATCATAGCTTAACGGGGGCTGACAATGGTTAAGAATGTTTGATCATTGTTCTTGGTGGCTGTTAGATCCCTTGCTAAAAGTCTAACTTGTAGTGGTTATATGGTAAATCAATGATATTCCAAAAAAGCTAAGTTCATGGTTGTAATCCACCCAGTGTTGATGCTGGTTAATCACAGCTACTCTTGGTTCATTGATTGACCATCATGATACAACGAATGAGGGGATAACCTGACCACCATTTGGTGAAGCCGTTGGAGAAACAACATGATAATCAGCAAATGGAAGTGAAACAACATGATAATCTCCGGGACTAGGGTTATTTCCATTTATGCTGGATAACTATACTGACTTGGTTTATTTACCAACTCAGGACATGGCGTATCACTTTGTGGAAATGTCGCCAACAATCAGGGTACGACAATGAGTGATAATGAAGCGATTGACAGTGGGAATGATTATTAATGCAGAAAACTGCGGTCAAACAAAAAGAAACTTACTTGTGCTTACCATTGAACTAGTGACACATGCTTTTATAGCTGGGTTGCACTCGAGGCTTGAACATCACTCCTGCTAGGGAGTGATACTCAGCCATTTCGGACATGAGTTGGAAGGGCGAAGTCTGGATATGCCCTTTGCCCTTACCAACCCAGATCCATGGAAGTTGATCTGCATTACACCTAAGCACCTTGCTGGCGACAACCATCCCCGGTTGGTGATATCCGCTGTGAACCGTACACCCACCAGCGCCCATCACTGCGATGAAGTGGATCGACATGTTGCAGCAGCAGCAGCAGCAGCAACAACAACAACAACAACAACAACAAGAACAAGAACAAGAACAAGAACAAGAACAAGAACAAGAACAAGAACAAGAACAAGAACAAGAACAAGAACAAGAACAAGAACAAGAACAAGAACAAGAACAAGAACAAGAACAAGAACAAGAACAAGAACAAGAACAAGAACAAGAACAAGAACAAGAACAAGAACAAGAACAAGAACAAGAACAAGAACAAGAACAAGAACAAGAACAAGAACAAGAACAAGAACAAGAACAAGAACAAGAACAAGAACAAGAACAAGAACAAGAACAAGAACAAGAACAAGAACAAGAACAAGAACAAGAACAAGAACAAGAACAAGAACAACAACAACAACAAGAAGAACAACAAGGACCACAATAACGATACTAGTGATAGCACATCAACAACAAGAACTACAATGAACCGCTGGTGTATCATCTTCACAGGATGGATGGCAACCATTACCATGTTACCAGAATGATCAACCACTAGGTGGAATCGACAGGAGTATATGGCTGTGATCATGACCAGGGTTCATCGTTGATTATGGCTGTTAGCATGACCACCATACAATTCAGATCAATATAGTGTTCAATAATCGCGAATCGTCTGCTATCAGCCAAAACTATCACTAACCGCCGGTCACCACCATTTTAATGTAGTATGATATTTCATGATTGACGCTTGGTCATTTGACCAGATGCTGCCTTTTGGCAATCAATTTCAAATGATTCTGGCAAACCACAAAGCATCAGCCACAAATGGTCCTGGGTCAAAATTGGGTACCCCAAAAACCATATAAAACCATTGAAGTTTATGATAGATTTCCATTCTAAATGGCCTTCTTGGAGGTTGAAGCCCATTGTTTCACCATCACTTCACGTGCTGAAAAACCGAGTCTCCTTCTGCTTGGCCTTGTGCTGGCCCTCGTAACCAAAGATCCGCGGGTTCAAACCGCTCAAGCGATCGTTCCAGGCAAAAGACATCCGACCCTCGTCGTCCATGAACAGCGCCTGGCAGGGTTGGGGACATGGCGCCGTCCCCGGGACCCTGGAAGGCCTACAAGGTGGGCCCCCCAAACGGTATGACTTGGTTTATAAGGCCACTTAGCAAGCTAGTTATATCTACTATAACTGGTAGTTACCCTAGTGAACTAACCCAACTTAGCTGACTACGGGGGCCCACCTTGTATGGAGTTGGAATCTTTGCCTGGTTCGCTTTCCACCAGCTGAGATTTTTGGACTTCCAGGTTGGTACAGAGTGGTACCCCCAGTTGGAAGTTGGTTCATCAGCCCTTCAACTAGAGTTGTCTCTACCATAACCAGTAGTTAGCCTAGCTATAAAACCAACTTAGCTACATAGGGGGTACCACTCTGTACTAGAGGAATTCATCATGGGTCATCATGCGTGGCATGATCAATCCACACTGGATGATTCATGACCGTGTTTGAGTGGTGATACTAGGGGGTTCTCAAGCCATAGGGGTACCTCCCAAAATGGCGGGTAAACACACAAATGGCAGGTTTATTACTTTTATTCTTTTGATAAAGATGATTTGGGGGCACCCCTATGACTTGAGAAACCATCCTATGGTCGATCATTGTTCTCGTCAATCAACAATGGACGGTTCTACATGGATGCTGAGCCCGTGCAAGTCGTTGATACTGGTTGATTTATCACGCTTGTCAATGCTTAATGACTTGTAAGCTAGCTGTCGCTTACCACTGACTGGTTGATTAACCTCATATTGCTGACACTACCATTTGGGTTGGTGGCCACTCTCGCTGCCCCACTAAAAAGGCTCGAGCGGGATACCCCTAGAAACTGCTACCAGCCGGGAGAATCAGAGTGAAGATGCGATTGAGTATGCTTTTGTGGGAAAATATTATTGTACGAAGAACCCTTGGCCAAGGACGCTCGGAACCAAAGACTTGTACTTGCTTTGCTCATGATATCTCATGATCTTTTAAGCCCTACCGGCAATACATACATAAATGCGCTAAATATGAGGTTTTTTGTATCTATTTTTAAGATGCAAGTCTCTGGTTGATTTACTGAAGCGGCTGTTTGTTTCATTAATATATTGCATACTGAAGCGGGTTTACCCCCCAAAGGAACTCCGAAATACGTAGATACTGATACAATATCAGCACACCATATCTACATACTCCCACACACAAATCACACGTCCATGCATCTGCTTCACACGTCCATGCGGGTCTCTCACCATTCATAAACTCTTTCATACCTAACATGGCTGGCAGGTGAGTTTTGCTGGCAGTGTCACCCAGCACTTGGGGTAAAGTAGGTGCAGGATCTGTAGCCAGGCCCCACCCTGACCCCTGGACGTCCACCTGCGAGACGTTCTCGATGCCAAAGGAGGACAAGCGGAAGTTCAAATCGCCTCACAGGTCCGACCCGGACGAACCTGTGGGACCCGTGGATCAGCGGGAAGACAATTTGACCGATCCGTGCATGGTGACATTGGCACGGAAATACACTCCAGGAAACTAACAGCTTGACCCTAACAGAGGGGTATCCAAATAGGAAACCAATCTTCCAACCCCTATTTGGTAGGGTCTATGTTACTTTCCGGGAGTGTAGAGAATATGTTTTCAAACGACAAGTTCCGTAATGCATATGCATTTATTAACCACTACTGATAAGCACTACGTCTCTCAATCACTGTGTGGTTACTCCTGACTACTCACCACTATTGACCATAATTCATCATTATTCACCATAGTTAACCGGCCTAATCTACCACTATTGACCATTATCAACCACCAACAACCACCATTAACAATATGAATTTACTACGAATAACCACTAATAACCACTATTGACCACTAATAAAACCACTCTTAACCATTATTAAGAAATGGTAATGCACCACTGATACTCACTAACAACCACTAACAACCACTAACAACCACTAACAACCACTATAAATAGCCATAAATAGCCACTAATAGCCACTAATAACCACTAGTAGTGCAGTACCATCCCTGGAAGTCTACCCACCACTACCGCTTCCGCGGCTTGCCGCGGCGGCGCACCGAAGAGCAGCACGGCGTCCGCAGCATCACCGATGCCCTCGGGCAGTTTCTTTGTCGAGCAGGACCTCGCAGAGCCGGACGTGGAGTGGTTGATTGCTTGGTTGATTGGCTAATGATGCTAACTAGTTAAGTTGATCTAATGAGTTAAGTTGATCTAATGAGTTAAGTTGATCTAACTAGTTGAGTTGATCTAACTAGTTAAGTTGATCTAACTAGTGGTTGATCTAACTAGTGGTTAACTAGTGGCACTTGGTTTATTGCTTGGTTGATTGGCTTAAGTTGATCTAACTAGTGGTTAACTAGTGGTTTGTTGGTTGATTGGTTGACCAGTGGTTGACCAGCGGTTAACCAACCGAATGGTTGAATGGTTGACTCATGGATATTAGTCTAATAGTAGCTGACTAGTTGATTGGTTGGTTGATTGGTTGGTTGAGTGGTTGGTTGAGTGGTTGGTTGAGTGGTTGGTTGAGTAGTTGACTAGTAGCTTCTCAATAAATAGTCGATTGGCTAATGGCTAACTAGTGGTTAAATGATGGTTGATGATGGTTAATAGTGGTTGATTGGCTTTTCAATGCTTCATGATGGTTAATGATGGGTTAATGACGGGCTACTGATGAGTTAATGATTAGCGAATGATTTAGTGGTGTGTGGTTAACTAAGGTGAATTTATGGTGAATTGATGATTCATACAATGGTTTACACAATGGTTCATGATTGGCTTTATCATGGTTTTACAAATGATTAGGGATTGGTTATCGATTGGCTAAGGATTTAAGAATCGACTGATGGTTATGGTTAACTACTGATTCAAAAATCAACTACTGATAAGTCCATGATGGGGTCAGTGATGGTTCGTGTATACAGTAATGAACTAATACTAATCATAAGTGATGGTTAAGTAGCTTACTAAGGGCAGTGATGAATGTACTAGTGACAACTTATTGGTGAATCTATGGTTGATTGCTGGGCTACTACCAACAAGTAGTTCATCAGTGGGCCAACAACTCGTCAAGAATTGGTGTTCAATTTATGGTCAAAAAATGTCTGAAATTGTCGTTGTTCGATGAAAAATGGTTCGTCATGAAAAGTCATTGATCGGCGTGGTTGATTTGTGGCTGTTGAAGAATTTCCAGCACTGGTTAATCTAACAAATAACGACAAAACATTGGGTGATCGCGGTCAAGAGTGGCTTAAAATGTTTAGGACAGGTGATTCCTGGTTGAGGTCGATACACAATATATGGTAATGGCTCATACTGGCTAATAGCGATTGATAGTCATTGACAATGGCTGATACAGATCTTGATACTGGTAATGGATGGTGAACTAACTGATTAATTAGTTAATACAGCCATTATCAATGACTATCTTCTAGCTATTATGATGATACAGCCATTAATACAAGATGGTCAGTCAATACAGCTTGGATCTTGAATCGAATCGGATGCCAAGACTGGATGAATCAATCCCTGGATGATTGACAAGCTGGTGTCCCCCAAAAAAGTCATGGTTTCTTATTATAAACCCGGGGTTTATTAATCCTGGGGTACTGTTGAACGAAAACAGTGAGACCTGAAGCGAACCGTTGGCAACTGCATGGGCTTTTTCCTCAGCCACCTTGAGCGCACCCGGCAGAATGTGTAGCGGTTGGTGGTTGACCCACCCCTATGGAAAATATCAGTCAACCATCCAACCATCCAAATATTGGGGCAAATAAAAATGTTGAAAACCACCAACTAGTGTGTATGTGTATCTGTGCCAACTATCTTAATAGATACCATCTTTGTATATATATATATACATGTATTATGTATGTTTATAGATGTATATATATATACATGTATTATGTATGTTTATAGATGTATAGATATATATACTATATGTATGTATATTTACATATGCATATATGTATACTATATCTATTTCAGAACCGGGGACCACGGTAGTACGCTTTTTTGTGCATTTTACTTCGATATTTGCTCATTGAATAATTGATCATGTGCATATTTGATCATTGATGTTTCATATCAACTTTGTGGGCCCTTGCCAATCTACTACAATCTGAAAGAAACCGAAGAAACCAAGAAAAACAAGAAAACCAAAAAAACCAAGAAAACCAAAAAAAACAAAAAAACCAAGAAAACCAAAAAAAACCAAAAAAAACAAAAAAAACAAAAAAACCAAGACTATGGACCCAAGACCCTGTACTACCCATTGGCTTGGTCTTTTTGGTTTTTTTGGTTTTTTTGTTTTTTTTGTTTTTTTTTCGTTTTTTTTGTTTTCTCGAGGTTTTTGCTATTTTTCCAAAACTACCACAAGAAACTTCTAGAAAATCAACAAAAATATCAACCTTATGCCCCAGGCACTCTGGCACTCTACCTGGGGTTTTTGGCCTCTACCAATTTACTACAACCTGAAAGAAACCAGGAAAAAAACCAAAAAAACCAAGAAAACCAAGAAAACCAAAAAAACCAAAAAAACCAAAAAAACCAAGAAAACCAAAAAAACCAAAAAAACTTTTTTTGGTTTTTTGGTTTTTTTTTGGTTTTTTTGGTTTTTTTGGTTTTCTCGAGGTTTTTGCTATTTTTCTAAAACTACCACAAGAAACCTCTAGAAAATTGACAAAAATATCAACCTTATGCCCCAGGCACTCTGGCACTCTACCTGGGGTTTTTGGCCTCTACCAATTTACTACAACCTGAAAGAAACCAAGAAAACCAAGAAAACCAAAAAAAACAAAAAAAACAAAAAAACCAAAAAAACCAAGACTATGGACCCAAGACCCTGTACTACCCATTGGCTTGGTCTTTTTGGTTTTTTTTGTTCTTTTGTTTTTTTGGTTTTTTTGGTTTTTTGGTTTTCTCGAGGTTTTTGCTTTTTTTCTAAAACTACCACAAGAAATCTCTAGAAAATTAACAAAAATATCAACCTTATGCCCCAGGCACTCTGGCACTCTACCTGGGGTTGATCTTTTTGTCTTTTTTTGTTTTCTTGAGGTTTTTGGTACTTTTTCTTCCTTTGCCCTCCTCTGTCCCCATTTGCCTCCTAGATCCTCCAAATTACATCAGTGAGATAAATTTGTGTCTAAAGAATTGTTTTAGGAATTTACTGAATTATGATGAATATATGTATATATGTATATATATTTCATCTTTTCGAAATATCATTAAAATATCTATTATCTATATATATATATTTTTTGTATTCTTTATCAAAATTGTTTGTTTCTTTAAATTGTAGTAATTCAATATTGATGATTTACATTCTTATTTTGATATATTGCAGGCTAAACATTAATATTAAAGGAATAGTTCTTCGAAACAAATGGGGAGAACATCTGTAAGTAAAAAATATGGTGTTGACACTATTGCTGCAGAACAGCTTTAAATTGGATATACTATATTCTGATAGGAAAAATAATTTTGATATCATAACAACAACACATCTTAATTCATAGTAGATGATAGCTGCATTACCCAAAATACTTGACACCTTTGTTTTGGAGTATAACCTGTTTTTCTGACAGGAATACTAAATACCAATTACACATTGCCTTGTGGATTCACAAGCACAATAATCATATCTTATAACTTAAGTTATTTTGCAACAACGAAAAATAGTTGCTTTAAAATATTTATATATATAGCATATCTCTTGGGATAAGCACTGTACACTACTTACACATTCCATATTTTGCTAGCACACTCTATTCAACCATGTTCTATTAAAGGCAACAACAATTAAATTATGCATCGGTTGCAATACATGTTTGCCAAGATTATTGTGACGATATGCTGCAGGTTACATTGAGGTTTTCCTTATTTTGGGTTTGAATAGGACAAACAACAACAAGTAATATGTTATATTCTAGACAGGAAGATATATATTTTAAAAAACATGCAGGTTACATTGAGATTTTCCTTATTTTGGGTTTGAATAGGACAAACAGCAACAAGTAATATGTTGTATTCTAGACAGGAAGGTATTTACTTAAAAAACATCTTGCAAGTCTTTACATATTTGAACTACATATGATTTTTAATTCTAAAGAATATTGCAATACCCTATAAATATTAAGTTACTACATCTTATTATTAAGAGCAAACACCACTTTAAATTCACAAAATGTTTTCCCATGATTTCAGAACAATGTTACCTCCTTACAATTACAAACAAGCATATTGGCATTTCAGTTCATTTCAATAACGTATTGAGGCAAACCTGAAGCAAAGCAAATCACCAAAAAAGTGTACTACCACAGTCCCCTGCTCTCTTTTACATCTAGGTACTATATGTATTCTTACATATACTATGTATATATGTATATGTAAAGATAGCGTGTGTATACACATAAAAATATGTGCATATATATATATATAAATAGCAAGTGGGTATATATTATCATATATTGTAGTATATGCAAAAATAGGGTGTGTGTGTATATATATATATATATACATATGCCCAGCTACTATTGCCGTGCAGTCACATAGCCATCTGGCCATCTGTGGATGGCCTGTTTGAAGCGAAGTGCCAGGGTACCATCTAAGAATTCCGCCAGCCGACGTAGCTATTGCGGGGAAGAACTCCAAGCTCATTCATATCCAAGGTACATCTTGCATTCTCAAGGCTGTGTGGTCACACACCACGGACATTGCATGGATGATGTATGGTAAAACATGGGGTGAAAAAACGAAAACCAATCACACCCAATGTTTGGCACTCAGCAGACCCAATCAACTCATCAGGTTTCACACGAATATTTCAAGGATGTATAAACTTCGGCCACGGAACATGAACATGCTGTCGTACAGGGTGCAGGGTTTCCGAATCTCACCTGTCGTTGAGAAATCGGCGCAGCGAAAACCAAGGTTACGCATGCATGGTGACCTCGAGATTTGGATCTGGGGGTGCAACTACAAGGGTTGCTCTGGAAACTATAGGTGACTACCGGTAAACACCAGGTAGGGTGACTACCGGTAAACACCAGGTACACAGGCGTTAACCTATAGGTACCCACCGAAGGTGGTACTATAGGGTGACTAATATCTTCGGGTTACTGTTGTCGTACCAGTAAATGCAGCTTACAAAACTGGTAGGCCGGGTTACTGGTGGCTTTGGCAACAAGATTTGTTTACCCGATCAGTGCTTATAGCTCCTATGAAAAATATGCTCGTTAATCAAGCAATCATCCCCAAGTCCTTCTGGGAGAACAAGAAATGTCAATCAAACCACCAACTAGTAGCCTGGTTCCAACATTTTTGGTGATTGTCCCCTATCATTTACCATGATTGACGCTTTGAACCCTTATAGAATCCTTATAAACCATCGGGAAGCATTTGCAATCAACTAGTTACCTATTATTGAGCATCCAATGGATGCTGCACAGCCGTGTGACCACTAGCAACCCATACTCCTTAATTCCGCATAAGCAACCTCGTCGGTGACCTCGTTAATTCTATCTAAGCCACCTCGTCACCTCGGCTGAGGTCGCAGTAATTTGTGCAGATCCATTAGTAACCATTTGGTTGGTAACTATTCCCTCTTCATTTTGCTTGGGAACAACCAACTAATGACCATTCAGGGCAACAAGGCTATCTTCCCAGTCCTAGAATGGAACACCCATGATCCACTGGGACGCGGCAACAGCATTTTGCAGCCGCCTGCGCAGTTGTCTCGCAGAACACCCACCGAGCGAACACCACTGTGACGGGTGTGTCTGGCGATAGTAACCAATTATCATGGTGAATATCAGCTGTTCATAATGTTCGTTTATTAGAATTACTCAAATATCTACAATGGTGGTTAATCAGCATCGTCCAAAACATATTATTTCTGATAAACCTGTTGCTTAGTATCTCCCTAAACAGCCTTTTGCTTCGATCTCTCCAGGACCAACCATCACGGTCTACCAGCTTGACCCTGTCGAAGTTCAGCTGCACTCGTGCAGCTAGATTCTGTATTCCATCTGCTTCACCTACCCACTAGCAGCCGTCGGTAACAAACCTTCACCAAGATCAACCACCAAAGGCCATCATCAACAACCAAATGAGGATTTCTCAAAACAGGGTACCCCCAAATCATCTAGTTTTGAACCATGTGTAGTAATAAACCAACAATTTTTTAGGATTCCCTGTTTTGAGCAACAACCAAACAGGTATGGCTGCCCAGTAGTCGGAGACAGTCTGAGACACGTGCTCCGGGTACCCCAGCTGTTCACATCCCACGACACTGCATTGTTCTTCCAGGTGCTGGGATGAATTCACGACACCAGGCTTTTCTATGGTGGCTTGACCCGTATCAACTTGGTGGCTGAACTAGATCCCTTGCTAAAAATATCTATTTTTTAGTGGTTATTAATGGTAAATCAATCATATCCCAAAAACACAACAAAAACCTAAGAATTCGTGGGTATAAGCCATCCCGTCAACCATCATCAACAGACCTTGGCCAACATCAACCATGAACAAAATCATCAACTGTTACACATCGTCAACATCAATCAACGTCAACTATCATCAAGTATCATCAAACATCATTGAAACATTATGGTTGCTGATTATCCCCTATTTTTGATATCTCCAAAAACCTGGTAAAAAAATCCTGAAAAATCAACAAATAAACTCAAGTGCTATCCCCAACAGCATGAAAGTTTCTGCCTTTTTTTCACCACTTTGGAACTTCACCAAGCATCGGCACTAGCACCCTCCAAATATCACATCAGAACCCTCCAAACCTCACCAGGTATCTGCACTGGAACCCTCCGGAGCCTCATGAGCTATGGGCACTGGAACCTTCGGGAATTTCACCAAGTATCTGCACTGCAACCTCATCGGCTATCTAACCCTCCAGAATTTCACCACATATCTGCACCGGAACCTTTCGAACCTCATTAGCTATTGACACCGGAACCCCCAAAAATTTTACCCTGTATCTGCACCGGAACCCTTCCAGTCATCTGCACAGGAACCCTCCGGAACCTCATCGGCTATCTCCGGAACCCCTGGAACTTCATCAGCTATCTGCACCGGAACCCTCCGACCAAGTATCTGCACCGGAACCCAAAACCTCATCAGCTATCTGCACCAGAACGTCCAGAACCTCACCTGGCATTTGCACGGAACCTTCTGGAATCTCATCAGCTATCTGCACCGGAACCCTTCGCCGGAACTTTCTGGAACTTCACCAAACATCTGCACCGGACCCTCCGGAACCTTGTCCGGAACCTGGCGTGGTTCCAGCAGCACCGGATCACACAAAAACTATTCTGGGTGATTTAGACCCCAGTTTGCAAAGTACTGCTGTTGGAAAATTAATATAGTACATCATGATTTTAAAAAATAGCTAAAATTGAATGTAGCTCTCTAAATTTCTACATATAATTAATAGGTAACATTAAATCTAATTATTGTAATGTAAGAATTAAAACGGGAGACCGACAGCATCCCACACTCCATCCTCATCAACCAATCCACCACTCTGCAGCACCGCCCGGTGCGCGGCCCCACCTGACTTTCCAACTGCCAATCTCCTGGCAGCGCTGCGGAGGTTTTCCGCTTGGTGGTTGAACCACCGCTATGAAAAATGGCTATGGGTCAATATCAACTATCAATAATGGCTTAGAATGGCCAACCAAATCATAGGGAAAAGAATGGTTAATGAATGTTAATGATAAGGGAACCAGGGGTACAGGGTTTTGACCCACAGCCAAACATGCGCAAGTCAACCAATCAACCAGTTTTCAGGTGATTAAAGCCACCAAACGATTCGTCAACTAATAGGGATTATCCCTACGATATTAGAAACCATTTTGATAAAAAATGATTCAACCACCAACCAGTTTTCGAAGGATCCAGTGCTGGGTTTTGAGAGCACTTGTCACGGAAGCTGGTTGCAACAACCATCAATGAGCAGTCAATAGCAAGATCCACGGAGAAAATGTAAACCATTTTTGTTGACGCTGCTATGGTTTCTTCCCAATACAGATGGTTTGCTGTTATGGAGGAATCTTCCATGAGTCATTAACAGCATCAACATGTAGACATTCTATATTGTGTCCATAAAATTGCAGCAAGCAGCAATATGATAGAGGAAAAATCATGAATCATTAAAAACGGACTACATAGCCAATGACGATACTATGTACCATCGCGATGTTTATTGCCCATTGCCGTATCACTGCAGAATGATAACTGAAGGGATTGATCCAACGCATTTATCCATCACCAGGAAAAAATAGTTGAATAACAAATTGACCGATATGGCTTATGGGTCGGTTCACCCTTAGTCCCCTGGTTCCCCCATCATTATCCATCGTCTCCCTATGATCGTTGGTGATTATCCCCCATCATTGGTTGGTTAATATTGACCCACAGCCATATAGTTGGTATGTAGTCCCTATAGTTGTTAGTCTTCATCCCTTATTGTTAACCATTAACCAGCTAGTTAACCATTGGTTGGTTGGTTAATCTTGACCCACAGCCATATAGTTGGTATATATCCCCTATAGTTCTTAGTTCTTAGTTATCATCCCCTGTTGTTAACCATTAACCAGCTAGTTAACCATTGGTTCATTTGTGGGGCTGCTATACCTGGAGCTGCTCACATCGGAATGTAGCACTGCCAGCCTTTCATTGAGCCGGAAGACTGAGTGGTTCCATCAAGGACCATCAGTGCCTCCAGTTGTAGATGTTAGAGTTGGTTACTAATATCATTCGTGGGTTATCAGTTTCATTGTTTATCATTGATCAATATTTTTAGTTGGTTTTCAGTTTTATTTTTCTACCATTGATTAATATTCTTAGTTGGTTTTCATGCTTATTGTTTTGTCATTGATTAATATTATTAGTTGGTTGTCAGTTTTGTTTTTCTATCATTGATTAATATCATTAGTTGGTTCTCACTATTATTTGTAATCATTGCAAATCATAACAAACAATTCTGCGGAAGTTCAAGATCCCAAGTCAAAAAGAATTTGTTGATCATCGTTGGCTACTTTAGTGTCAAGCATATAATCATCAGGAATCCCGGAATCCCCAATCAAATGTCAATAACACGGCATCATATTCAGCACCCATAACCTTTGCTCATAGCAGGTTCTACTCTCTGGTGAACTAACATGGCAATGGAAAATCCACCATTTTGTTAGGAAAACCCTGGGAAATCATCCATTTATAGTGGATTTTCTATTGCCATGTCAGTTCACCAGAGGGTACTAACCTTGTGAATCACCAATCTGTTCATCAACCTGACCTGATTTATGTCTTACTCCCAGTGCCCAGCCCGGGAGCCCCATGGGAGCCCCATGGCAGCCCAGAGCCCTCGCTCAACCAACATCCTGGTGGCCCCGGTGGGGACCAACCAACGAACCGCGCGGCGCCCTCCTCAATGCCGTCGCACTGGACACGTCCGGCGCCCGGGCTTCGGATAACATCTGCGCGATGCCAAAGTGACAAGCCTGAACGAACGGCGACCATGGGTGGATCGTGGTGAATCGTAAAGGAGTTAAGGAATGGTTCGGTGAATGGTTTAAGGAATGGTTAGCTGACCATGGTCAATTCATGGTTTAAGGAATGGATGTAGCTAATGGTCAATGATTAGTACTTAGCTGATGGTTTGTAGGTGTTCATTGATGGTTGATGGCTAATGCTTGATGGTTGATATCAGGATTCAGAATGGCGAAACGCTGATCATGGTCAATAATGGGGAATAATGGCTGATTCATGGTTCATGAGCGCTCATTAGAATGGCGACGCTCAGCTGATTAATTAATCATGTTCCATCTGGTTAAGAAGCTGTCTAGTGATGACGGTTGATATCATGGTTTAATGATTGATCATGATTAAACACCTCATTGATAATGGTTCATGGTCAATAATGGTCAACTGATGGTTGTCTGATGCTTCGTTGATGGTTCACTGATGGTTACTTGATGGTTAATCAATCGTCAATTGATGATTAATTGGGTTAGCGAGCTGGCCAATGATGATTGATTATGGTTGATATCATAGTGAAATTCACCGTTTCTCAGCATGCTGAATCAATGGACTACTCACGGAACCAATGAGTGGATGACCCAAATTGTAAGTGCTAATGGAAGATCCCGCTCTTAGTAAACCACCATAGTTTGTCGATAAATAGATTGTTATTCACCATCATCAAATATAGGGGGTCAGGCTGGATCTCCCATTGGTGACAATTAACCATCTGGTGGCAATCTGCGACGGCATGTCAAATCTCAGCCCAAAGCACCAGGTGCTTACCATCGCCCAACAACCACTCCTGTAAACTGCAAACCAACTCACGATCTGTTGGCACGATTTCTTCCTACTTAGCATCCTCAATGCCACTGGGATCTCCTTCACCATGGCTTGTAATGGGCTTAGTTCAGCTGAGCTACGCGACTCAACTCGCCATGGTTGTAGGGAACCCGCTAGGGCGGCAGCAGATTCTCAGCTCCCCGGCATCGCACCTCATCCGACTCGCTATCCAGGTGAGCGCACACGAACTGCACCTTGTACTGGTCACGCTCCTGGGAACGGGCGCGAGCACCACGGCTTCAGCCGGGGTGCACCGAGTGGTTGGAAAGGGTGGATCAATGGTGGTTGATGGTTGATAGTGGCTGATGACCAATGATTGATAGGTAATGATTAGATAATCTGATCAATCAATTGTTGATGATTAATGGATGGTAATGACTTGGTAATGACCAAGGATTGAAAATGATTGGTAGTGATTCATAGTTAATGATCAGATGATCTGATGAATCAATGATTGATACTGGTGAATGGTTGATGAAAAAATGAAAATAGGTAGTTGATTTATGATCGATGGTTGTTCACGAATGGTTGACCAGTGGCTAATGATGGTTGAAAATGGTGGCTAGGAATAAGGATGGCTAATGACTCGTGGTAGCGTTTGCAAGTTTATAAATAATGGCCAATCAAAGCTGGTAATGGTTCAGAACTAGGTTTTGACAACTGCCTCCCCACGATTCAATAATTGCTGCAGCAATGTCAACCACGTCATTTCTCCGTTTGCTCCAAGTTCCAACCGTTTGTGATGGTCCATGGTTGATTGACCGAAGGAAATTTGGAAGTCCTCCGACTCAAGATCACTGAGAAGATCATGACCCTAAGCGCTGTGTTTTCAATGTTTTGTGCTCCTGGACGATCAAAACGGTAGGCTCACCAAGCGGGTGGCTGCGGAGGTCGGTCGGGAAAGCGATGCACGTTCACATGTCGCAAAAACTATCAGCTTCGAGACTATGTTCAGAAGATCAGATCTGCAAAAAGTGTTTCCCTGGCGCGTCGTGGCGTTTCACGCGTGTTGGCAAGTCAAAATGGTTAAAAATCTGACAACGTCGCGAGGATTTGCGAAGTTCAGATCTGCATCACCTGGTCAGGATGCTGAGGTCAAAGCGAAGGTCAAGAAGTGCACGGTGGAGGGACAGAGCAACATCACCACATCATCACGTCCACATCACCATGGTCAACCCATCAACAAATGTTTGAGGACAGGCAGCAACAAGCGCAACTATCCATGATTGGTGACCTATGGTGGCTGATTGCGCAGCAGTTTTTGATGGTCCTTGTGGACACTTCACTGGTGAAAGGGCCATAGAAACAGCCATCTATAAGGGCCATTGCAGCCAATCGCCTTGTAAGTTGTATGGTTCAGTGTTATTCATTCATTATTTTCGACTGACAACAGTAGTCGTTGGTGGATAGTTGACCACTATTTTGGCCTATCAGGCTAAGGGTGGGTATGTTGTCCTACAATGTTCCAACCAATCGATAGTCATGGCAATGACATCTGATAATATCTGATATACAATATTGACTGCTTGTTGAACTTTCTAGTTTGCCTCGTGAAACTCTGGATGAACCATATGGAAAGGCGGATGAGCAAAATTTGCCCAAGGACAGCAGTGCACACAACAATGAAGCTGGTTGATATCAGGCAACTTCACCCCAGCCCTGGCCCTGTTTGGGGGTAATTACAGAACCTTGTGTCTCCCTATGGAAACAGCCTGAGTGTGATGGCCCATTCACTGAGTCATCACCAATCCAGTTAGTTTATTTGATGGTGCGATGGTAAATGGACGATAGGAATCATCATGACCAACCACAATGGCGCTAATTACTGAGTACTTAGAAGACCGGGATATCAACAACGCCAATTAGGGCCGCTGGCGAGAACAACAATAATAGGGACGATCAACGATACGGATATAATGTCAACCCCGGCTTCAGAAACCACTTGGTTTCCCATTGAGATGGTATCCCCCTAAATAAATAAACCTATGGTTTAGCTTCATGCGGGCTTAACATATGTTAACATTCACCCCTTTTCCACGGTTCAGAGGCTCCGCCGAGTCACAGAAGTCTTGGGGAAGGTCAAAGTTGTGGTCACGCCGCCTTTCCCCTTGTAATCCGTGGCCGTCCTCAGCTGGTGACTTGGTTCATGACATCCGCAAGGTGGGCCCCGTTCACCAGCTATAGTTGTTGGGTTATAACTAGGGTAACTACCACTTATGGTAGATATCACTATACTTAAGTGGCCTTATAAACCAAGGTATAAGTAGGGGGCCCACCTTGTAGGTGGTAAATACTACCACCTTTTACTAGAGTTAAATGACCCTGTAAAACATGTCATGACTAGGGGGGCCCACCTTCCAGAGGCTGTGAGAACTGCGGCGCACGCTTCAGTGATAACCATTGGACCATGGTCTGAACGAGCCATGTAGCAATGCTTCAGCAAGGGTAGTTTACATTCCAACCAGCTAAGGAGGATGATCTTACAAGTATCCCAATATGTTCGGTGCGATATTGGATAATTTGGGGGTACCCCGATTTTCAGAAATCGGCATATGACTGAGTAGTGGCGCTAAAGCTGAACTTCCCAACTGCACGTTGAGCACCGTCCGGTGCATGGGAGTTCTATGACGGTGTCCATGCTGATGGTGCGTTTGCAAAGATATTTCGACGATCGAAGTTGGAAGTTACTGGGAGCAAAAACTGCCCGACTTAGTTCCTGAAGTAACCTTTACAAAAGTTCCTGGGAACAAAAGTTTCCTGGGAACATTCTTCATGAACAAAACCTGGAAACAAAACCTTTACCACGGCTTCATTGACCTTTTTGGAGGAGCTCACTGGTCAGTGCAATGTGGTGCGCCCCAAAATTGGGAAGTTAGGTTAGTTCATTAGGTAGCTAGCAGTTATAGTAGATCTAACTATCAAGTTAGTTGACTGGGGTAGTTGCCCCCCAAAAAAGAGCTGTGCCAGTACAAGGTGGTGCCCCAGATTTGTGAAGTGGCAAATCTTCACCAATTTGCAGCCTGTGGGGTACCACTCTCTGGGATGTTTGATTCAAAGGCGGGAGTTGATCAAGCGAAGCGGGAATGTTTGAAGTGATGTGGTGGGTTCTAAGAATAGGGGTACCCCCAATCATCCCATATTAATCATTATTTGTAATGAACCAACCATAACTTGGGGTGCTTCCTATTTTGAGAAACACCCATCTTGATGATGGTTGATGATGGTTGATGAGGGTTGATGGTGGCTATGCTTGATGATGCTTGATTGGTGGCTCAGCCATCCCTCTAAAAATATCATGAATCAAGCATTCCAAGTATTTGGGAAAATAGAAAGTGACAAAAACCCCCAACCAGTTGATTGTGGCTGATAATGATAACTGATGCCCCGATAATGCTTAAATGATTCGTTCCAACTCCCATATGGGTCCCTTTTATCATTTTTCTTGGTTGTCCATCATTGCTGGTCAGTTTTGCATTGAACATCGGCCTTTATCAACCACAACCGACCTAACCAACTAGAAGATGCTTCTTAACATCAATCAGCCATGATTCACCATTGTTCGCACGGTTAGTCATCAACCATGAACCAATAATTGACCATCCACCACTATTGACATGATTGACCATTATTGATAACAATTCAGCAGATATGATAACTAGCCATTAAGGATGATACTTAATCAAATTAATCAACCAAGCATTTAACCAACCAACTCACCCACCCCACTCGACATGTCCATAATGTCCGCCATGTTGCTGACCCATCAATACAACTATGTTTCATTACCAACCCCACGTGCATCACCAGTTTGCAACTGACCACTAACCACGGCTACAGGCGGTTATAAGCTACCTGAAAGGGTTCATAGCCATGGTTGTATTTCGGGGAACAAACACCAACTGCACATCCAAGCAGTAGGTTTATATCAACCCTAAAAGGTGGCTGAACTAACCCCTATCATCATGGTGGATTACCAGTCAATCATCCCAGTTAGCATGTGCTTCGTAACCATGCTTACCAACAAACCCCAACCAACCAGGCTATTGTCCATTGACCAACAAGCATGACCCACATATCAACCACAGTTGACTGTAGAAATCCGATGGAGTTTCCCTTTCAAAAATTATGCCGTCTTTTTCAATCATAGAAAATCCCAAAACGGTTTTAAGCATATTAACCATGAAACTTGGTAGCAGCGCCAAAAGCCAAAAACCACTATGAACGACTACTAACCATAGAAAAGTCCGCTGTTCCACCAAACCAGCCAGGTTCTTGTCCACTAACCAACCATTAGAAACCACATAATTAGCACATATGAATTATAGTGAAGCACAGAAAATCCCATGGTCCTAAGCATATTTACCACTATTAACCACTATCAACCACTACTAACCATAGAAAATCCCACTGTTTCACCAAGCCCGATCTGCTTCCACCACCACCAACTTCCAGCTCCACTCGTTCGCTTCACGCTCCCAGCTTCACTTGTGCCAAGGCCAACAACTCTGCGCCATGCACACCTGGCGCCCCAGGGCGAGGAGTTGGAAGATTGCTTGGGTGAATGATGTTCAATGGATGGTTCATCGATGTTTAATAGATGGTTAGTGAAGGTCAATGATGATGATGATGATGATGAATCGATGTTTAATTGATGTTTAATTCATGGTTAGTTGATGGTTAATGAACATGGTTGGTGATGTTTGGGTAATGGCTAGTTGAATGATGTTCGTGATCATTTACGATAATTTATGATGATGATGATGATGCCGCTTCAACGTTGGCGACAAATAGAGCGATGGTTGCTGATGATTAGGGGCTGATGATCACTATGCCACAGTAGCTTGAATGGCTGAATGATGGCTGTTAATAATATGTGATACAATTGTTCACAATGCTCACTTGATGGTCGATTGATGGTTATTAATGCTGAATGCTGGTTGATGAATGGTTGAATACAAGCAAAAAAAAGCGTGCCCTGATATTTGCTGGACCATCAATCATCATTGCTCAATGACCATCGAATTGTTAAACCCATCAATAACCATCAATAACCGTTACTACCACCCCTAACCACTGTGATGCTTGGTCATCTCTGCAATAAAACATGGTCACTGACTACCATGGCAATGAACCACTGCCTTGAGATCTGCCGGACTCAGTGGGGAAACTTGGGCAGGCCAGGGGTTAGGTTCCCTGGGACCCGTGGTTATAAACCCTATGAGATAACCATGGCTAGTAGCCAGTGACTAGCTGGTGATGCACATCATGGTTCGTTCCCTGGGGTTAGTTTCTGAACTAAGCCCAAACTAGCCATGATTAGTTGCCAGTTACGAGCAGTGGGGATGCTAACCTCCCAAATAACCCTGGGGCTTCAACGAATTCAGAACGTTTCCGGAGCTGACAGCACCCTGAAGATCCACTCCAAAAGTTGGTGCTTCGCTGCTGATATGGTGTTGAAAATTGTGATGATTGAACAATGGCATATATGGTGCTTTCTCAAAATAGGGGTACTCCCAAATCATCCGTTACTAATCCTTTATGGTAATATACCAACAATTCGTTAGGTCCCCTTTTTTAAGAAACACCCATAATTACATGCTTCACTGTGGTTCACAGTGGTCGGTGGGTCAGTTAATGTTTGTGTATTCAACTGATCAGACTACCATTCTTGTTGACTGCCGAGGAATTTCATCTCAATTGAGCACTCAGATTTTCTGGCAACGCCCACAAAACACCACGACCGTGCCACCCGGTACAACTTGGTACAACTTGTTATTGTACCATGCTCTTGTTATCTTCGATTAATCAGACGAGATTTGCACATCCATAAATGGGGGTCCGTCCAACAATCCGCACTTATCGCATTTCTTCAATCTAGAAATTAGTCCATTGAAAAGTAAACCATTGATTGATATACCCACACAACAGATTTCAGACACACAACTTCGGAAGCTTCATCGCGAACCTTTCCTTAGTGGCTTATAGATCCCTTGCTAAAAATATATATGTTTAGTGGTTATTAATGGTAAATCAATCATATCCCAAAAACACAACAAAAACCTAAGAATTCGTGGGTTTTTCAGCCATCCAGTTTCTGATGTACCGGTTCACCACTCATCTACTCATCTTTCGTGGCTACCCCATTTGTCGCAAGCAGTTGCTGCGAGGTGGGCTGGCCGGTCGACTATCTGGGTATGGGTCAAGCAGCTAAGCAATAGCTGCTGTATGGGTATCAAGCAACAATGCCCTATAGGCGATTTGGGTCCCTAGGTATGGGTCCCTACATGGGTATTATAATTAAATGGGTATGGGTATGGGTCCCTGTATGGCTATGGGTATTATATGAGTAACAATAATAGGGAAAACGATGGTCAATGATTGGAACCCGGGGTACGGGGTTTTGACCCATAGCCCATAGCCATATTGGGTGCTTCTCAAAATTGAGGACTTCCAAAAAGGATGCCTTACTATTAATCAAATATGATTCCAAAGGGATGATTGGGGGGACCCCTATTTTGAGAAACTCCCATATCTACCATAGCTGGTAGTTGCTCCAGTTATAAACCAAGGGCTATAGCTTGCTGCGGGCCCAGCCTGTACTAGAGCTAATCAGTTGGGTGGACAGTTAGGACGGCAGGACCGGTAGGTCAAAAATGCAGTGTTTCAAATGCTTTACTGCCACCAACTCCAGGAAATATATTTCTATATATATATATGGCGGGTTCTCAAGAAAGGGGAACCCACAAAATGGTTGGCTTGTTGCCATAAATGATTGGTACCTCTATTTTGAGAAACAGCCAATTCAGCTAAATCAACGACTTGCTTTAGTTTCTATACCCTCCGGCAAACTAAGCTAGAAGTGGAAAATCCACCAGTTATGGCTGGTTTACCTTAGTAAACTGGTGATTTATAGCGCAACCAGGTTAGTTTGCCAGAGGCTATCAATAGATGATAATTCAGTTGATTCTACAAAATCTACAAATAAGAAACCGCTGATATTCAATGCCTCACTTTACAATCCTAGTGCACCCCAAGAAATGATGGGTTGATTACTATCAATGGTCAATAAACTAGATGATAACTGCGGGGGTTCCCCAAGCTGGCTTGAGAAACCACCATATCAGCTGGATCAACGGTGTGTCTCAGTTGATATCCCCACGACTTGTTTCCACTTGAGAAATCAACAAATGCATATAGTAGTTGTTTATCCATTATTGTGGGTGTTTATCCATTATTTTTAGCCCTAAATTATCATCCCCTATAGTTGCACCCAACAGGACCAAGTGCACTTAAGGCAACATGTCACAACAGCTGTACCACTTGAACCGAATCTGTTCAGCCCAGGGACGAAAGGTTGCTTGACTGGCCACATCCTTGGGACGGTGGCAATGATCCCGACGAACAGTTTCATGGACCACCTGGTCATTACGTGGATCATCCTATTTGGGGGGTTCTTAAAATCGGGAACCCCAAAAAATGGTTGGTTCATTGCCATTAATGACACACATTGAATGATTCGGAGGGCCCCCCTTTGACTTGAGAAACACCCATTTAGTGTGGTTACCTCACCTATTTATCAAAAATCTAACTCACTGACTGACTGACCATGTTCATTGCCCGCCTCCAATCGGATGATCGTCCAAGTAATGATGATTAAGGATGAGTCGTAATTCATGCAAACATGTAATTACGGATAATGATGGCACTAATGTTTCATGATGGTTTAGTCATGCTGAGATCAGTTTTTGAATGATTGGCTGATGGATGGACCATTGATGGAAAATGTTTACACATGTAATTGTTAATGATGGATCAACATGGTACATGATGGTGGATGACAGGTCTTAACTATGAAGTCAACAATGGTGAATGATCCACAATCATGTCTCCCGTGGGAATGATGTATAACCATTATTAATTAATGATGGCGGGCTGATCGTGATTTAAAAAATGGACAATGGTAGAATCTACGGCCGAATGATGCTTGTAGGTTGATAATGTGGATACAAACCATTACTGATGCACAATATTGATGAGTGATGGATCATACCAGTTGATGACCGAAAATCGTTGCTAATGATGGAAAATACCGGCTCAATGGTTGTGAATATCAATGGCTAGTGGTGGATTATAATGGAGAATCTCGAATGATTTCCTCGGTTTCAGGCGGTCTGCACGCGCGCCTAACCACATGATCCCTGTCACGGGTGGATGGGAAACATGGGTCTCGAATGATGATGAATAACAGTTGTTGATGATGGGAAATATTTGTGAAGCAGGAAAACCATGCTTATCGATGATGATATCTAGCTCCACTGCTTGATAAGCATGGATGCCGATGGATACCCTTTTTTATCAATGGGTAGATTGACTGACACTTCATGATGGACGAAACAACAACAACAGCAACAACAACAACAACAACAACAACAGCAGCAGCAGCAGCAACAGCAACAACAGCAGCAACAACAGCAACAACAGCAACAACAGCAACAACAGCAACAACAGCAACAACAGCAGCAGCAACAGCAGCAGCAGCAACAGCGACAGCAACACCAACGACAACGACAACCACAACGACAACCACAACGACAACGACAACGACAACCACAACGACAACCACAACGACAACGACAACGACAACGACAACGACAACGACAACAACGAACCTTGTTCTGCCACCTCTGAACGTTGGCAAATTTCCTGACACTCCCAAGTTGCAGCCAGACACCTGAACCCCTAGTTTTCAGCTGATTCACCAGGATTTTGCTGCGGATTTTGTTGGCTTAACGTTGGTTACGTCTCAACTTCAACAATCCGGTTCATGTTTGGTGGGGAATAAAGTAAGCACTTTATGGTTAAGCCCTGTTTACATGCATTACGGCACACCGACCCTTTAATAGGCTTCTGAGAACAACACGCCCCAAAACGGCCATTCCAAACACGAAGGCTTGCGTTGGATGCCGTAAAGCTTGCTACAAGCAAAACCAAAACAAATGTCAAAAATGAAAATGTTCAAGCTCCAACTCAAAACCCCCGTCGCCGCAAGCCCCTTTGAAACCGACAGAACGAAAAACAACCTATGTTGTATAGAGTCTAAATCCTAGCCTTCGTTTGTCTACGTTTTCAACAATCTTGGCCAGCGATGAAAACATTTGCTCAGAAGAGCATGCCCGGGAAAAAACGCCGTGCCAAACACAACCCTGTGTGTTGGATGATGCGATGCTTGCTCAAAGCAAAACCGAAACACATTTCAAAATGAAGCTTTTCACGCGCCAACTCAAAACCACCTGCTGATGAGAACAACCGTTTTGCTACAGGCCCCACGCTTCGTTGTGAAGCCAACACAACGGGAGGGGCACCACCAGGGGCCCTAACAAGCCCACGGGGTCACGTCGGTCCCGCAACCAACGAGGTTCTGATCGCCAAGGCTTTCTGCCAATGATCTCCGACGTGTTGTGAAAGATGCTGGAGCCATCTAAAGGCCTCAGGTTTACTGTGCTGAAGAGACCCTGTCGTCGAACTGCACGCGCATGAAACGGTTGATCGTTAGTGATTGACAACGGTGGTGACTCGTGATGAACAATACCTAAAGTGATGATTCGCAAGTGATTCATTAATGATAGTGGTGATTGATCAACATGAAAACCATCCCAGAAGCAAGGGTTCATGTGTGGCGCATCCTCGATTTTTTGGCCCAGGGCTGCAGCAAAATCCACCTGCATTTTGTGCATATCCATCACTATGTCGAACTCTTGAGTCTCGCTGACTGACGAAAAAGGTTGTGTACAAGGTGAGGCCTCCAAGCGTTATATCTATCATAACTGATAGTTGCCCTAGTTGTAAAGCAAGTTATCTAACTAGGGGGCCCTACCTTGTCCTACACTGTACCAATAGATTCGTCAGTACCTGCCATTGTTTCATTGACTTTCCGATCATTCCCACTCTCAATGACAAGAAAAACTTGTGTCAATCATTGCTGGTTCACCTGGAGGTGAAACATCTTCTATTCAAAGCTGATTTTCCTATCGAAAATCGCCATTCTTGACTTCCAGGTTGGTAAACCAGGCCCATGATTAACCGATTAACCAATGTAATCCAATGTTAACCATCTTGAATCATTTGGGTCTACCATGACCGTTCATTAATCATGATGTTCCCCATTCTTGCTGCTTATCATCCATTATACGAGCCCTTATTAGCTGGTGATTAGCCATTGTTAACGGCTGGATCTACCATTTCAACCACTATCTAGCTGTATGGATCTACCGGTGCTAAACCATTAATAGTCCTTATTCACCACCATCATCAAACATTGTTGTTGATTATTATCCCCCATGATTAACCATTCCTAACCCAGTATCAACCATTCCTCAACCAGTATCAACCATTATTAAACCATTATCAGCCATTACTACACCATCATGAACCATCATCAACGACATGGCTGTGGGTCAGTGCACCCTTAGTCTTCCTGGTTCCCCTATCACCAGGCTGTTTTCCCTATGAAATTGTTGGATATCATTCCCCATTTTTAAAAACCACCATATTAGCTGGTATATCCCCTACTATTGTTACTTATCATACCCTATTATCAACCATCAACCAGCTAGGCTTCACCATTGTTGGCTGATTCATATGGACCCAGCTCGCCATATGGATCTACCTTCAAGCAGCTGGATCTCAGCAACCCATCGCCCCCTTCATCCACCGGCGGCGGTTCCAACCACGCAGCTTCCGCACGAAGACGCTGGACATCTGCGCATTGATGCCGCCACCGGCGGCGCCCCAGTGCTCGCCATGAGCCAACAAGATCCACCTGAAAGTCTGCGGCTGCGCCCCTGGGAGATCGTTCACCATGGCTACACCCTAAGGGTAGTACTTCCATGATCAGTTCCACGCTGAGGGTAGCAATTGCTTGGGATTGATGATGGTCTAAGGCTAGTACTGATGAACATTTTCAGGTTGATTTGATGGTGATGTTCAAGTTACCAGTTGATTTTTGGCTGATGGCTAATGCCGTGACAATGCTTAAAAACACCAACCGCTAGAACAGGCCTCGTCCTGGCTGTGATCTACAACATTGAAACGTTCGCTGTTGCGTGATGCCCATCGAGTTACGACCAACCGCTGAAACCTACCCTCTAGTGAACTAACACAGCAGTGGAAAATCCACCCTAAATGGATGATTCCCAGAGTTTTCCAAGAAAATTGTGGATTTTCCATTGCCATGTTGGTTCACCAGAAGGTGTCGGATTCGTCTAAACCACAAGCATTGGCCTCATACCTTCAACCGGTCGGTCAACCTCACCACTCCAACAGCAACGTTAATCGCCCAACGACCACCACCCGATTGAGGCTGGAGACTCTTCTGACATAAAGTGGTGGATTCCTCTCGTCGCTTCTGTCTGGCAGGTGACCAACACATCCTCAGCCGCGCCATTTCGCATGCGGTTCGAGGGTTGGTTCAGATCCACAGATGTACAACGGGGATGTTAATGAACCAATTGAGAAGCTGGTTAGATCTACCAAGACTTGCAGTTACCCTAATGAACTCACCGAACCGAGGGGGTGACACTTGGTAGGAGGATGTTAACCAACATTTTTCTGGGGATTGCCATGATTTGTCACTGTTTTTGGTCACTCAAAATCGGAAAGGTCAGATTTAGAACCCCAGGGAATACCAAAAGCCATGGGACATGGGTGGGAAGCAACCATCTTCGACAAATATCAACTATGATCAACATAGTGTTTGATAAGCAAATTGTGAACAAAACCATTACAAACCATCATGTATCACAATAGTTCTTATGGGAATGATAGATATATAGCCAAAACCAACCCGGGTATCAGGAGCAATGAGGAACATACGGCCGGGGGTCAATACAAGTACCACTCTACATCGTTCCCCTCTGGTGCATTAAAATGCATAGCTGTAAAATCACCAATATTGTGGTGAAAAATAATCATATTCAAAAGCACCGCTGGACAATAATGATACTCGATCACCATTAACAACCATCCACGAACAGATCATAACCATCAACCAAGAGTAGCCGATAATGAAACCATCACCATCCATTGCTTAAGCATCACCATCGATCAACCATCAATTAGCCATTATTGACCATTAAACATCATCAATCAGCTACTTAACCATTACCGTTAAACCATATGAAACCATGAAATTACCATCAACTGACCATCATTTGACCATCATTGACCATCCATCAACCACTATGTAACCATCACTAACCACTACTTGACCATCATTTCATGATCATTCAACCATCAATCAACCATCAAGAACCATCATTTAACCATTCATGAACCATTAATGAACCACCAATGAACCATTCATCAAGCATCATCTCACCATGATTTAACCATCATAAGCCATCAAATAACCATCATGAACCATCGGAACTCCCATGGTTCACCACTGGAAAAACCCCCATCCATCAACCATCAACGATCACCACGCCTCACCTCTTCCCGTCTCCAAGGTTCCACGGACGACCGACCCAAGCGGTGGGCTTCCTCCGTCAAGTCGGCCTCACAGTCGGGTACCGGTGACCCGTGACCCGGGGTCTTCCAGGGACCAGGAGCCTACAAGGAGCCTACCCTGGGGTCCTTGAGGTAGCTGAAGGGACCCGTAACGATGGGAAACTCGGGGATTTTCTAGGGTTATCCTGGGATTTTCCGTGGTGGACTAGGATTTTCGATGATTAACTATGGTTACTAGTGGTTTATATGCTGGTAGTGGTTGGTCCGGTTGGGAACCATGGTTGCTGAGCAGTTGCTGGGATGATCGACTGGAAAGCACGGCTGGAGGGGTTCGTTCAGCTACCTTAAGGGGATACCCACTGCATGGATGCGTTGTTGGGGTGAGTTCCCTGAGATATAATCACGGTTATAGATCCTCTAAGGTAGCTGAACCAACCCCTGTAACAACAGGTACCAGTCACTCACTGGTGATGCACATCCAAATGGTAATCTGTCACTAAGGTGGGGCTAAGTACTGCTTATTGATGGTGAACTGATGGTGAATTGATGCTTACCTTATTGCTGGACGGTTAGTGGACGCATGGTTAGTGATGCTTAATTGTTGGTTAGTAGATCTTTCACTACCATTTGGGTAGGCCACTCCTGGTAGCTCCTTGGCTCCCCCGTTAAAAAGGTATGGGGATACCCCTGGCTCCTGGCCTCGCTCCCTCCCAATCGCCAGCAGAAATGGCCAATAGATGAACCACTAACAAATCGTTGATAGAACAGTTGACCGGTATTAGTTGTTGACCAGTATTAGCTGTTGATCATACATGGTTGAGAATGGCTAACAACTGTTTGTATCATGGTTGCTAAGGATTGATAAAGTTCGACAATGGTACATTATCACTATTTTTATTGATATCATTGCTAATATCATTATTGTTATGATTCTATATATACTTTTTTTTGCTAATAATGCTAATCATTATATCGATAATGCTAATAATGTTGCCAACATCATTGATACAGCCTGGCTGTGACCCCTCACCACCCTTCGACGGTTCGCTGCCTTGCCCGAGTTCCAGGTCCAGGTCTTGATAAACATCTCTGGGTCCTGGACGTCCACGGTGGGGAAGCGATGGGGGCGCAGCGGAGTTGATGCTCATCATTGAACCATTGAACTGAAGGGTAACTACTGATGTATTAAACCATGATACCTTGGTGGCTTATAGATCCCTTGCTAAAAATATATGTTTAGTGGTTATATGGTAAATCAATCATATCCCAAAAACACTAAAAACCTAAGTTAGTGGGTACAAGCCATCCAGATACCCATCAGTTCACCATAGTGGGTTTAACCATCATTTGAATCATGTATGATGGATGATGCTCATCATTTGTGAACATCATGATCACAAATGATGGTTATATGTCTAATGTTTTTTTGATTATCTGTTATGTTATCACCATAATCATCATGGTTAACTGATGGGTTTCATTTCTGGTGAATCATTGAATCATGCTAGTTATGATTAATGATGCTTTTGTTTTGGCATAACTACAATAGAATAAACCTGGTGGTTCACTGATGGGTTGAATGATGGATTGGGCGTTTCGTTGTGGTGAATCTTGCTGCAGGCTCAGGGCGGTTTTGATGATGGGGCAGTCATTACGACATGTCAACTGATGCTGTAAACGATAGACCATCGGAATAGAATGAAAGTGGTAACTTAGCTAATGTGCTATTGTTGTAACTACCATCAAATTACTCTCATTGGTTGTTACTAACGATTTGATCACTGTTGTAAACAATAGCTATTACTACCATTTGAGTGTTTCTCAAAATAGGGGTACCCGAAAATGGTTGTTGTATGACCATAGGTGACTACAAGGTGGGCCCCCCCGTAGTTGTAAGTTGGGTTAAAACCCCTATAACTGGTAGTTAACCCAAGTTAGATGAGTTATAAACCAACTTGGTCCCCTACGACTTGAGAAAGACCCATTTGGTGAAGGGGACTCCATTTCCGACTGGCTCCCCCCGATCCGAGTCGGGTGCGGCCGAAGGCTTATTCCCAGCCACATTAACGAGGATGGTTCAGTGATGATTGAACATGGTTACCCTCCGGTAAACTAACATAGCAATGGTAAATCACCATATTTCAAAGAGAAACCCTGGGAAACCATCATTGATTGGTGGATTTTCCATTGCCATGTTAGTTTACCAGAGTGTAATGATAAATCAATGATTGTTGATAGCAATTGATGGTACTTGCTTGAATCATGGTGTCAATGATTATTCAATGATCACTGATGATTCATGGCGCTACATATAGCCAATCAATGTTGAATCGTGGAATCTAAGCAGCTGCTCTGGTAATGGCCACAAGTGCTGACAGCCATAGCCCATGCTTGGATGTCTTGGTACTGCTGCGAACGTGCCGCTATTGCTTTACGCCCGACCAATCATCAACAACCGCACTAGTTACATCACTAAACTCAAATGATGATTACTAGCTACATCACCAGTTTCCGCACTGGTTACGTCACGAGTTACCTCATGACTCGCCTCACTAATTACATCACTCAATACGGAAATTGGCCACTCAGAAAAAGGTGTAGCTATCTATTACTCTAACTATTAGATTAATTTACTATAACTATAACTACTATTAGTTCCTATTACTATCAGATTATCAACTATCTAATTTCTAATTTACAGTAATTACGAATAGTAAGTACTAACAACTAACTATTACTATGACTACGTAATATAACTCTTACTAAGAGTTACTATTTACGTAAAAGTATCAACTATTAGTAATCACCGTAAATTAACTAAGATTATCAACTGATTATTTACAAATATAACTCTTACTTACTAATGTAGTTACTAAGATTCTTACTAATAGTTACTATTCAATTACTATAAGATTATCAACTACTGCAGTTGTCAAAAAGTTCCTGGCAGCTGGCGACCAATTCCTCCAGCCACCCGCAGCTCCTCCCAAAAGGGAGCTCGGGCAGCGCCACTGGCGCTGGCGCTGCTGGATATCCGATAGGCACATGTGCCCTGGACCTGTGCTGCCAGGGACCGTCAGAAATCGTTCCAAGTCACGGTTGTGGTGGTGAAAATGACGGTAAACACCGTGAAAATGATGAAGCTCATGGTCAAAAATGATGCTTTACATAGTGAAAATGATGGTGATGTGTATCCCCGGATTCATAAATTCCATAGGCTTATTAGTTGGGGGAGTACCATTTTCATAGGAAATCAGTTTGCAAGCTTGGGGGATACCGGCTATGAATCAACCAGGGGTTTATCTTCATCCAGGGTTGGCACTACTCATGGTGAAAATGATAAGGTTCATTTGTGGTAAACATGTTTTTTATTGTGGATGATGGTGCTTCATGGTGTTTCATTGAATGATCTTGATGAATAATACTTGATCAACGTTGATCACCCTTGGTGGCGGATAACAATTCATGGTGCAGCAGTTACCCCATGGAACAAATCACTGAACTAAACAGTTTGAAAAAACATTATTAATTTCTGAACTACTACTGAACTAGTTGCCGAAATTCATTTTCGAAATCAGCAGTTGCCGAAATTCATTTTCGAAATCAGCAACGAATCGAGTCATCAACAAAAGGAATCGAAAAAACTCCTGTGGGTGTTCCAGGGAACGTCGTCGTAGCCCCAACTCATGGCCCATTTCTTTACATGGCAGTGGGTCAAGGGCTACCCCTGGCTCTTCAAATCCCACGGACGATCAAACTAGTCGAGCTGGTGGGAGGTTCATCTACCCCAGGTTAGGGGGGTTCTCAAGCCAGTTTGGGGAACTCCAAAGTTATAGAAAGTTTAGTACCATCAATGGTTCATATCTAGGATGATTCGCTCGAAAGTCCCCTTGGAAAAATATTCCTCTACCTTTCGTTTCGAATTGTGAGCTGTCCCCCAGCTGTCTCATAGGAAAAATGTGCTTGTCAACCCACCAACCCTCCCAAATCCTAGGGTAAATATGATATGAAATGTTTAAAACAAGCAACTAGGAGAAATCAAAGTAAAATGATTGATGATTAATCATTATTGATTCAACCACATATTCTTATGTTGGTTTAATCCTTAACCATATGGGCGCTTCTCAAAATAGAGGACCCCCCAAGTTATCCTTGCTTTAATCATTTCTAACAACAAACCAACCACTTTAGGGGGTTCCCTATTTTGAGAAACCACCATATAGTAGTTGCTATATTCTTGCTATTCTTGGTGATCATCCCCTATCATTGATCATTAACCATTGGTTAACCTTATGGATTTGATACACCATTGACCATTCAACCATCAGTACTAATTTCTGAATCATTGGGCGTGCCCAGCCAGAGCCGATGGAGATATGGCCAACAAGCGTTCCCATGTTCCCAGCAACCTGTTGCCAAGGAGCCAGAAGCGTTCCCCAGAGCAGAGAAATGGACATACTTTCACAGACAATCGACCTGGGAGAAGAAGCAGCTCACTGGTTGGTGGTTTGAACCCATGTGAAAAATATGCTTGTGATTACTAGGGAAAAAAATGGTTTAAACCACCAACCAGCTCATTATTTTTAGTATGTTTCTCTACCATGATTTTCTCAGACGAAAACGTCAGAATGATATGCTTGGAAACGACATCACTGACACGCTGCTGCCACACAAATCTGGATGTGCTGACACGCTGCTGCCACACAAATCTGGATGTGCTGCCACGCTGCTGCCACACAGATCTGGATGTGCTTTTCTGATATTATGCAATCTTGGTGAGGGCTAGGCCCAGGCTAGTCCAATCACAGAGTTGTCCAACGGGTTCTTTTTCACATATACCCAAACAATTTCAATATCATGGCATGAACTTGGAAAACTATCAAACATAATGGCACATGGCAACATATGACATATGGTGTGCAACCACGCCCAAAGGGCCAAAACTGATTGCCTCGAATCTGGTACTCAAAACTGATTGCAATTAACAATTATATAAAAATCACTTAACACTTCTTTGATAACATCAGAAACATGGATTCACTGTAAAATTCAAAATATCGATGATAATGTTCAACAGCTAGTGGTGCACGCATCTAATCATACCATGATTCAATCAGGTCATATCGTATCAATACAGTAGAATAATAAATTTGAAAAAACAGAGACAGAAACATGTCATACTGAGCAGCCAAACAGCCTGAGCAGCCGCAAAACATGTACAATAAAAATCTCTTGATGTTGAATCTCTTGAATCTCTTGTCCACTCCCTCGATGACTTACTTACTCTTCCCAACAGGTCCTCATATTTTTTTGCCACAGGCACAGCGGCAAGCGTCGGTTTCCACTGAAGAGAGACTGAAATCTAGTCGAATCTAGTCAGTCATTTGAAGCAACTGGCGCTGTCAGCCAATGTTGTTTGTCACAGTGTTACCGTTGCCGTTCTTGGTTATACTTATTTTTGATTTTAGTCAGTAGATTTCAGTAATATGAAATTAGTAACTGGGGAGAAACTTTGAAACCTAGCTTTGCAAAACTGCCAGCTTCTTCAAGTCAATTTTACGTGGCCATGGCGTCGACGTATTGTCGGAATGCCAAAGTTGGTGCACCAGCCAAGTTGATCAACTCTTCGCAAAGAGCCTTCGATGGATGAAATTTCCTCGACATCACTCCGTTCATTGTCTTCTCCGCAATGCCCTTCACGTGTTCCGTCTCAGAACTCTTCTTGGACAGTGCTGTCAGGACCTTGGGTAGATGGAATTGAACACCTCTTAGTTTTTTTCCCTTAAATACTACTACCACTTTGACTACGGAGTAAAAATTGAAGTTGCTGGAAAGACTGGAAAGCAACCAGAAAAATACCTATCAAAATAATGTTCCATGGATGGTTTCAGTAATGATCCAGAACTGGCTAATAACAATATAATTACTGTAGTTTTATTAATAATATTTAATTTTATAACGTACTCCATTCAATAAATGATAACCAATTACTTTCTCGATATATAAAATCAAGATATATTCCAACACCTCCGCACAGACACCCGACTTAACTTCAAGCGAATCCAAAATTCACAACCAGGATGCAATGAGGTCTGCCAGAATTGACCTTGCAGTGCCAATCGCCCCCTTCAAAAGACTGGCATGGAATTTCTCCACGGATTGTGACGCCGTAGACTTGGAATCATCCTCTGGCTTCAAAATAGCATTGGTCGCACCCAAGCACCCCTTGAGCTTAAGGTGGAAATTCTCCAAGAACGGTAGAAGAGAAGAAAGTTTGCTGCAAATCAGATAGACTGCATCGGAGGCCTCATCAGACAGAGCTCCGAAGAACTGATCTGGCTGTGACACTCTTTA